>JARQZJ010000122.1:5622500-6222500 GCA_030704895.1 Henosepilachna vigintioctopunctata | reverse complement strand
AATCAGTAGAAAACATCTCTCATATTACAGACACACCAAACATCGAACTTTCACATATCTTCTATATCCGTAGGATCTACTGAATTGCAATGTCTATTTGACAAATGTCATCATATGAAGTTTTCAAATGTCGATAGGTTGCGTTAGTAGTACGCTCGCGATTGTTCCCGTATTTCAGAGGCCTATTCGGCGATATTTTTAACGGAAAACTGATTTTAATGATACTTTTGTCATGTATTCTGAGATTATCTGAATGTTTCCTCGCTAGTTGAATCAGAAACACATTTATTCAGCATTAGGCAGGTCAATATTCATCTATAATATTCACTTTTCTAAATTTTGATTTCCATATATACAATAAATGTCTTAAATGAGAGGTAATAATAAAAACTTGTCTAAAAATCACTGACTGAACAATTCTTTATTCGACTAGTTTCGTCTTTTACAGCATTATCAAGAATGTCATTCTTGATAATGCTTCATGATTAATCATTAATGATTCTTGAATGTTTCATTCTTGATAATGCTGTAAAAGGCGAAACTAGTCGAATAAAGAATTGTTCAGTCAGTGATTTTTAGACAAGTTTTTATTATTACCTCTCATTTAAATATGAACTATCACAGAGTTGATTCATCGTCCATTGAATTTATAAATGTCTTACTTTTGGCAATTCAACGTCGGATACTTCTTTTTCTTCAACTTCTCAAAATTTGAAGAAACTAAATGACAAATCCTCAAAAACACAAAACACTAGTCACAATGAACATTAAATGTTCAATTATATACTTTGTATAACAAATTCGAAACAGTTGAGTAAAACATCTTTAAATGTTTGAATATAAACTTAAATTCAGACACTTCGAGTTCAGATGCTAACAGGATTATTCTGTTAGCATCTCTGTTAGTTTCTAAAGAACTCGTTTGTAACGACGAAACGCGTCATGCTATGTAGTCAATAAAGTGTAAATCATAAGTTCAAGTGTTTGAATTTAAGTTTATATTCAATCATAATGGATTTACATCAAGTAAACGCCAACACTATTAAATATCTCAAAATAGATTAAAAATTATTAACATAGAAAGGTAACCCAATGTTTCATCATTTCTGGTACTGCGAATTCAACCTGAAATGCATATATAAATAAAGAGGATCACCTAGCGAACGATACAGTGATCATATAGCTCATACACTTTCGGTTTATTGGGGTTGGTGGGTTCGATTCCCGCTGTAAGCTTGGGCCGTTTGGAATCTGTTGGTACAATTTTCGCACATGCACAGAGTGCTTCTGAGAAAATGACTAGCATTCAATGGAATCCTTTGAAATAAAAGCAAGAGACTGTATATGAATGAAAGTATTTCCAGTTTTCAATCTGTTTATTTTGTCAAAGTGAATATGATTTTTCACCACGTTTCACCCGAATCTCATTCGGCATTCTCAAGTGAAGCTTATTTTATACTTCTTTATCTGAAGATACAACCACGACAAAGAGTTGTGTCTTCAGATAACATCAAGTACAATATAAATTTTCATTTTAGAAATTATTACTAAAAATTAAGATATTTCACTATTTATACATAATGCAAGATATTTATATTTACACATGATCAAACATGTCGAATAAACCAATTTTTTTGTGTTTGTAGTAGACTAAGTTTAACATTTCGTTATTTAACAAATGACACGGAGGTTTCGCTTATCACTTTGTGAAACATTACGTTAAATAATAGTAAATTAAAAGCATAACACTTGCCTTATGTTTCACTGAATATATTAAGAACTCCACATATGTTTCGGGTGGTCAATCCATTACCAAGAGTATTCAACAATATTACTAAAATCATATTTCGATTAAAATTGATATTTCATCAAAAAAAAATCAGTAATTATGTTGAATACTCTTGATAATGGGCTAACCACCCGAAACACATATAGAGTTGATATATTAAGTGAAACTTAAGCCAAGTGTTTCAGTTTAAATTATTAACATAATGTTTCAGCAAATATAAGCAAGTTTTAAATCGAATATACTATTATTTCATTCGAAGAAAAAAATTTCATGTTATATAAAAAATATTTTGAATATTTCGCAAATTATCATTGAAATAAAAAGTGAAACAAGTTTCTGAACACGCCATTGTGACTTTATGCGACGATATTAACTAAATTATCGTCATTAAAACCTGCATCGTTTTGCGGAAATAGGAAACACTAACATCAAACCACAAAAACGTGCCCGAAGGAAGTTTTATATAATAATGATAGGCGACAGTGACAAGTGGTGTCGAATTTTATTAATCTGACGTCTCGTGTTTCATATGAGTTCCTTTCTTCAGCAAGCTAAAAGAAATCGAGCTTATATCCTTTTTTATCGCTTGGAGAACAATAGAAACACTGTTCATGAAAATTGAGTGAGCTGGCAGAATAATACTACAAATTGTGCTACAATGTTGACATTCTTACTATAAAGAGTATTATTCTCTATATTGAATATTGAAAATGTTACAACGAAGTTAATCACATCAAACCAGTATTTTGTAAACTGAGGACTAAATACGCTTAAGTTATTCATTCAATTCGTTTCCAAGAGGATTTTAACGCTTCATCAAAATATCTTCACTGGTTGAAGTAAGAATTTAACTATTTCGTAATTTTTAATAATATTTTGATGAATGATTAAAATTGATGATGTGGTCTACATAGCGATTCTTTTCGACCGTAATCATATTAACTGCTATACCACTTTCAGCGTCATCAAATGGGCATCGAAATACTGCCTCAAAGTATAGATTAAAAAGCAGAGGTTACAGGATACACCCTTGATGCACTCCTCTCCTAATGGAGAGTATGCTGTTAGAAAGATTTAGAGTCGTACAGCCTTACCTGGACAGACTGATTCAATATTGCTTATATGATCTTTTTTCTGGTCATCTAAGATCTTTTCGGTCAAAAGTTTTGTAATCCATAACTAAGACGTCTTTGCACAAGTCAGAAAAATTCTAAACAAACATGTTGACATTTATTATTTCAATTCATTCCAATTCAAAGCTTCATATTATCTCGCATAAAAATTAACATGCCTTCAGCATTTGAAAATGCTCAGGATGATATTTTTCTTCAAATTGTATAGTATTTCGACCACTTAACTATTTTAATATACCAATTGAAAATTGAAACATTAAGTAAACTTACTTTCTGTTATCTGAATTTGTATATTTGGTTGATTAGACTGCGCGGCAATGAAATTGTTTTGCTCTCAAAATTAGTCCTATCCTATGTATTTAGTTATACAAGCTATTTTTTATATTTTATAAATTCTTGGTTTTCAATTTGCGGAAAATTTGTTTTTCGAAATTGGCAAATTTGTTAATCGCAAAAATACTCATAAATTTTATTTGTCAAATTTAAATATCATTACTGATAATGCAATCACACTTTAAATGTTGTTTAATGTAATTGATTTTTTTTAATGAAATTAATGTAGTTTAATGTAATTAATATTTACCAATTTCGTAGAAACGATAATTTACATCATTTAAATATTGAAAAATGTAGAGGTAATAATTTTTTTAACCCAACGTTAGTATGAATTGACTCATGATGTAAAGAAAACGTTCACCTTTTTTTTGTTGCGCAGTGTTATTTTGTTCTTGTATTGTCTATTTTCATCTTTAAATCGGATGTGCACTACAAAATTAATATCACAATATCAATACATATATCAGTAGTTATCAGAATCAACATATTCTTTTTTTTTAGAGGTGTTTTTTTAGGGGTATAGAACTTTAAATTGCAATAAAACAACAATGGATCATTCGATTGACAATAATTTTTTTTTATTCGAAAGATTCCAACATTTGTGGCCCTATATCGGCAATAACACGGCGAATATTGTCTTCCAAATGGTCAAGCGTTTGTGGCTTATCCGCATAGACCAATGACTTAACATAGCCCCACACAAAGTAGTCTAGCGGTGTTAAATCACAAGATCTTGGAGGCCAATTCACAGGCCCAAAACGTGAAATTAGGCGGTCACCAAACGTGTCTTTCAATAAATCGATTGTGGCACGACCTGTGTGACATGTTGCGACGTCTTGTTGAACCACAGCTCCTGGACATCATGGTTGTTCAATTCAGGAATGAAAAAGTTAGTACTCATGGCTCTATACCGATCACCATTGACTGTAACGTTCTGGCCATCATCGTTTTTGAAGAAATACGGACCAATGATTCCACCAGCCCATAAAGCGCACCAAACAGTCAGTTTCTCTGGATGTAACGGTGCTTTGACATACTCTTGAGGATTCTCTTCACTCCAAATGCGGCAGTTTTGTTTGTTGATGTAGCCATTCAACCAGAAGTGCGCTTCATCGCTAAACAAAATTCGCTTATGAAAATCGGGAACAACGGCAATCTCGTTTTGGGCCCATTCGACGAATCTACGCCGAGTTGTTCAGGCGTGAATCTATTTATGATGAATTGCCAAACCAAACTGAGAATAAATCACTTCTCAGATGTTAAATCGGTCGCCATCTTCAACAGTAATGTCAACTTAAAGTTCTATACCTCTAAAAAAAACACCCGTTATAATCAGGAAATGACTAAAATTCGTTTCTAATTTGGGATTACGAATGGCAATGAATTATCTTGTATTATCTGGAGAATAACAAGCAAACCTGTGAATTCATCGCTGATTGGATATTTTAAGTAGCATTGCCGAAAATTTTGATTAATTTTTTAATTGAAACCGGATCCAAGAAGGCGCCGGGATGAATGTGTTAACCAACGGATGCCTTAATTTAATGCTTTCACGTGTAGGTCAATATTCTGATTTCAACTTTCAATCTGTATACTTTTTGTGGAGAAAGGAAATCCTCAGTTCTCAATGTATTCCCGATGGAAAACAAAAAATGCCGCCAATGTGTTTTAATTTCATTTCAACGGTCAGTAAGAAGTTACCTGTTGAAATGGTATCAACGTTACCTTTCTTTGTAGTGCTAATTATAAGAAATTGCCGACCAACTGAAAAAAAAATGGGAAAAACTATTAATAATAACTACTTAAATCGGCACCTCAGCTTCTTAAGGTTGGAGAGCGGTCTCTTTGAGTTGTATAATAATAATAAAAAATGTAATATTTGAGATTCAATAATATTTGAAGTATTATAATGAAGAACTACCTTTAATCTTGATAATTGATTAGGCCGATACTTGGAGAAAATTAATATCCATAATAAAACAATATTTAGAATTGTATCATAATTTAATATAAAATACGCATGACGACGTTTCAAATGCTGGATTAATACTATGTGTAATTTTACAAAGTCAATACTTATAGCTATTTTCTATAAATTATTTCGTATTTTATATTAAATTATGAGAAAATTCTAAATATTGTTTTATTATTATATTTTTAATTTGTACATACTACCAACTTTGAAAAAAGCTTCGCCAGAGGGGTTCAGTTTGTGGTCTCAGTTGAAAAAAGTGGCAATTTTCAACTAAAAACTGTATTATACGGGTGTTTATTTTTTGTTGTCTGAATTTTAATTTTTAATGGTTCAATCACTCAACACTGAGTCAGGTTATTAATATGTAACAAAATTAATTAGAACTTTATTTTGATGGAAACAACGGATGCAGTAATTTATTATCAACACAAATAGTGGATTAATATTCATATCTGCAGTTTCAATTAATGTCGTTAATTTTTGCTAATGGAGGAAATTCTATTACCAGTTTTAAGTTTTATTAAATAAAATGGAGCGGTTTTTTTAGTGGATCCTGAAACAACGCTCAGATAAAATTTAAGTTGACATCTACAAAATTTGACTGTTTCGGAATATATAAACAAAGAATTTCTATAAAATAGAATAATACGTTTTATGAAATATTATACGAGGTCCGTTCAAAAGGAAAAGTGAATTTTGAAGTTTTGTGGGTTATGCAGATTTGATTATCGAAATTTGTTTTTGTTATGTTGGTACACATACGTTTCTCATATGTTGCCATTATTCGCCATTTTGGATAAGTAGTTTGTTTTTGACGACTGAAAAGGTTAACACCTTTTTTTGTGTTCTTCGATTTGTTACTTTTGTAAAAATGGATCAAAGAATCTGTATTAAATTTTGCGTTGAAAGTGGAATAATGTACTCCAACGCACTTAAAATGTTGGCTGTGACATCCGGCGAGTCTACTTTGTCTCAAAAAAGTGTTCATATGTGGTACTAGCGCTTTACAAAAGGTCGGAAAGATGTTGATAACGATGAGCGTTCTGGACTTGCAACCACGTCAAAAAACGAAGAAAACATTGAAACAGTGAAGAAAGTGGTTTTGGAAAATAGCTGAATCTCTATTAAGGAAGTTCCAGAGGACGTTGGCATATCAATCGGCTTATGCTATGCAATTTTCTCGGATGTTTTGGGCATAGAACGTGTTGCAGCGAAGTTTGTTCCGAAATTGCTAAATTTCCTACAAAAGAAACGTCGCATAAGTATCGCTCAGGAGTTGTTGAATAACGTCAACAACAATCCAGATTCGCTAAAAAGGTCAAAACTGATGACGAAACGTGGTTATACGGTTATGATGTGGAAACTAAGACCCAATCATCCCAATGGAAGCGGCCAGAAGAGCCAAGACCGAAAAAGACACGCCAAGTTCGATAAAATGTAAAGGATTTGCTCACTGTTTTCATTACACCGACATGGTGCACCATTAGTTCTTGCCAACAGGTAGTACGGTTAATGAGGAACACAACACGGAAGTTATGCAACGTTTGCGTGAAGCAATAAGGCTCAAACGATCGGAACTGTAGAAAAACAAATCACGATAATGCATCCGCTCACACATCCATACTTATTCGTGATTTTTTGGCCAAAAACACCGTAAGCTAAACCACTGCATTGGCCAGATTTGGCTCCCTACGACTTTTTTCTATTCCAAAATCTGAAGAGACCAATGAAAGGAAAGCATTTTGCCCCAATTGATGAGATAAAGTTGGAATCGAAGAACGAGCTGATGTCCATATTGAAAGGCACATTTCAGAAGTGCTTTGAGGATTGGAAGAAGCGCTGGCATAAGTGCATTATATCTGAGGGGGGGTCACTTTGCAGGGGACAAAATGGATATTGATGAATAAATAAATATTTTTCGAAAAATTTCAAAATTCAACTTTTCTTTTGAGTAAACCTCGTATATCGAATTGGCTCCCAGTTGCAACTTTTTCAATGGAATATACGAATGTAGTATTTACTTCAAAGTACTCAAATGTTCCGCAACCCGGATTTCTTCTTAATAATAATGAGAAAAAATGACAAGAAAATCTAAGCGTTTAATATGTGTGATTGTTAACAGCCTTGACGTATACGTTCATGGGTGTATTTTGGTTTCTTAGAATCAATAACCGGTGTTGACTATTTGTATATCTTATCAGTAGATCAGCATTTATCAGATACAATTGAATTTCTTATAACATTGCATATAATTTAGAAATGTGCATTTATATAGCAATCCATATAAATATAAAAATTCTAATCAATCAAACAGTTCGAAACATATTGGGAACATTATAACAGTCATAAATGATATAAAACACTCCAGGCAAATTGTACTAAACAATTCAGATAAACGTCAGAAATTAATAAATTATAAAGTGAATTTTACTATGTATAAATAACCTCATCTCTTAAAATAATCACGAGATACAATAATCTTATGACATAAGTACAGTCTCAATTTCAGTTGAGAATATTTAAAAAATCAAAGAGCAATTAGTAAAATTGACAAGGTTTTTTTCTCGTTGACAAGCAATGTCAGTTTATCAGTTTCAAAACTTAATAGAACTTATTATTCAATAGGTTTATTTCTCTTGCAGTATCTAAAAAGGCATTTTAGGGTACATTCTCACTTGATGAAAAGGCTGTTATTAGTCACACTGAATTCCTAAATTGTTATGTCACATAAAGTGGGACATCGCCAACTTTGGATTTTGGCAATCCATAAATTCTTAGAGTATGGTATCAAATAATCAGGCTATTGAAAAATTTATTCCTTTCTTATTCTGGATAATACAAATTAAGCAATTAAGAGTTTGAATTTATGTGGAAGATTACGGCGTATAAGTTGTTTTTCTGCAGCGGTGGCTTTATATGTAGTAGACTTGTTCCCGTATATATTTTTTCTATTTCATATTAACGATGACCTTTGTAAACCGCCTTTACAGTGTCCCATCGTCCAAAAATCAACCTCAACTGAAATTGTTTTTCATTAATCAATGACGTTTTTACCGTGATAATTTCATCATGATAGTAAGTCTGTATGCTATGAAATCGTTTCACAAAATACACAGACTCAACTTTAATGTATATATTTAGTTATCCAAAGTTTGAATAATAATAGTAATAATATTTATTTAGATGAAGTTATACAAAAAATCTACATATTTTGAACTGTCAATTTTAAATTACATACCTATCTCATTATTTAAAATATACTTTCTGAAATCACGCTTAAATATCTTAATCCTAGTACTAGTTTTCAATATATTTGGTAAATTATTGAAAGCCTTAAATCCGTCATAGTATATGCTATTTTTAGATTTAGAAAGCTTACAACTTTGGATATAAAAACTATCAGTATTTCTAGTATTATACTGATGCACGTCACTGACATATGTTACATTTTTTATTACATTACATGGAAGCAACTGATTTTTTATTTAAAATATGAATATATATGAAGCAAAGAGTACTCTTTGTTTAACAGACATTAGTTCCAAAGAGTTCAGCATAATTTTGACAGGGGTATACCTATTGCACTTCAAAATTGTTCGCATGGCTCTATTCTGTAAATAACAATGTGGAGCAATACTCAAAATGTGGCATTATTATTGATTTGAATAACAATAATGTCACATATGTCGACAGGTTTTTCCTATTCTTTTCAAAAAATTGTTTTTTTAGAGATTTTAGATGACATGAAATCAACATGACCATTGAAACTCAATATTTGTCTAACATAATGCTTAAATATTTTACTGTTTCTACTCTTCTAATTTTTTGTTCAACAATCTTTATGGTTATATCCTCATTTTCATTGGTTTTAAGGGTTTTACTTGTACCCAAAACTATGACGTTAGATTTTTGCACATTCAGAGATAAGCTATTGTCACAAACCATTCATTAATTGCAGAAAGGTCTCTATTGATCCCCTCTGTCATATTCTTAATATCTCTGCCACATATATAGAGCACAGTATCATCAGCGAATAAACGTATAGACCATTTTTTCATTTGAGAGATAAAATCGTTTATATATAAGGAGAACAACAACGGACCTAAGACAGTTACTTGAGGTACGCCTATATCCACTTTCATGCTATCCGACAGCATTCCATTAAACTTAACTTTTTGTGTCCGCGAATCCAAGTCAGATCCTAAACAATCATTTACTACTCCCTCAAAGCCAAGTTTATTCAGTTCTTTCAATAATAATGATCTATTTTTTTCAATAATAATGAAACATAACGTTTCGAAAGCTCTTTTAAAATCCAGTAATACTACTATAACCGTTTCTTCTTCATCTATAGCACTATACCATTCCTCACATATGCCCAATATTGCTGCCTCAAAAGAGCAATTTCTTTTGAATCCTGATTGAAACTCAGAATACAGTTTCAATCAAAGATTGAAAAGAATCATTAGCGTTTCGTAAGAATCATAAGCATAACATCTCATCTTAGATCATAAAAATATTCAAATATAATTTCAAAATTTCAAGAATATCAAAATATCAGTTTCTTAACTATTGTTAATATACCTTCGTCTATGTAATTGTTTTAGAAATAATAACATCCAATACCAAGCCATATTATAATTCTACATTCGTAAAGCTGGATCAAAATTGAAGCGAATATTTATTCAGTTCACATAGACGCTTTTTGACGTCTTCATAGAATGTTGTCATCAAAACTGAAAGAGACGATTGTTCATTCAGCTGACATATGTTTTCTCGTCTGAATTTTGTAATTTTCGAATAGATTTAATCTCTTTTAGCACCATGTATAACCACCATAAGGAATATGATGTGCTTAAACTTTTCACAAGAATATTATGTGAATAAGAGAATTCGTCGACTATAAAACTGTATAATATATTATACACTCTGTGAATATTGTAATTGGACAAAACTGAAAAATATAATTCATTAAATAATTTATCTCGCTGCTACACCAACAGCACTTTTTTTGAATCACCCCCGTATTACGAAATGATCTTCGAATATTTTTAATTTGAAACATATCAGAATTTGAATTTTTGCATCATCAGAACAAATTCATTTCACTACAAGTGAAATTTTTTATGAATGAGTCACAAAAGTTTCTCCTAGCTACTCATATTCTGAATTTAATATACAAGGATAATCCTAGAATACCTAACCTGAATATACGAAAATCCTTATCAGTCAAATGTTTACTTCATAAAGCTCAAGCTCAAGACGATCTTTTGAGCAATTATGTGTATTTGACAGAAGCATCAATCGTTAATTGTCTCGAACTCAACAAGTAGTATTAGTTTAGTAGAAATTTCAATTCCTGGAATTTCAATTAAAACCAGCCAGAATTTTTACTCATCAATTTTTTATAATAGTGTTATTACGATCTTATTTTTGTTAGAATTTATATTCACACTCCGTGAAATGTGCGCTGTCAACCATGTATTTCCCCATTTTATCCTAGAAATAATTATATTTTTTCAACTATAGCTGGCCCCTCTGTTTCCCAGATTCTCACAATCATTAAGGTGAAGAAATTGAAATGGGAACTTTTTATACAAGTTGAACGAGACTTGTCCAATTCAAGTAAAATGAGCATCGAAAAGACTGTGTTCTATTTACTGACAATGACAATTCATTTGTCACATTCAATTGTAGTGTCTCTTTATTTACAAGAACAGGAGAGTAATCATTTCAATGTGAATTTATTTTTTCGACTTATCACCAGAAAAATCAATAATTTTTTTACGATTCATATAATTCTCCCTTGTGATTCTACATTAAGTATACACGGTAACTGAAACAACATTTCACGATAAAAATGTACAACGTAACAACATTTCATCACTGGTATCATCATCAATTAAGCTGCTCTCTTTGTTTTCGTATAATAATAATTATAAATATTAATTTTAAATAATAGGAATCATTATATCAGAAAATAGCGGAAATGGCTATAATACATTTAAATTCTAACATGTAAACATCCTATATCCTTTAAATTTTGAAGAGGTATCCTAATTTCACAACGTGTTAGTAATAAAATCTGAAAAAAGTCTTTGAGCAATTCTCGAGTTCATTTGTCATTAAATATTTAAAGGTATCCGTTGAAATAAATATATTTATAATGTTTTTGGCTCAATTAATAACGTCTTTTCTACTATTCCCTGTATTAGGTAAATTTTAGGATAAGAAATATTTCGATGAGGGTCTACATTATATTATTATCCAGAATTTTCATGTTATCAAAGTTATAATTACGACTCTTCAGTATTTTTTTACATAATTAATGCTATGATTATAGAAAACGATTTATCACCCTCGGTAGTTGCAACATTATCAATTTAATAAAATTGTTTTTTGTTGTAAAAGATAGTTTAGTTTTCAATAGATTCTAGATACCAAAGCGTATCCTTTAATCAAGAATACTTGCCTCACTTCCACTAGAATTGTTGAATATACTTGAAATTAGTTTCGGGTTGCTACCCCATTATAAAGAGTGTATTCAGTTAATTCGAAAGATATGTCCAGTCTATTAGGTTATTTAAGTAGAATTTAGCCAAATATTTTGGATTATGGTTGCAACAATGTTCTGTGAGAAGCCAATAAGTAATATCTGTATGATATATTTTTATTACTACAAAAGCTTTACTATCACTTTCTTGATCATTATTTTATTTCGAGGTAAGAGTTGCCTCAATGAAATACCTACATAATTTTATTTTAATAAAAATATTATCATTGTTCTAAGAGGGGAGGTCAGAGACCTATATAGCTATAGCTCTGATTGGACTACAGTTTAACGCCGATGCGAAACGGCCCTAGTACACGGTGGGAATCAAACCGACAGGCATCAGTAAACCAAAAAAAGCGTTATAGGGTCGCTAATAGGTTTTACTATTACATTCATTCAATTAATATAGTAATTACAACTAAAAACAATGCTCAGAAAATAACTGACATCAGTTTTAAGTCTAATCTTCCATTCAGGCCTCGAACGAAATTATTGGTTCAATTATGCACAAAATTCACAATAGTATACAATGACATTTGAAGAAGAAAAATTACCTTAAAAGTATTAATTCTTTAAGATGACTTTACGTGTTCAAGCAGTTACTTCTCAATTTGAAAAAAGTATCTGGATTAATATTCAAATTTAAAGAATTGTCAATTATGTATTCTAGACGTAAAACATCTAACAATAATTTACAAAGCTCTGGCGGAGTCTCTGATAGGATATGGTATTGTTGCGTGGGGTGGTGCCTATGATACAGTAATAAAAAAGCTTGAAATTCGACAAAAATGGCTGCTGAAAATGCTTCATAAAAAAGATATCCTACTGACTTTCTGTATAAAGAAGCTGACATGCTGGATATACGCCAGCTGTTTGTTCAATCACTGCTAAACTTCACGAAAAAAAAAGATAGAGTTGTTACTTTATTGAACATAGCGTGAATACCAGATATAGCAGGAACTCTTTATCAATTCCGCAATACAGTAAATCTATATGTCTTCGTAGCTACTCCTATTTGGCACCAAGAATCTATAATGAATTACCATTTGAATTAAAAACTATGGTTAACATTAAAAAATTCAAGTCTGCCATAAAGAACAGGATGAACACAAAGGACAGATATATGATTCATCAACTGGTGAATATTTAAATGCTAAAATGGTTATTAAACAATATATGATAGTGTTAAATATTTTTATAATATTGATATTCGCGTCTCCCCAATACTGTTAACAAATTTTTATATTGATATATTTTTCCTCAAATTATTGAAATAGATACCTTGATATGTATGTACAATTAAATATTGCAGAATACAAATAGACATTATTGGTACTCACCACAGGCTACGGTCTTTGTGAGAAAATGTATTTTCTTTGTTTAGGCAACAAATTTGACAAGATAGATTTTGAAATTAGTATACTATTGTTTCACCTATATAATTGTTTTACGTGAACCTTAAATAAAGATTAATAGTTAAAATAAATTAAACTCTTGGCTTAATGTTTCACGATTTATAGTTTTTTCCAAGTTTAAATTGTTCATGGATGTTGAATTTAAAGCCAATTCGGTGTTGACCACTAAAAGTTTTCTATCATTATTACTGCAGTTTACTTTAGGGCAATATTTAAGGCCTTTATTTAGTAAATTTAATTCATCTTCTTCAAAAATAGTATCTGTAAAAATTTTTATTCTAGTATGAAAGCGAAAAGAAAAATTTTCAGTGTCATTTTTAGTGGATAATGGAAAAGACTTACGTGCATTAATTAGGTGTTTGAGCTTCTTAGTTGTCGTTCATACTGTAAATGACATATATTTCTCACTTCCTCCCTTATGTTATTATCTAGGGTGCCAAATTCTACAGCGTGTAATCTATATGATAATTCACTATGGATGATTTTAAGATGTAGTCCTAAGTTGTATCGTTGTCGGTACCATTTTTTCATCTCCTTTTCTAACCAAAATTTACGCTGCTTGTACGGCTGATTTTGATTCCATAGAGTTGTGCTTGCAGGAAATCTTCATATATTTTGGTGTTACTTTTGGTGTTACTTTTTTCTTCAGACACTCCTTGTTGAACCATGTTTAAATCGTGAAACATTAAGCCAAGAGTTTAATTTATTTTAATATTCAATTATGTTTCACCAAGAGTTAAGCGAGAATTCAATCTCAGTCATTAAAAATTATTAGTATTATTATTATATACTGGCTACACAAATTGAATTATTCTTCGAAATATAATTCTCATGAATATCTCTGGAAATATGATAACCATTTGAACATATTCACATGATAAAGTTGTTTTCTTTCTTTCTAGGAAGCTCAGTTAAGGCGTCCTGCTATTTTCAACAAGAATTCCAAGGGGAATATGTAATGCAAAGCTCAGTTACCGGGTCCAGAATACAATACCAAACCTTAATTATAAATGCCACATCGATTCCCATATGGGGAACTTGCCATAAAAGGATAGGAAATAACTATATCCTGAGAATGAGGTAAATTTAACATTAACACTTGTTTTCTACCACTTCAACATATTTATTTGCACGCATAAAATATACTTGAGCTGGAATTGATTCTAATAAAGATAAGAAAAAAGGGAAAAATTACATTTAGACGTTTAAGCATCAAGAAAATAATTATAAAACTGTCTCTTGTTGTGCCCTTACGAATTATAATCAATCACAGATGAGAAAATTTCTTACCATCAGTCTGTAATAACTTCACATACAAAGAAATATCGGATGATATTTCAATAAAAATTAAAAATAATATGAAATGAAAGAATAATTTTTCATCCAATTGACAATGCTGATTTTTTCGAAAGTTTTCAGTTATTGAAAATATATTGTTGTTATAAATAAATTTCAATTTTTCCACTAGACTAAGTCTCATTCGTAATGAACCAGTTTTTACCTAGTTTTAGTTACTTTAAATATAGTAAAAGGCATTTTTGAATTGCTTTTGCCGATATAGGTACTTAAAAATGCAAACGACGTTCATAGCAGTTTATTTTATTATCATATTAATGTTTCAACTCTGTTGGAAAGGTTGCATTGTTGCACGAAAATGCTTGATAATATTACCAGGAATAGTACTCCATACAATATAATAAGGTTAACGTACCCATCATTCCTGTTTCACATTATATCCTATAACATATCACTGATAAAAATTCGAAATTTCTTTCATCAGATATTCTGTACATTCGTTCAGACGAAAAGAATATGTTTCGTGATTTGTTTTTTGTTGCTTTGTTATTTGATATTTTTAAAATTGTGTTGTTCTTCAACAATTATTTAAAAAATATTAAATGTGATAAAGTTGCTCCCTTCTAATCTTAGATATTAAGATAATTACTCCCTTAGAGTTACAACTTTCAATAAGTTCAAATCGAACACACTATTCTCTATAAATGTTGATTTGTGATAAAGAGAAAAAATATATAATCGAATTCTAAATAAAATAAAGTTAGAAACAAGATATATTAGGCTAGTGGCGTTCCACAGTGTTCCATCAGTGGTGTTTCATTCAAATCTGTATAAAAAAGTATTTATTAATTCATCGATCTCCAATGTCACCTTCAAAGTAATCACCCTCAGATATAATCACCCCTGAGATAAAATTCGCTTTTTCTTTCGAACAGACCTCGTACATTTAGTTTTCTCACAATAAACGTAGAACAATTTTATGTTGGCTTTTCACAATTGAAAATACTTTGGCCCAAATTCCTTTCGTAAGATCATATTATGCCCAGTACGTCATTTTAAATATAGCGATGTTGAATAAAACGCCCTTGAAACCAGGTAGATTTCTTGAAGAGGCCCAAAGAAAGACCAGAAAACTATTTTTATTAGCCTTGTAGCCTATTAAGGTAAGATTATAAATTCTTGTATGAACTGGATGTTTACGGTTACATCAAATCAGTGTGATTTATTTATATAACAAACAGTTTCATTTACCTGGAATAATTTTTCTTCAAATATAATATACTCATGAATTTTTCGCTGAGAATTTTGTTTTTTTTATTAAATTAATAAAACTACAACACCTTTTTATAGCATTAAGTGCTTTTTATAGAACCCCCTTAATCACGATTTGTATACAAGCTATCGAAAATATAACAATATCTTATATTTTTTATATGTTATGAACAAGCAGATGTCCTGTTGTATTTTGCTAATTGTTTTCCACGTTTTTCATTTGATCCATATTGAAAAATTTACATATTAAATATCTAATAAGCCTTCTTCCGAAATAATCGTTTTTCTTTCGAACAATTGTACTAATAAATAATTTCGAATACGTGCATGGTAAAAACTACAACAATCAGATAAAAATGCAGATAAATGAACAAACAAATTTTTTAACTATAACATGTAGCAATAAATCTAACTCTCATTTCCAATCTTTTGAAACATCCTCATTTCATCATTGTTAGTTGGATGAAGCTGAAACATTTTGAGCTATACGAATCAACAAATTCTGTCAAATTATCAAAACATAAGGTGATGTACTACACTGAAATTTTTCCGCATTTCAAGCTTTGAAAACGAAAGTAATTTTTTTCTAAATGGAAAATAAAAACAATTTGGCACGGCCAGTAAATATAATGGAAAAGTAGAAATGTTTTATTTCTTATCTACAAATTTAAAATTACTATTATTGTTATTTATGGAAAATAACAAATAAAGAATAAAGCCAAAATTTTTAATGTCATTTCATATTACATATACTCGAAATAAATGAAGAATCAATATTGTTTGTTAAATTACAAGGCTGAAAATACATCATCAAGACTTTTTTATCCCAATCATGATATATTTGACCGAGTAATCTGCGCAATCCTAAATTTCATTCGAACGAAATTCCAGAAACAATTATTTCTTGAAACAGTAATCTGTAACTGGCGTCTACCGTGGATCATCCTCAAAGCCAGACCAATTACAAAGCTATTAACCACAGGTAGAGATATAATGACTGTTAGATCTTAAGAGAAATGGGTGCTCAGTTCAATCAGTCCAATCTTCCATCCCTTCTATACTTAATGAATTTATGTCTTCTTCGAGAAGACTTTCAATTAAGTATCTACTGTCATTAGAAGAATAGATATAAGAGAATAATTATCAACTGACAGGATTGTCCAGAAGGTTCCTTCTTCATTAGCATTATTTTAATGCAGCAATAAAATTTAACTTCGTACAGTTACCTAACGAAATTTACAGCTCTGAAGATTTGATCCGTCCTGTCATTTTTAACCCAGGCTTAAATGCAAATATAGAATAAACATTACTTTAAAGATCTTAAATGAAAATGAATTTTGTATCGTTATTTCAATATCTTTAACTTTTAGTTATGGAGAAACCAGTTGCATCAGATGTTTCCATTTAAAATTGAAATCATCCAATGTATTACAAGTTATAACTAGTTATAACACTTTTTCTAAGTGTCATATCAACGAAGAACAAACTGAGGGAAGATGCCCAAGTGAAGAAAGTTTAAACTCTAATGACACAACCAAAATGCTACTTTTCAGTAAGACCAACAAAAATAAATATTGAAGAATGAATTTAATCATAAATCTGTTTCAGAAACCAAAGATTGGCATGAGGCTCCAACGCCCAGAAAATATTGTCCATTAGATGGTAAATATTCGGTAACATACATCACCAGGAACCTTAGGTCGATGAAGAAAATAGAATGTGCTGGATTAGATTCCACAATGGACTCATGTCCATCTGGCTCCACTTTGAATTTAAGGCTGAAAGGGTGTAACTTAGAAAGCAACGGTAAGTGAAATTGGGTATTCTGCTTTTTGAAAAAATTTCGGAATTGCATATCAGAAAAACCATCAATAAATTAAACACATTCTAAGAATTTCAAAATGTATAATATTATATATATATATATATATATATATATATATATATATATATATATATTAAAATAAATTAAACTCTTGGCTTAATGTTTCACGATTTATTTAACAATATGTATAGTCAACATGTTTCGAGCGTTAGCTCATTTTCTCAGTCTTGAAAATGAGCTAACGCTCGAAACATGTTGACTATACATATTGTTAAATAAATCGTGAAACATTAAGCCAAGAGTTTAATTTATTTTAATATTCAATTATGTTTCACCAAGAGTTAAGCGAGAATTCAATCTCATTAATATATATATATATATATATATATATATATATATATATATATATATATATATATATATATATATATATATGTAGTGTTAGTCGCGACTGACTAGTTAGACATAAATTAGATATTCGTGGGATAGCAGTCAGGTGGTGTTAAATAAGAAGACTCTTTTTTCCTTAACTCGAGCTTTCAAAACTATTTTGTTCCTTCATCAGGAGTGCTACAACGTAATATTACAATCAACATGGTGAATCAAACAATAAAAAGGTTAACTTACGAAATTGAGGTTTATTCTAAAAGGTTGTTCCATAAAATAAACGAAATTTGTACCAGAACGCATGGTTTAGCTCCAATTGATAACCCATCGTGCAGGTTATGTCTGATTGTTACAAAACAATGACATTATTAAAAGTCAGGTTTGACAGAACAACAAGGTTTAGTGCCTTTGTAATTTGCTGTTGTTCTGTCAAAACTGACTTTTAATAATGTCATTGTTTTGTAACAATCAGACATAACCTGCACGATGGGTTATCAATTGGAGCTAAACCATGCGGTCTAGTACAAATTTCGTTTATTTTATGGAACAACCTTTTAGAATAAACCTCAATTTCGTAAGTTAACCTTTTTATTGTTCGATTCACCATGTTGATTGTAATATTACGTTGTAGCACTCCTGATGAAGGAACAATATAGTTTTGAAAGCTCGAGTTAAGGAAAAAAAAGAGTCTTCTTATTTGACACCACCTGACTGCTATCACACGAATATCTAATTTATATATATATATATATATATATATATATATATATATATATATATATATATATATATATATATATATATATATATATATATATATATATATATATATATATATATATATATATATATATATATATATATATATATATATATATATATATATATATATATATATATATACGCGTTTGTACTCTTTGGATTGGAAGATTTGGCCAACTACTTCGCCCTTGAAGCGACTATTTGTCCATTAAGGATGCTCGTTTCGGTACAAAATAGCGAAACAATATTGTGAAAAATGCGGATGAACACAAGTGTCAATCAGTGTTCATCCACCTGATGAAGCTATTGCTTACCGAAACAATAATGTAGTGGACAATATATATAATATTTTGAAATTCTTGAAATGTATTTCGTTTATTAATCGTTTGACAATAAATTTGAACACGTATCTCCTTCATCAATCACTTATTAAAGTTTATTCGCTGATCTCCTGGTGAAACATTGTTTAATATATTAAATAAAAACACTTGGTTTCACTTGGCTTGGTTTCAAAAAATTTATATTAAATACTTGACAATTGTTTCGGGGTGTTTCCCCATTTTCAAAACTTGAACCGTTCAACTTTTGAAAATTGGGCAACACCCGCAAACAATTGTCAGTATTTATTTTAAATTTTGTGGAACCAAGCAAAGTGTTTTTATTCAATATATCAATCACTTATATCAGGCAGGTAAAAAATCTTGGAATATCCAGGAAAACCCATAAACCCAGCTGTTGATGAGTTGAATTGACTTAACATCAATGGTTTGCAAAAAAAATTCTAAAAGTTTTAAGAATTTTTAAGTCCCTTGAAAAAGGCCAAGGAAAGACGTAGGAAAATGAAGAGTATGAATTAAAAGATTTCTTTTTTTATAATATAATATTATATAGTAATATGCCTTGAGAGATGAAGGTGATTGTTCTTTGGAAAAATTTTAAATATTTAAGTATAATCGACAATCGTCAATGTAGTTGTTGTTGCTGTCACCTATGACTTCTTTGTGTCTGAAGTATTTATATTGTGCGATGATATAACATATATCAGTTCATAATAATAATCATATATCAGTTTGATAAAGGTTAAAATAATAACCGAAACGTAATTTGGAAATAAACTAAGTTCATTTTGTTTTAATTGAACCAAAAAACCCAAGACTCGAATTTTTACTTTATTAAATATATGTATATATATATATATATATATATATATATATATATATATATATATATATATATATATATATATATATATATATATATATATATATACATATTGAATTTGTGGACGACCCCATTCCGTACGGTTCCCTTGAGCCAGTTATGCAGTCTGCCTTTATTATTAACTAATAATGCCATCATATTATTTCTTTTTGCTAAAAGCCAAGAGTAACCTATAAACAAAGTGCGTGCTTCACCGTTTTGTCGGTTGAGAACTGAGCGAAATACTTTGTATTTTATCGGTCAATACACCGCAACGGTACCTAATTATTTAAGTAGGCGAATATACTTATTATAATTCAGTTCCGGATTTATGAATCATACTGTATATTGTAATTCCTGCGAAAGTAAGACCAACACACAGTTATTCCTACCTGTTCACGTGTAGACTGCATTCTCTAAGAAAACACACACAGAACTGAATGCAAAGGGTGTGGACTCAGATGCTAGATAAGATAAGAGGCTCGTGTATTTATGCCGTGTGACACAAACAGGACTATGTAAATATGTTCACCGAATCCATGCTTCATTTTTATAAGACTTTTTTTAGGTATATGAACGTTTCTCCAAAACTACCAAATCGAAAACAGTATTTCATTTTGGTATGAAAACAAATAGACTGCGCAACAATCGTCAGTACAGATTTTCATTTTTGTATAAATATACGAGTATGACTAACATAATTCTTTTTGGCAATTAAACCGAGACACACAGTTTAATGACGGTCCTGAAAATGATTGGGCTGGTTATTTGTGTACAAAATCAAAATATTCAGAACACTTAATTCATAGACATGAACAAAACATTCACAATACACTCCAAAAAAAACTCTGAAAACATAAATTATATCAAAAAAAATCTAAACAAAAAATGATAAGTCTGTTCGATTTTGAATAATACTGAAAACTATTTAGTTTTAGAGGCTTTTATGTTCTATTTCATTCATTCATTCATGATTTCCCATGCGATTAAATATAAAAAAAGCTTGTATGTCGTAATAACGTTTTCAAAAATTTACGAATCTCATGGTTAAACGTTATAAATAATGTGAAACATGAAAAATGTGATGTCTCCATTATCCTTCGAGGGATAAATGTTTAGATTTATTAGAAACACAAGACAGTTACTGTTTTGTGCCACAAGGAATTCTTCAGTTACATCTCGTCCAATAATATTGAATAATATTATCATTGAATATTTACAAATGCGATGGTATGAGCACGATAACTATAGAATTCATTTTCTTGTAGTTTATTTCTTGATGGTTTTGGTAGCCCCTTGAAGGCAACCTCCAGAAAGCAAAACCGAGCGTTTCTACTATCGTAACATAGATGGCACTAGTTCATTAAACTAGATGATATTGTGAACTACGAGTTGACAAATGTGAATTTGTTGAGAGTGATATTAGAAAGTATATTTTTAATAATGAGATAGGTACATAATTAAAAAATAACAGTTCGAAATATGTAGATTTTTGTATATCTTCAGCTAAATAAATATTATTATTATTATAAAACAAAGAATACTCTTTGCTGAATATATATATTCATATTTAAATTAAAAAATCAGTTGCTTCCTTGTAATGTAATGAAAAATGTTACATATGTCAGTGATGTACATGGGTATAATACTAGAAATACTGATAGTTTTTATATCGAAAGTTGTAAGCTCTCTAAATCTAAAAATAGCATATACTATGACGGATTTAAGGCTTTCAATAATTTACCAAATATATTGAAAACTAGTACTAGTATTAAGATATTTAAGCGTGATCTCAGAAAGTATATTTTAAATAATGAGATAGGTATATAATTTAAAATTGACAGTTCAAAATATGTAGATTTTTTGTATAGCTACAGCTGAATAAATATTATTATTATTAATTTCAGTGGTAGTATCTGAATTGATGAGAACTTGTAAAACTTTCAATGTTAGATATATACATTTTTTTTCTATTCATTTCTAAGATTTGAGATGTTTAGTAAGCTATGCATGATACATGCATACGACTTAGCAATATATTCTTCTGATTCATAAGAGGATTTTTAAGAATTGATTTCGATGCCTCTCGTTTGTTGGACAAGGCGCAACTGAAGAGTGCCTTGTAGCACGAAACAGAAATTATGTTGCATTTCCAATGAATGTAGGCACCGATTTCAATAATTTCCAACATTTATCCCTTGAAGGATAATGGAGACATCACATTGTTCAAGTTTCACGTAGCCAGCTCTGATATAATATTCTTTTGAATAATTCGTAAAAAACTATCGAAAGAAAGTTATGGTATACTTTCAATATTGAATATCTACAAATGCGATAACTATAGAATTTATTTTCTTGTAGTCCATTTCTTTATATATATATATATATATATATATATATATATATATATATATATATATATATATATATATATATATATATATATATATTCCAAAAATAGTAACAAAAACAGAACGTGAAATACTCAAACGTACAAATGATGTCCACATTTCAATCTAATCTTTCGTTATTTGTTCGTAGAATTCAAGTTCGAATGCCTAGGTAGCTGGACTGACATGAAAGGTGAGAATTTCATTATTTTCACTGACAATAGACAACAGAGGCCGGAATACAGATGTGCAGTAAGTACCAATTGTATTATGTATATATATATATATATATATATATATATATATATATATATATATATATATATATATATATATATTTCTTGAAATTGATTTATTGCCTGTTTAAGATATTTTATTTTGAAAGTTTTTAGCAATGACAGGCTTTTTTTGATATGAAAAAGTTTATTTTTGTTGACGTTTCGTTGTTATATTACAACTTTGTAATATAACAACTATATATTAGTTTTGACAAAAATGTAATATAACAACGAAACGTCAACAAAAATAAACTTTTTCATATCAAAAAGCCTGTTATTGCTAAAAACTTTCAAAATATATATATATATATATATATATATATATATATATATATATATATATAAATATATATATATATATATATATATATATATATATATATATATATATATATATATATATATATATATATATATATATATATCTTGAAATTGATTTATTGCCTGTTTAAGATATTTTATTTCGAAAGTTTTTAGCAATAACAGGCTTTTTTGATATGAAAAACTTTATTTTTGTTGACGTTTCGTTGTTATATTACAACTTTGTCAAAACTAATGAATAATTGAATTTATGAGTTACTGATAAATTCAATTATTCATTAGTTTTGACAAAGTTGTAATATAACAACGAAACGTCAACAAAAATAAAGTTTTTCATATCAAAAAAGCCTGTTATTGCTAAAAACTTTCGAAATAATATATATATATATATATATATATATATATATATATATATATATTTATATATATATATATATATATATGTTTATGTGTTTCGGACTTGTAAGTCACTATCAGGAGTCTCAATACAACTTCAAAAATGAGTTAGTAGCCCAAAACATATTCGAGTGTATTAGATACGTCTAGTGTATAACAGTTTTTGAAGAATCTAGCCTAGTGCTTTCAATTATAGTACCATTCATTAAAAATATTCCAAGTGATTATTGTGTAATATTAGCGTGACACAATATTGTTACTCTGATATTTAATCAATACACCATAAATTGTTGCAACATCAACGTCAATATATCAAGAACTGATGATGATGAATGCATATCGTCTCAAATTTCAAAGAAAGCAAATGAATCAGTCCAAAATAATCTTTATTCACAGGTATACGAAAAAGAACGAGGAACAGGCCGAATATTCATGGCATTAAGTAACGATTCCACCTGTAGTAGTGACCTCCACAATGCCACAAGCGGGTCCGAAACTTTCATATTAACACCGAAGCAGTCGATTCCTTGGCCTGCAGATGTCACTTTAGGAACTTGCAGTTTCCCGGAATGGATGCGGGGTGATTGGGAACACATTCGAGTCAGTAGTGACACTTTAATTTATCAGGATCATTCTTCCCTGAAGACGTACACGATGAAATGTGTTGGTTTCCAGGAGGTGGGAAGCAAATATTTAGTTTACAGTAGGACGCAATGGTGAGAACCCATTAAAATAATATTTCTGCAACATTCGCGTTCACGAGAAAGCGATCTGCCTCACTCGGGAGAGGTTATCTCGTTTTCCGATAGAGGGAGCTCACGTGATTAGTTCACGAATGAATGTGAATTATTTACTCATGAATATGAATGAATTAGTTACTCATTCTGAAGCTGGTGTGTGTTTGAAAAAGTATCGAAATTTGATTGTTTGGATATATATCACTGAGGATTCCTGAACAATTGGATGATATTTCCATTCAAGAACTTTGGATGACTACATTTGTGTAGACAGATCCCTGAGAATTTTAATAGAATTATTCTATTATTTCTTTAAAAATCTCAATATTGTAATGATTCTGATACATAGAGGGCGTGAGTGGCTCAATGAAGACGATGTTGTTCTTCAAAATGTCTTCATTTTGAAGAACAAGTCCGTCCTACAGTTCACCTGCAATTGAACTTGAAGTTAGTATTGAATATATTCGGGCAAATCCGTGAATACAGGTTGAAATGTATTGTTTTTCATTTATCTATAGTGAAATTATAATTTGAAAATATTTTTTTTTAATAAGTTTTTTCAATAAATCAATTAAAAACACCATATGTTAAAAACGGGGATAGCTTACAAACTCGCTATTACCACCTATCATAGGGCGGAAGGGAGATGTAAAAAAGGGTTAGAAACCTCACGTAATTGATGGACGGCCCTTAACGAATACCATATTTTTTACAAAAATCAATAATACGGACCTGTTTATTGATTTTTTGGTTCTGATTTGACCGAATTTCCTAATACTAGAGGCAGCATGAAAACCCGTACAGAAATTTAATTTGAGACATTTGTTGATTGTTGGGTTCAGTCAATATGAAATATAAGTTGAAAAACGTCGAAAACGAGACAAAGCCGATATCAAAATAATAAAAAACAAATATTGTTTCCGTGGAACGAAGCAAAACATGGATATTCATTTTATTTGAAATAACAGAAAGAAAACCGACAAGCAATAATTCGTTTTTTACGTAAGATAAGATAAACCATTTTGAGAGATAAACAGGTGCGTATTATCAATTTTTGCGAAGATGGTTCTGGTTCCTCGAGTTTGAAAAACCAACAGATTGAAAAATTTGAAGAGGACGCGATGTAAATTGATTAATTCCCTTTATGAACCAAATATCGCTATAATTTATTTTATCTATATAACTATCACACTTATTTGTTAAAATTAAGTGAGATTTCAACTCAAAATATAAATTTCTAGATCAGTATATTAAAAACCAACGATGTACATCCCAATTCAAAATTAATATATCGCTGATTTGAATCACCTGTCTTACCATGAGTTTTTCAGTGGTTTCCTCATAGCGAAGAAGACACCAGATATTAGATATTCCTTTAAGGCCAGCTTACTCCAAAAAACGTAATTTTTTTTAATATATTTTATTTATAGTACAAAACATGTTGAGTAATCAATTTATTTGCATATGAAAGCACATATATGAAATTACTTGAAAAAAAATTTTTTTTTCAAAATGGCGGTCTTGAAAGTGTCTGCTGAAACTCATCTGAATCCGAGACGAATGACATCATTTTTTGGAAAAGAATTATCTGAAGGCAAAAAACAAAACGGTTTCGTGTTCTGTATTCAATTGGCTATGACCTCAAGCAGAATGAAACATTTTCAATAAAAAAAACAAAATGGCGGACTTTTGAATTTTTTCACCCTTTTTTTCACTTTTAATTGTTTATAATTTTTTTTAAATAATAATGAATATTTCTGGTTCTACTTGAAGCCATAGCCAGACATTAAAGAGTAAAATGCCGTTCGGTTCATATCGATAAGTGGAATAGTTTTGAAATGAGAGAGTAATTCATGCGAAAAAACGTGGTTCGGAGAAAAATCAGTTCAAAGTTTTTACTCGTTAAAAATCGTAAAAGTGAATTTTACTCACATATCCATTCCAGCTTCATACACAACTTCTTCCTGGTCTTCGTAAGCATCATTCTGAAGAATTCTCGCATTTCTCAAAGCAGTTCAACAAAATAACAAGACAATAACAATAAAACAAAACAATAAGACGACCCGAAGGCATGCAGCAGCTGCCGCCACCGAAGGCGTTCGAGCGGCCGGATTTACTGCAGCGCTCCCTAATCTTTTATACCTGCTTCTCGGTATTGCTGACCTTCGGGACTAATTCTATACTATTTCTACGAGTATATAGTAGCAATTTATGAAAAAAAAATCCGATTTTTTCAAAATTGTTTGGAGTAAGCTGGCCCTAAAGATTCAAGAAGAAAAACAGCCAAGTTCATTCACAAAATAACATATCCATAGTAAAAATCCATTCATAAAATTCAATTACTCATTAGTTTTGACAAAGTTGCAATTCGCGACGAAAAGTCAACTCTAAAATGAAGATTTTCCATTTGAAAAGGCCCGTTATTGAAAAGTGAATAAAATATTGTTTCAGTGACGAAGAACGGTACAGCTGCCTGTGGATTCACAAGAGAACAAATAATATTCTAGAATTCCAAATGGGTTTAAAATCCAGCAAGGAAAATAATGTATTCGAATTATGTCATGATGCCAACTTCATTGAAGATTCATGGATTACCCAAGGAAGTGAGTGTATTTCATTAACAAAATTGATCAATTTTTATTCACTTACAGCCCATAAGACATTCCTTTTCTATGTTGATAGATTACGAATACTATTATATTAGCTCCGTTCCACCTAGAGCTTAACGCCGATTCCGAATGGCCCAAGATTACGGTAGGAATCGAACCCACCAGCACCAGTAAGACGAGAGCGCATGAAGTCGCTATTAGGCCAAGCAATAGGTCTTTTTTCATGACATAAATCCCAATTGCAAGTCGACTATACCACCATGAGTAAGCCGTTTCGGACGTCATTTCTGATATGTTTTGGACACGAAAATATCGTTTCCTTGTTTGTTATAAGCATTTTTAACCAAAAAATAGCACTTTTTTGGTTTTTTGCTTATAACTAAAAAAGTAATCAAGTAATCGAAATAAAATAAGTAAGTTGTAGGTAATTAAATAACGAAGGGAATCATTTTTATACGAGTCGATCGGATAATTAGAAGCGGAGAAAATTGGGAAAACCGGAAAATTTGGCATATTTTGAAAATTTCATAAATCCGTTATTTTTTAAGTTGCAGAGCTCAACATTCGCAAAAAGTTGGTACATTATATCTAGTTAACAAACCCTAAACATTGGCGCTATTGGGCATTTAGTTTTAGCGTTATTGCAATTTCAATTTTTTTATGCCATATTTTGTAAAATAGCTTATCCGATGGTCATAGATGGTTCGATTTCAATTATTAAAACGGATTTGAATACTACAGAATCTGCGCCACAGAACGTATATTTTCATTGGTATCGGAAAATCTGTGACACTAGTGAAAAATGCGGTCAAAGGTCACTCCAAACCACCGAGCGCGCGATCTGAGTCGAGTAGTAGTTGGTGGATCGATGAGCGGAGGAGAGGCAGGTAGCGTGTCATTACGATGTGAAACAATCCGTGGCCGAACCACGCTGCCTGCCTCTCCTCCGCTCAGCGTACCCCCACTACTCGACTCAGATCGTGCGCTCCGTGGTTTGGAGTGACCTTTGACCGCGTTTTCCACTAGTTTCACAGCTTTTTTCTTACCAAAGAAGATATACGTTTTGTTGCGTATATTCTGTAGTTTTCAATTCTGTTTTAATAATTGAAATCGGACCAGCTATTCAGCTATTTTACAAAATATGACATAAAAAAATTGAAATTGCAATAACGCTAAAACTAATTGTCCAATAGCGCCAATATTTCGGGTTTGTAAACAATATTTAATGTTCTAACTTTTTGCAAAAGTTCGGCTGTCCAACTTGAAAAATAACGGATTTATGAATTTTTCAAAATATGCCAAATTTTTCGGTTTTTCCCAATTTTCTCCACTTCTAATTATTCGATCGATTCGTTCAACGAATGATTCCCTTCGTTATTCAATTACCTACAACTTACTAATTGATTGTATTTCGCTAACTTGATTACGTTTTTATTCATAAGCAAAAAACAAAAAAAGTGCTATTTTTGGTTAAAAATGTTTATAACAAATAAGGAAACGATATTTTCGTGTCCAAAACATATCAGAAATGATGTCCGAAACGGCTTGCTCATGGTGGTATAGTCGGCTTGGAACTAGGATTTATGTCAAAAAATGACCCTTTTGTAGCTGTGTTGCTTGGCCTATATACCGCTCGGCCTCTGAGATTTAGAAATATAGTTTTGAAAAAAAAATTTCAATTTTCAACTGAATTAGAATGAAACTATGTTGTATTGATTCTCTGAATTCCTGAATATTTATAAACATCTATATACCTACGTGGTATGACTGTCATATAACTACGCAATCCATGTAAAACATTTTTCGGCTTCATATACGAGGTTTGTTTAAAAGAAAAGTTGAATTTTGAATTTTTTCGAGAAGTATTTATTTATTCATGAATATCCATTTTGTTCCCTGCAAAGTAATTCCCCTCAGGTATCACTTGTACTATCGCTTCTTCCAATCCTTGAAGCACTTCAGAAATGCGTTTTTCGGTATAGCCATCCTCTCGATCATCGATTCGGACTTTATTTCATCAATTGTGGCAGAGCGCGTTACTTTCATTGGTCTCTTTAGTTTTATAAAAGTCGCAGGGAGCCAAATGTGGTGAATACGGTGGTTGAGGCATGATTGCTGTGTTGTTTTTGTCCAAAAAATCACGCACAAGCTCTGATGTGTGAGCTGGTTCATTATCGTGATGCAGAATACATGATTTGTTTCTCCACAATTCCGATCGTTTGAGCCGTATTGCTTCACGCAATCGTTTCATAACTTCCTTGTAGTGTTCCTTATTAACCGTACGACCTGCTGGCAAGAACTCTTGATGCACCACGCCGTTGTAATCGAAGAAAACAGTGAGCAACACCTTCATATTAGATCGAACTTGGCGTGACTTTTTCGGTCTTGGCTCTTAGGGACGCTTCCATTGGGAGGATTGGGCCTTGGTTTCGATGATATAACCATATACCCACGTTTCGCCACCACGTATGACCTTTTTGAGCAAATCTGGATAGTCGTTGATGTCATTCAACAATTCCGGAGCGATACTAATGCGACCTTGCTTTTGCTCAAAATTTAGCAATTTCGGATTAAACTTCGCTGCCACACGTTTCATGCTCAAAACATCTAACTACTACAAAACAACTAACTACAACAAACTACTAATCCAAAATAGCTGATAACTTTAACATATGAGAAACGTGTGTGTACCAACATACGTTTCGATTGTGTAAAAAACATAATCGAAATTGCACAGTCCGCGAAACTATTTCTATTTTTCGTATACTGTCAGCTACACTTGCGTTGAAGTTATGCGTACCTCTGTAGCGGTGTTCTTTTTGATACACAATTTGTTAAAGCCGCCATAATTTACCTAAAGTAGGTATTTAAAATTCACTGTCGTCAATAAAATTGAACACAACCATCCAGAACATCAGAAAAATCTCCGATATCGTTATGAATCTCATGCTTTTTTATTCATATAATATATTTGTTGAATGAAAGATTGCATATAATACATTATTAAATATATATCTTAAGTTTCGTTTTAACGTGCTTCATGTTTCAACAAATAAAAATTTATTGATATTACAGGAATTTCTGCCTCAGCGACACCAAAAATGTATCCTGGCATGTGCCCTATTTCTGGAGAATATACGGGTGTAATTACTGATGCTACTGATCTATGTGCTAAGCTTCAGTCTGACTGCAAAGCGGAAATAATGTACTACCAAGTTTCAAATTGTACTTCCGGAGAAGTTTATGAAGAGAGGGAGTACGAATGCCTTGGACATTGGAGAGAAGCAGATCTTCTTTACACATATACCAAACGTATGGATGTTGCTGCTGACAGCTATGAGTGTTTTGTTGGAAGCATCACTCCAAACGAAGAAATATTTATCAAAGAAGCAGGTAGCTTCTGCCAAAGAAACATGGACCCTGTGAAAAATGGAATGCAGTTGTATAAAAATGTACTCTACCCATGTGTAAATAAGCTGAAAATACCAGAAAAGGCTTCAAATGATACTTATGAGACTGAAATTGAACGTACATCTGTATCACCAACTATTTCAACAAGTACAATTACTGTAGGTTACACAAAGAGTACTAGGAAACCTTGGAACTTTGGTAAGTTTAAAAATACGTTGCAACGACAAAAATCTTATCAGTTTTTCCGTGCTTCTTCTTCTTATTGTAGCAGAACCTGTTAACTGTATGTCTTTCGGTGCCTTTGACGTCCAGCTGTCATAATAGAATTTTGGAAGTCTAGGAAATAGATTTTTTGTTTTCAGCTATTGCTTTTCGATTATAGTCCATCTATGGGATCTCTTCTTAAGCTTACCCTTCTGCTCCTGTTGATTAAGTCATCTGCCTTCGTGTGTCGTTATTGCTAGGTGCCACATCAAAGTTTTGGGAGGCTAAAAACTGTAATTCTCATTTTTAGTTGTTGCAATTCTTGGGTTGTCTTCCTTGAGCACATACTTGATCCTGTTTTGAGGTCAAAACCCAGCTATTATTCCAAAATTTTGAAAGGCTACCAAGTTGACGTTTTGTTTCCAATTCGTTTCAAGTTGACAATGTCCCAAATCTACAAAAGTGTTATTCAAAAAATTCGTATACCTTGTACTAAGGATTTTAAATTCAGTTAGCCAAATGATGAATATTCGTTATGTAGTCCATAGGGAACGAATTTCGAAATGTTTTCGAGAAATCTGAAGAATGTTGGAGAATTCTTTTTACTTGAATTGCTGGTGCCTGCGACCTGAAAATGCTGGTTGAAAATGCAATATTTTGCCTTGAACTTAGGAAATTAGTTTTATTTATTGAATTAATATATCTTTTCATATAATTACTTATACTCATTATTTTTGTTGCAGACAATAACATCGACGACACTGATCCCAATCCGAAATCACCAAATAGTGCGGATCTGGTTTATAGTATTCTTCCTTTATGTGTATATATGATAAGTATAGTGCTAATTTTATGAAACCTTGAATAATAGGTAATTGAACTGATAGACATTTAAGGCCATCTATCTGACTCCAAAATAGATGGCATAGCAATCCAAAAATTAGTGCAAATATTCAACGAAATACGTATAATAAGTATTATAAAATAGTTGTCACATAAAACTAGAAATATTGAGAGAGAAAAATTATTTACATATACCAAAAACGGATACAATTTATTTTATTTATACTTTGACTAGAATTTTATGTAAAGTGAGTGTTTGAGATTAAGTTGTTCAATATTATAATACTGTGTATAAAATATTCTGCCAAAATGCAATAGGATTATAATTATTGATTGTACATTTTGTATGTGAATATTAGTGATATGCCGGATATCCGCACCCACGGATACTCAGGAAAGAAGAAATATCTGTGTCAGTATTTGGGACTTTTTTGATGGATCTTTCAGCTCAAAAATTTTCAATACCTAGATCAAATATTATATACATATATACGCGTGATTAGGTAGCAATTAGAAATTTTTGGATTCCATTCAGAAAATGTTTATTTCTCAAAATCAAATATCCGACAGATTTACATTCAGGGCCGGATTTAGATATTATGCACTCCTAAAAATTCTCGTCCACATCCTCAGATGTACATTTTTCACAATCCGACATCTAATCTTAAACTTAAGTCATTTCTTGCCTAAAGAGGTTGTGTTATTTTAATGAAATTTTAACTTGCCTTTTATGTCAGAAAACATGTACTACAATTGAAAAATGTCCAGATCTTTTGAATTCTAGTTTTTGGTGTATGTTGAATGTTTATCATGATGACAAGCATGGATAACTGACATGAATAGAGCTGTGTAACTATTAATTTATACAATAATTGTGATTTATATTTATATTCAAATATATATATGACTTTAAATTTTTGTATTTATTATCCATAGAATATTCAGCTTTAAGTTCTTCAATTTCACTGATAGATAACCGTTTGTGAATTCTCGCAATTCGATTGAAACATGGTGCAAACTGAAGTAGGTTGTATAATGTTAAATTTAAATGTAACACTTACCTTATAGTTTCACCGTATTAAAATATTTACGGTGTTTCTGTAGAGCAGCCAAAATTTTCAAGTTTTTAGGGACTTTGTGCCCCGTAAATTTAGGGACCCCTCACGGTGGGTCAGGAATAGAAGGTGCAAGGAACACAGGTGTTTTCGTAAATAAACATTTAACTTACGAGTTTTTAACTAGCAATCACATTTTTTTTTCTCACGTATAATTATTTTTCTCTCAGTGCAGTAACCGATATTAATTGTAATCACATTTCGTTTTTTGTGGATCTTTCACAAACACAACGAGGGGGTAAAACCTTTAGTGTTAAATAATTATATAAAAAAGGCTTTTCTCAATAATTTTTACAAGTTTAGAATTACTAACTGTTGGATTCTGAGGTTGCAAAGAAATAGAAAATCCTTGAATTACGAGCAGAAAAATAAATTTGGGTAGCTTTTATCTAACCTATGCAAGTAAAATATTCCAATATTGAAAACAAAGAGCGGAAATTTATTCATTGAGATCAATTGTTGGAGTGTAAAATTGAACTTTGGAGCACGTCAAAATCAAATATAAAAAGCATGATTTTAGCAAGAAAGGGGCCGTCCATTAATCATGCGCGGCTCGAAAGGGGTGGGGCGGGGTCCATAAAAAACAGGAAATATTACAAGAGGGAAGTAGTCGTATATCACGAGTATTTATTTTTTCGGCAAACGAGTGATACTAAACCGAAAAGCGGCGTTACGTGTATTTATTTTTTCGTCAAACGCGTACATATTCGAAAGCGGCTTGCAGGGTGACCTTGATTCACCGTTGTGGCTTGACCAGTCCAAAACAATTAGCAACCTTTCTGTCTACCTCTTTAGGTTAATATTGTAGTTTTTTTTTTCTATAATAAAATTTGATGATACTTAACTGTATTTTATAATAAATATTTTTAAAAAATGAAGATTCTTTGTAGGTACTAAAAAAATACACATCATATAGGTCAGGGAGGGGGAGTAGTCTAGTACTGTTGAAGTTCTATTAATTTTCCCCGTATAGCAAACTGTATAGCTAAAAGTTATATAGTTATCAAACTATATAATAGTAGAAACTAGACGTGCGCAAAACAGTACGTTAAGGTGTGATCTAATGTCATATCACATCACCCTCAAAACTAATTACTCGGTAATATACAGTGCCGCCGAAACCACGAGACCTAAGGGGGTCCGAGCCCCCAAAATTATTTGACCGCGGCTCAACCCCTCAATACTTTTAGGAAATTATTAAACATATTATGCTTTGTAAACGGACCTTTTTGTACAAGTCGATGGGCAATGCAAGACTCCAGTATCTTAAGAATACTGAAAAACTTTTTGAAGATCTTCAACAGTTTTCCAAAACATTTTTTTCAGAGAACAACATAGTCAGTCTTGAAATTGGCAGACTACCTTGAGTCAATGTTACAATTCGAGACTTATTTATTGTTATATCTTTATTACTATACAGTTAAACGAGTGGAAGATAATGAAACTATTTAATTCCTTCATCTAACTGTTGCTGATCTGGAGAAAATATATGAATATGAGGGCTTGATTTGTATCTGAAATGGAAGGCATGATAATTGTAAAGATTTTGGAAGCTGTTCACATTTAATAATGTGAAACCTGTACCATCTTTAATTAATGAGCGGCTCACATCAACTGGACTCATAGAAGTCATTACAGTGCTCAAGTTTTCGGGGATCCAATGTTGATCATAAAACTTTGAAATGCTCAAAAAAATTCAAGTGAAATCTTCATCTGAAATTTCGGAAATTTTTCGACAACGGCGGTCTGGCCTCAGAAATCTTCCAAAATTTTAGATGAAATAGTTGAAAGAGTTGAAAGCTTCAAATCATTTGAAATCTACATTGACTCAAGGCTGTAGACTGCCTCTGTTTTGTCCACTGATGAACATGTTTCGGAAAACTGTAAAAGATCTTCGAACTTTTTCAATCTTCTCAAGATATTGGAAGCTCGAATAGTCCTACGAATCGGACATGCAGGTCGTAAATACCAGATTTCATAAAGTATAATTGAACTAATAATTTACTGAAACCATTGAGGGGCTGAGCCCTCAAAGGAATTTTTGAGGGTACTCGGGCCCCCTGGAGACGGCGCCACTGGTGATATCACTAGAATTACTTACACATGCCTGTTAGAAACCGTAAAAATATCGTATATCTCTATATATTCATTTATATCGAACGCGACACCTTCAAATAATAATTAAATACATTTTTGTAATAAATACATTTCGTATTTTTTTCCAAAATGTTAGTGCTTGGGTAAAGAGACTGAGCGAATAAAAAGTATAGGTATGTATTTCTCCAATAAAAACGGATAAAGGGTCGTACATTCTTCAAAAAATTCATTTGATCATACAATGTTTGGTCATTAATATTCCACACTGTGAAAAAAAATATTTGATCATTGTTGGGCGGAATGTTTTTAATGGGGAGATTCAAAAAGGGCATACTCCTCAATAAATATCAACAGAAAGCATTCACAGTTATATGTACAGAAATATCGTATATGTATAAAATCCACAGTTCTCACAATATTATATGTGTCTTCAAACATAATCCTTATGCTTCTATATCAATAATTTCGATTGATTCAAGAGTCTGGCGAATAATTACATTCCTCACACTTTCATTGGACACCGTGGCCAGAATTCAACCATTTATATACAAAATATATCGAATATACTAATTGCAATTTTTATAATATTTTATTCGTTTCTCTATTTGTAACGTAGAGTTATTTGCTCTCCTAATCAGCATTTCTAGCTGATTTTCTAAAAGTACAGGGTCTTTTTGTGGTATAGCTTCCAGTTTGTTGATAGCTTCATCTGTTTTGGTTATATGTGCAAGCAATGTGACCACATTTTGGAATAGCATATCAGCTTTTTCTTTGAGAGAAGTCACGTTGTTTATGTTACCACTCAGTTTGCGCTTAGCAGTATCATATTTCGCGTGTAATGAATTAAAATCTTCATAAGCTTTCTCGGCGTTCCTTAAAATTGTGGCAGTTTCATTCTTCACCCTGTTAGCGTAAATACCGTTGTTCGTGATATTCTGTTGCAGATCATCCAGTTTTCCAGCCAATTTTTTAATAACGTCAGCTGTAGATTCCGTTTTATTTTGAGCGGAATCAGTCTTCTCAGTAATCTAAAACAAACCAGTATTCATTGTTCGAATTTTATATAGGTACGAGGGTAGGGTGACCTGACCAAGAGATGGCGCCAGTATGTATAATTTTGGAGAGGCGTCCTACAGTACCATTCCTACTGAACTTGTATGTAAAGCCTCAGCCCAATAGCTTTGTTAGTTTTGCGTTTGAGAGCACACTGCTCCAACGACAGTTGTTTTCGTGAAAATGGAAAAATTGGAGAAACATGCTGTCATCAAATACTTCTATTCTATTATATAAATAATTCTAAATTGAATTTTGAATTGATGCCGCATCCTCCCTACTCTCCAGACTTAGCCCCCAGCGACTATTACCTGTTTCCTAACCTCAAAAAATGGCTTGGTGGTAAAAAAATTGAGAGCAACGAAGAAGTTATCAAAACTATAAATAAGTATTTTGAGGAGCTTGACGAATCTACGTTTAAAACTGGTATAACTCAATTAGAACACCGTTATGAGAAATATATCAGTGTTGATGGAGATTATGTTGAAAAATAATGAAAAAAAAATTTTAAAACATGGTTTTTCTTGGTCAGGCCGGAAACTTTTCACCCCGCCCTCGTATAATTAATTTCTCACCTGCTTCAAAAGTTTATTCACTTCACTGGTGTGATCTAAGGCTTTATTTATTGCTACCTCCGCATCTCTCTGGGCATTGGTGGAATTTTCTAATGCCTTCTTCACGTCATTTGCGTCTGACGATAAATTTCCAGCTTTCATGCTATATAAAATATTTTTTTAAGTGAATCATACAATTTTTTTTCTGTCATAATTACCTAGCCTCCGCTGCAGCACCCTTGAGTAGATTCACCTTTATCAAATCTGCCCTTGTTGCTTCAATAATTGCTTCAGTATTTGTCAGCGAGTCTACTTTCCTTCTAATATCATATGCTAATTTCTTTATGGTTTCTGGAGTTGATACGTTTATTTTTCTTTCTAGAACAAAACATGAAATTAAAACTGTTAGTCTTGACTCTTTAAATACTTCAGGTGAAAATGGAACTTAAAAATGATGTCATAGACTTACATTTCTAATGAAGTTGTTAATGATTCCTTCCTTATTTCTCAGACTGATTTCAGTATTATTCGCTAAACTGACAGCTGTCTCTGCTTGTTGCTTAGCGCCATCTTCGCAAGAAATTGAACTACCACAACTCGAACACCCAGCGCCACGACAAATAGAATCACAAGGATCACCATGACCATCACAAACCATTACAAACTCGGGCAGAATCTTGCTCAGTTTCTGAGTATCATCTGCTATTTTCTCCAAATTTTCTTCTAACAATTTTTTGTATGTCTCCGTAGTATTCAAGAAATTTGCATTGCTTTGCATTGACGTTCAGTTTCGCTCAGTGTTTTCTGGAAAATTTGTATAGAATTTACCAAAATAGATTGGTGAATTTCTCTTTCTAACTGAATGCGAAAATCTAGTTACAACAGCAAGGCATGATAAGATATTGGATAACTAGAATTCTAGCATGTTGGAGCATTTCCAAGATATCCTCTTGCGCAAGTATCGCATTTAGGACCTCCAATACCTGGTAGACATTTACAGGCTCCAGTTTTCATATCACATTGTAACGTTTTGGAACCCTCGATGTTGCAATCACACTCTTAAATATACGAGTTTCATTACCTCAGTTCTGACAGAGTCATTTTGGTACTTACTGTTACATTCAATTTTAGGATCTCCCCAGAATCTTGCCATACACTCATTGCATTGCCTTCCTCCAAAACTAGATTTGCAATCGCACTGACCATCATACTAAAAAAAAAGAAAGTAGATTTGATTGACACAACGCTTAAAAATCATTACCTCATTACATTGTTCCTGAAGTGAACCAGAGTTATCGCAATCGCAAGGCGAGCATCCTTCCCCACTTGCAATTTTCCAGTAATTTTGTATACATTTATCACAATGTAAGCCAGTTACATGAGGCAGACAAGGACACTGTCCGCTATTAGGATCACAAGGTCCAGTTGTCCTATTAGTACCCAAAGCATGACAAACACACTCTGTGGAAAAAACGAATATTTTTATTTTACATAAACTGTTGAATTTTTCTTGATTTATTTTTACCTTCACACATGTCGTCCTTCGAATATCTGAAATATCCTGGACGGCACATCTCGCAATGGTCTCCTGTAGTGTCATACAAGCACTGCAAGCATTTTCCTGTATGTGGGTCGCAGTTTCCGGGCTTCAGTTCATCGATTTTTCCATTGCAATTACATTTTTCACACTTCCCGCCAGGTACCTCAGGATTTCCAAAGTAGTTGTTTGAACAAATATCACACCTTGAACCTAAATGTTCAAGTATTACCTTCTATGTCCATATTATCAATAATTATTTGTTGACATTAGAACTATTCAATAGAAATGTTCAAAATACATCCGATAACGAGCTATATTTTGTCAAAACATTCATGAGATCCATGATAATACCAGGTGTTTTTTTAGAGGTATAGAACTTTAATTGGCATTTCTGTTGAAGATGGCAACCGATTTAACAGCTGAGAAGTGATTTATTTTCAGTTTGGTTTGGCAATTCATCACGAATAGACTCACACCTGAACAACGCATGCAAATAGTGCATTTATTTCGAAAATAATGGTTCTGTGCGGAATACGTATCGCGCTAATTTTGTTTAGCGATGAAGGGCACTTCTGGTTGAATGGCTACGTCAACAAACAAAACTGCCGCATTTGGAGTGAAGATAATCCTCAAGTGTATGTCAAAACACCGTTACATCCAGAAAAACTGCCTGTTTGGTGCGCTTTATGGGCTGGTGTAATCATTGGTCCGTACTTCGTCAAAAACAATGATGGTCAGAATAGTCAATGGTGATTATCCAATGGTGATCCAGGAGCTGTGGTTTCAACAAGACGGCGCAACATGTCACACAGCTCGTGCACAATCGATTTATTGAAAGACACGTTTGGAGACCGCCTAATTTCACGTTTTGGACCTGTGAATCGGCCTCCAAAATCTTGTGATTTAACACCGCTAGAGTACTTTCTGTGGGGCTATGTAAAGTCATTGGTCTATGAGGATAAGCCACAAACGCTTGACCATTTGGAAGACAATATTCGACGTGATATTGCCGATATACGGCCACAAATGTTGGAAAAAGTCATCGAAAATTGGACGTCCAGATTGGACTACATCCGAGCCAGCCGTGGCGGTCATTTTCCAGAAATCATATTCAAAATGTATTAACACAAGATTATCTTCCGAATAAAAACAAATTCTTGTCAATCGAATGATCCATCGTTGCTTTATTGCAATTTAAAGTTCTATACCTCTAAAAAAACATCCTTTATTATATTTATAATTACCCGAAAAATGAAAAGTTGGGGAACATATTATTTTTATATTTATAAATGTTTTATTTGAAAATAATAACTGCTATGTAAGTGAAAGGTTGTATACAATGGAGAAATATCGCTTCCGAAGCAACATACCTGAATAACCTTCTTTGCAATCACAGATTACATCTTTAGTATAGGGATCCAAAGAGCAGGTATCAGCAAAGGAATGATTACCAAGACCAGGACATGGGCATGGTCTACAAGGAATATCAGCATTAAGGCGAGGATCCCCATAGAATCCTGTTTTACACCTATCACAGGTATGACCCTCAGTATTATCCTTACATTCCAGGCATGCACCAGTCAAAGGATCGCACGAATCAGAATGCCCATTGCAATCACATCTGACGCAGTTGGGGAAGTTCCAAAATCCATTTCTACATCTGTTACATTCCCTTCCATACGTATTAGCTCTGCACTTACATTGGCCAGTTGTTGTATTACAGAAATTATCCAAGGCGCCAATGCTATTACAATCGCAAGCCTTACATCCATCTGGGCCGAATCCATAAGTTCCTGGGGCACATCTATCGCATCTTCTGCCGACAACGTTAGGCTTACACGTACAAAAGCCACCATGAGATGGACATATTTTACTTTCTGAACCTTCAGGATCGCATTGGCAAAGTAAACCTCCGTTGAAAATGTAAGCTCCAATACTGTTGTACATATGTCTACAAACTTCTGGTGCATGATCTGGGTCTCTGTAGAATTGAGGATCATAACAGTTGTTCCTTTCAAACTCTTGATGATGTATTAATCCTTCTGTTGTGTTGGTAGCGAACCATGGTATATCGTCAATCGAAGGCAACAGAACAACCTGAATAAATTTTTATTGTAAATTTTTTATTTTAAATACACCTTCAAATTAAAGAACAGATTGAAATGACTTCTAATCGTGATAGGTATTATCTAATCATTTTTTTTTGTATTAGTAAGTACAATATTTTTTCTTACTGAGTCTATTAGTACAGATGCTGTTGGAGATTCCTTCCTGTAATCAAATCTTCTGAATTCTAAATTTATCTTGTAAGTAGTGCCAGCCTCTAAGCAAACTGACGGCGTTACTAAATATCTTCTACTATTGGGTTCTAAAACCACTTTCCTGGTTTCATGCTCTGGATAGTAGGCGCATGGCCCATTAGGATCTGGAGGTCCTGGTCGTGTGATAGTTATCTGTACATCTTCCCACGTTTGTGGTAGAACTGGTTCGTATCTTATTTCAATGTCGTATTTTGAAGTTCTTTGGATATTATTTGTTGTTATTTCGAAATATGCGTTCTCGAAAGCTTTCAAGAAACCTGTACCAGTGAACGTATTTGGTCGACCATCTCTGTAGGGCTCTCTAATGACAACTTGACAGTTCTGAAAGAAGAAGTATTGACATTTCGATTATTATTTATCCAATTCAAAAATGTTGAAAGTAGTTTTCGAAATAACATGATTCTTGTATAACAGTGCGAGTAACTGAGTGCTAAGTTATAATGTACCAGTCATTCGATTAGAAGGTAAGAAAATATGAAAAGAGTATTTAATCACATCAATTGGCTTACTGGTGATGCTCGAGCCAACTCTGCTTCGTACAAAAGGAAATCCAAACTAGCGGTAAAGTATTGCTGCTTAGTTGTATCGCATTTTCTTCCGGTCATATGCTCCCTACATTGACACTGTCCTGTTATTACATCACAATTATTGTCAATGGAACCTCCTGGATCACATTCACAAAATTGACAACCATCTTTTTTTTCTGATAATCCCCAGTATTGTGGAAGACATTGGTTACAATCTCTTCCTGTAACGTATCTTTTACAGAAACATTCACCATTTCTCATATTACATCCCTGGTTATCAATGGTTCCCAAAGTGTTGCAAGTGCAAGGTTGACAACCAGCTGGATTCAACTTTGTGAAATTCCAGAAGCCATTTTTACAAGTATCACAACGTCGTCCTTCTACATTGTCCTTGCAGTGGCACCTACCGGCGACTAAATTGTTAGCTTCATCTGTAACTGAGTCACAAATACCTCCGTCCAATGATCCATCAGGGTCGCAGTCACATGCTGAAATGAAAGTATGTATTATTGATTTCCAATGACTTCACATCGAAGTAATCTTACGTCTGCAAACTTCTGGATCTTGAATATCCCTTTCAGGGTCCTTAAAGTAAAAATTGGAACACTGATCACAATTTGGTCCTATTGTGTTGTGCATGCAACCTGCACAAACACCTCCGCTGACCCTTCCTGTCGCTTCATAAAGAGCTGCATCGAAATGACAAGTTGTAGCATGGTTATTGCAATTGCACCCTTGAAAAATAACAGATATAAGTGAATGGAGTAAAATTTTTATATATTGAGTATAAAAAGTTAGAACATACGTTTGCAAGCGTTTGTCTGTTTTCCTATAGCTGGCCTCCATGGTAAATCATTGAAAAAGTCTTCACATTTTTCGCAATTTCTCCCTTTAGTGTTATGAGTGCACTCGCATCTTCCGTGAACCATGTCTGGTTTTGGATCGATTCCTGGTAAAGGTAAACATCTGTTTGCATGACCATAACAAGAACATGACCCTCGGACCACCATATCCGTTATAGCATAGTAATATTTCTCCTGAAATTCAATATTAAATGCCTGTTATCGACAATTTATCAGGTATCAATATACTGACCTGTATATCTCCCCTTTTGTCCAATAAATCATCACCTAAAGTATGAAGTTTAGTGAAATTTATTCTGAGATTTGTCATTTTTAACAAATTCTGCACTTCTGTAGAATATGGATTGTCTATATGCAGGGTAGGAGGTATTACTCTATAGATTATTTCACCATCGGTTGAGGGAGCTACGTTGGAGTAGCGGGACTCACAAATGACATCTGTTAAATTTTTGGGATATGTAGCTACCATTCCGAAACTCTCTTGACAGTTGTGTGCAAAGTATCTGTAAACCTTTGAAACCAAAAAGCTACAGGATGAGAACATTCGCAGTTAGTTCGACTTATTCAGAAGTTACTTTTGAATATTCCGAAATGAATCAAAATAATTTTGTAAATATTTGTCTGAGACATTGATGTCAGATAGATGATTGAATTTTGTGTTAGATTCTACCTTAAAACTAATAAAAAGTACTCAAGATGATTTACCTGCCATGTTTTACCAAAGTCATACGATCTCTCAATAAGCATTGCTGCCGGTCTGAATGTTTTGAAGGTTATGATTAAATGAGTGAAATGAAATTCAGCTTCTAAGTCAAGTTGGATAAATACATTTTCCTTTCCGTTCTCAGACTGCCACCAGGATTTATATCGAGTTCCCGGGTATAGTTTGTACACAATATTGCTAATGTTGTGATTCAGTTGTGGGTTTGGTTTTGTGGTTGGCCGAGAGTCACACCAGAAACACTTCTTTCTATCTTGTAAATGGGATACAATACAATACCTCTCTTGGCCATGAAGGCCACATGTTGAAGATGCAAGTAACTGAGACTCTCTTCCTATCAGTAGATTTCCAGTGGCAGGGTAACAGGAACTTTGTTCACATGGGTGTAATTTTGCGGGCGAATAACCTACCGAAATACAAAAAATCATTTTCCTATTCATTTTAGCGTATCAATAACCGTAAAATAATAAAAGGAAATCCAAGCAGCGATTTAGAGCCATCAGGCCAATACTGTTTCAAAAGGATAGTTTGAAATCACAGATTTAAACCAACGCCAAACTTTGAGAAGATTTGTTTAAGTCTATATAAGGATTCTTACATAAGAGATATGGAAATATAAGCCATGCTTTGTATCGTGTGTGTAGAAAATGTTGAGTATGGATTCAAATTAATACAGATTAGATTGAACGTGAGTGGTTGTCCTTGGTGAATCTTTGACCTCTAAAGCCCTATTGTTATTTTCCCATTGTTTCGGTGGCAATGAGGTCAACCATGCTATCCCTCAGGGCAGCCACCTTTAACACACCAGTATGCTCAAGTTATCACTTCGGTGTTTTACGACAACCATTTGTGAAATATGACATCCTTCATTGAAGATTAGAAAGTATTACGTTTCACTTTGTTACATCATTTTGAAACTCCTCAGTTTTCAAACCAATTTTAAAATGGGGTGAATTTGAACAAAAGATTTTTCAAAATTGAATACAATTCAATTTTAGTACATTCAGGCCAGAAGAAAAAATATTTAAAGGCAGATAATTTCAAATGCTGAAGAGAATTGAATGCTTAAAGCTGAGAAAGACTGACGAAATTGCATAAACACTTACAATATTGATATTTTCTTCGATCATAAGCTGAAAATTCAATGAAGTTAATTCATGATGTAGGAGAATGAATGGAAAAAATTTTGCTTCATTTCTTAACACAAACGTGGTGGGCATATTGATTGTTGAAATATTGAAAGTTTAATGAGGAGATTTAGGAATCTCTTCATTATGTTGTTAGGTTATAGTAAAGGGTGATTCATTTAGAGGTACTTTTTGTGGTGGGGATTTATTTGTAGATTGCGCATGGCTCGTGTCAACTGAAGTAACATTCTTGTTCAGTAGTGTTTGACAATTCATAATGGAAAGACTTAGCCCGGCACAGCGTCTACGAAGTGTTCAGCTGTTTTACGAAAATGGGTGTTCTACGAGGAATGTGTTTCGGGCGCTTAGAGCAACTTATGGTCCACATAATCGGCCTACCGAACCCACAATTTGTACTACCATCAGTAAGTTTGAGACCCAATTTTTATTACTGGATAATACTAGACCAAATAGACCTCATCCAGCACGTAGTGAAGGAAATATAGATGCAGTAGCGGAGAGTGTACACGAAGACCGTGAATTGTCAATTCGTCGCCGTTCTCAACAACTTGGCCTGTCTTATTCCAGAACTTGGCGTATTTTACGTAAGGATCTTTCTTTAAAAGCTTACAAAATGCAATTAGTGAAGAACTGAAGCCGACTGACCTTCCAAATCGTTTCCGTTTTATTCGCTGGGTTCTTGACAAGCTTGCAGAAGATCCACTGTTTTCGACGAAAATATTATTCGCCGATGAGGCCCATTTTTGGCATATCATTCGTGAATAAACAAAATGCCCCTATTTGGGGTGATGAACAAGCCGCAGAAGTTTAAGAGCAGCCATTAAACCAAAAAAACAACTGTTTGGTATGGTTGATGACCGGTGGAATAATCGGTCCATATTTCTTCAAAACAGATGTCGGCCGGAATATTACTGTGAATGGTGACCGTTATCGTGACATGATAACAGACTATTTGATACCAGTAATTGAAGCCCATGGTCTCGACGAAATTTGGTTCCAACAAGATGGCGCCACTTGCCATACAGCCAGTGAAACCATGGCTTTAGTGCGAGAGCGATTCGGCGATTAGCTCATTTCACGCTTTGGACCATTGAATTGGCCGGCTAGATCATGTGACATCACACCCCTTGACTTTTTCCTTTGGGACTATGTAAAGTCCAAAGTCTACATGGATAAGCCCGCTACAATTGAGGCATTGGAGACTAATATTACTCGAGTCATTGGCCAAATACCACTCGAAATACTCATACGCGACATTGAAAATTGTAATTACAGAATGGACGTTGTTAACCGTAGTCGCGGACAACATTTGAAAGAAATTATCTTTTAAGAAACGCGAACTCCTGTACGCGTTTTTCAAAGCCTCAATAACATTTGTAGTTTTCGCATTCATACCTTGATATTTCTTCAAATTCAAATCACTCGAAATTGAGTTTATGTATGCAGTATTATATTCGACAGGACACAATAAGCTTCAACTCACAAAAACAACTCTGTTAGTAGGTTATTTAAAAGTAATATAAATCAAATCGCAAAGCCTGCACCAACTCTTACAAGTTAAATAAAGGGTACGGATCACAGTTGTTATAAAAGGTACCCACAACCTCCAACTGTTCACAAGAAAATAAAAACCCACCCTGGTTATTACCGTAACCAAAGGTTTGTCGAACCTTGAACACTTCAGCTAAAGGGTGAACATCCTGCAGATCTCCTTCTGTGTAATCATCGTCGGGAGGAGGAGGCTGATCTCCCCTATCTATGTTGGAAGCTGAGAGAAGAAAATTAGAACACATAAAATATGAAGTTAATCGACAGTAATTTGGTTAACACTCATAGGAACATAAATTGGTTGCTATTTGCAATATATAACTTTCGATTCAGCAAAAGTCAGTAATGGTCTCTCTGGCCTAGTTATGTTATAAAAAAATTGTTAATCTTCCGTTTTCTAGAGGATATCTGCACATTTACTTGTTCGAATGAGGAACAAAATACTTAAAATTGTCGCAAACTTATCGATAGAGGCTCGCATGCTGAAATGTCTGGTGAAATTATAACGCTTTCAGTTTACTGATGCTGGAGGGTTCAATTCCCAGACTGTTCCAGGGTGTTTTTCAGTGGGTACTGTAGCGGATTTACACCTGTTGTACTTCAAACTCCAAATATTAAAAAGAAAACCTTGGAAACACTTACCTCTTAATGGATATCCTCTTCCGCTTTCCCTGCCGACGACATAATGTATATTTATACTTAATCCTGTAATAGAAAACTGAAATGAATATAAGTCAAGCATGTAACGTGGTTAAGCATTTCACTGAATTTACCATATAATCCCTGAAAATTTATCTAACGAGTAGAGATTCAAAAAACAATTATCCAAGGAGCTAGCTACATCAATTCCGACAACAATATATTCCTTCTGCACTTCTGGGAGTGATTGTGAATAATGAAGAAATGCCGATGACCACCATACCTAAATGAAACATCAGACAGTCATGTTTCGCCCTTTTAGTGGGGCCCCTATGTCCCTTGAAGGGCGAAGGGTTTGTTGACGTGTATTTACTGTATTCTGGTATCTGAAATTGTGATTTTTTAACCGTACTCAAGCGTTTGGCACTCTACTGCACGGATATATAACGTGTCTTTGGATAGAATAGGTTAGTTGGGAAAAACCTTTATAGTCACCATAATTGGTACCAGGGTGAATAATCTAAGGTTCTCCCTGGAAAGGAGTTCGGATATGTTTAATGTTTCCATTATGTATGATACTCGTTATGACTTTGCTTGCAATAACTCTCTAAGGGTACAGCTAGCAGGGAGTTTTGTCAAGAGAGAGAGACAAAGAGAGACCAGAGACAGACAGACAGAGACAGAGAAACAGAGAGGGAGAGAGACGGCTATGTGAACATGAATGAAGTGATGCCTCCATCGTCCTTCAAAGCATAATTGTGAGATAACATTGAAATCGATACAAAAAGGCAGACTTTTTCATTCTAAAAGGTACTAATCAGTTGTGCTGCTTCCAACGATAATAGAAGGAGTATTGACGTTCAAAAATTTATCAATTCTTGGCAAATAATGGGGCCACTAAAATTGGTACAAAACCAATCTGTTAACCTAGTCTATATTTCGAATATGGTTATATTCTTCATCAGGACTCAACAAAATACAGATGTTGAATAAAATGTGACCAAAAATGTGTAATTATGGCTAACTAGGCTGAATGTTTGACCAAACTGTTTGAAGCATTTTATGCCGTTGATATAATGCATATAATAATGCACAAAAACAAATGCTGACAATGAAATATAAAAATTAAGTGGTTACCCTAACAATCATAAAAGAGTGAAGAACCTGAATGTTGGAACACAGAAAATGGTCACCGAAAAACAAAGAAATGAAAATGTGAACACTCAAGAAATAAATATCATCACAAATACAACGTCAAACATTAATGAAAAACAAAATCTTTGATTGTTGGGAAATCATTACTCATTATCAATTCATTACTCAGGAGTTACTTCTAGGAGAAAGGCTTGAAAGTTTTTGAAATTGAAAATAACTTTATGAGTCAGCATCAATTTTTGATTTATATATATATATATGTATATTAAATGGAAGAATTTAATGCTGGAAAAAGTACAAACAAAATCAGAATTATTGGTATAGCCCGCAATTGGAAACAGCCGTTGACACGTGTTTCGAGCTTATTGGCTCTCTTCAGAACGGGGTAGCCAAGCTCAAGATCTATGAACCTGGACATGGGAACAACAACAAAAGAACACTTATGTAAAGGAAGTCACCACTATTAGGCTTCCATACGAACTCCCCGGCTTGGGAGATTTGATCAACGCTTCGACCTTACGGCGATTTTTATCTTTTACAAATCTTCAACAGAGAATGTGAGCAACGAATAGAAAAATTTATATAAAAAACTTCATTTTTTTTCTTGAGTAAAAAAAACAAATGTACCGACACAAAAAGTCCTACAATAAATATTTAAAAAGATGTCTTCTAATTAGTAACTCAGTCAGTAAATGAAAGTTTTCAAATAGTATATATATATATATATATATATATATATATATATATATAAGAATATCATTCAATTCTTCATTCAAATAATGACTTCCAATCATTGAAATCTGGTGGGGAAATTATGGTAATTTTCATGCAAATAAAAACCAGCTTACGCATTTCTGAACAATTATTTTTCGAATCAATATCGATTCATGAATTCTCAACTAGTAGATAAGTTATTTAACTCACTTTCTTTCATAAAATAAATCAGACATCACTATGAAACTAAGCCATAGGCTCAGTACAGTCGGAACTAAATTACCATGGAAAAATCATGAGGGACATAAAGTGTCTTAGAATTATTTAACGCAAAATGACTTAATGATGCAAATATTTCCTTTTTCACACAGTTCAATGGAGCTAAATGGATATTTGAATTACTTAAATCGAGCCATCTGTCAAATACAAATCATGATCATGTTCGCTGATCTCTTGATGTGTCATAGTCCAAGAGCTGGCACCAATTATTATTGGGTAGGCATTTGAGGCAAGTTGTCACATACCTCTCCTGATATACCCCAATTCGGAATTGCAAACCTGGCTGGTGAGTAGCGGGGCTTAATCAACCCCTCAATTTTTAAAAATATTTTTTTCACCAAAAATATATTTGAGGCAAAACGCAAATGCTTTATGTTGTACGAAAATTAGTGAATAGGAAAAAAAATAAGACAGACGATTTAATCGGGGTTTTAATATTGCCAGGCGCACATTTAACATTCCCAAAAAAACAGATCATTTTGGTGGGACTTTCCAGCTGCCAACCCCTAAAATTGTAGGGGTTGATTTAGCTCCGCTACTCACCAGGCAGGTCTGCAATTACATATTGGGCTATATCAAGAGGGGGGTATGTGACAAGTTTTCAGGTTGCTTCAGATACCTACCCAAAAATTGGTGCCAGCTCTCCAACTATCATGGTTTAATAATGATAACAATAAATGAATTTAATGTGTAAGTTACAACTTTTGAATGCACAAAGGGAATTGATTCGAATCAAAACATAATAATACATAACATAAAACATAAAATAAAAATCAATAAAAATAGATAAACAAAAAAATAAAAGAAGAAAGGGCAAAAAAGGAAAAAATGCTCTGCTTGACATTCTTCTTGAAAATATTTTCACCCTATCGGAAAATTTTACCCCTATGTGGTAACATTCTATTCAACAGAATGTTAACTCATAATTTTTATTCGTGGTTCATTTCCACAGAATTATGTTGTTTCTTGACAACTGTTTCGGGATGTTACCCCATTTTCAGAAGTTAAACTTAACACGCATTTTCTAGACTAGGGGTTCCCGACCAGTGGGGCTCACCCCACTTGGGTGCCGTAGGATGATCTTAAGGGGGCTTAGGTATTTATTAAAATCCATAATTACACGGGCGACATGAATGATCTGCTCTTTCTACTGACCAATAAGAAACCAAGAATTCATCAATTGGTTAATGAAGTAAAGGCACAATGTTCTCACTAGTCATTAATAGTTTGTTGTACTCCAGTTATTCGATTATATGCCCACTTTCAATCAATAAAATGTATTAAAGTTTTCTTTCTCTGTTTTATTTCCATCGTAGTTGAGATGAAATAATGGGGGCATAGTATTCGAGCGTAAACTTGAGGGGGCGCACAGAATAATAGATTGGGAACCCCTGCACCTGACTAACATAAAGAGGGTAGTCCGGAGACTACCTTTTTTACCATTTAAAGTGTTCAATTCGATGTTGAAAATGAGGTAACACCCCAAAACAATTATCTAGACATATATTAATTCTGTGATACTAAGGTCAAGTGTGTTTTATTCAATGATAAAATCACGATGATATAATTTGTTTATAGATGATTTTTATAGTTCTCAAATTTACATACGTTGATACAATAAATTTTAATTCATTAATCTCAAGTTCATATTTAGTTAGATCAAGAGACAACGAATACTGCACGTAATTTATGAGGTTAAGGGTTGAAAATATTTTACATTATGATTAATGTACTTCAATTAAAAACAGCACAATACTTCTTTGAATTTTGACATTGTTGCCGATCTTTTTTTGTAGAAAAAAGTTTCACTTACCTAGTAATACAATTGAAGCTGAAAAAACCTTCAACAATTCCAGTTTGAAATACCTCAAAAACATGGCCGCTGAATAAACCCACCAATATTATGTGGCGTCCGTCTGAAATGAAAACATACTTTAATGGTTTTATCATTCTTCTAGGTTAATGAAGAACAAAAAAGGTCAATTGAAAAATTAAATTGATTCAGTAATGAATAAATGAATACATGATTAACTGGCCCTACTGTACAGAAAAAATTTGAAACGTACAAATACCGCACCATATGTAACTATTAATTACAATTAGTAAAGATAAAAATTGTTCATTTAATAATTCAAACAGAATATTCGAGGAAAACGAAACAGAAATTTTCGATATATTGCATTTCCGAAATTATTTTTTCATGCCATAAAAAGCAGATATTTCGAAAATAGAAATAAAATTACTCATATTTAAGTTTACTGACAAAGAAAAAAAATTCTATTATTTATGAAAACTTTGTTAATAACATTTCGTCCAAAGTCTTTGTCTCTAATCTCAATTTATAAGATAACCACGTGGGGTTTTTCTTTGATTGAGCTTTTTTGGCAACTTTGAAACCTGACAACTTCCGAGCTTTACCTACAATAAGTTGTAGGTAAACTTCCAGAAGAAAAAGATTAAATAAAAAATAGTTGTTCATTGAATATGAAACGATGAAAATAAAATATTATATTTCATCAAAACATATTACAAATGCAATTTACGCAGTAAATTTAAGTGAAGTACCTTAATTACTAAACAATTGAGGTTTTTAATTTCACCTTCAGGTATATTTATTTATTAACTTTTGTATATTTTGAAGAGAACAAACAAATTATCATTATAACTATGGGCATTTTATATTCAGAAATGATAATTTCAATTCAAAAAATGAGGACAAACAAAGAAGAGAGAAGCAGAATAGAAAATGTTCCTGAACGAAAAAAAAGAAGAAAAAATTGAATGGAAATTTAAAATTGAAGTTTTAATTAAAACGTTACAATTAGATTTCTATTGCAAATATGTCACCATCTAAGTAAAACGGCACATATTTGATAAAATATTAACGGTAATTTACAATTTGTTAGTTTTATTGCATCAAAATGAAAACAATTTCCTTCGTTTTAGATGAAGCTCGTTGTCGTGTATTAAATAATAAAAAAACTGAAACTACTGATTTTAAGAAGTCTCAGAAATTGATAAAGTTCATAAAACGATGGGATGACTAACAAATTATACATTGTATGTCACAATCATCATGAATTTTATCTCAGTCAATAAATCTATTGACAATTCCGAAGTTCTATTTGAATTTGTAACCGATGTTTCATTTGACTCGAAGTTAAATCTATTCTAAGAAATATACAACCTCCAATCCAAAGGCTTCATACATACATTCCAGTAATGCAATCGAAATCGCCAATCATATATATTGACATGATTTTAAAATAAAAATTCAGTAAATTACGTCCTCATAAATACATACGCTATAATAAAATATTTCAAAAAAAACGGTAACAAAATAAGCGATAAATGTGTTTAGAATTTAGGCATTTGGTTTTTTCTCAATTCTCAGTCACGATAATTCCATTTCAAACAACAAAATTTGGCAGAAATAACGGAAAATGAGGTTTCAGACCAACACAGTTGATGTCGACGTGACAGCAATATCTATGTTTGTATTCAGAATATTTCTGTGTTTGAATGAATATATTTTTCTTCCAAAAAACTAATCAATTCGATTATCGGTCATTTCAGCCCCTTCCGTAAGAAACTCAAGTAATACAACTCAAATTACAGTTCAACTCAATTAAAATATACTCTATCATGCTGGCTAATCCAAATTTGATATTATGTTCTATGAACTCTGACGTCTAACAATTTCTAATCGTTACTCAACTAGCAAAGAAAAACTTCAAAGATTTGTCCGATAAACTGGAGAATGTTCTTTGGTTTTTTGAAATAGGTTTATTTATTTTCAAACTTGAGAATAATTAAAATTATCATTTATTTTATTATATCTATAATATATAATATAATAGATATTAATATTATATATTAGTCACTATATAATATTTATATATTATAAATATTATATATTCATTATATCTATTTTATTTCGTTATAAATTATTAGATGTGATATTAGCTATATCACACATATCAAAAAGTATTTATTTTTTAGTGATATTACAAGTAATTATTTTATAAAAATATACGAAGTTGCTCAAGGTATCCCAAAATTGAAACACTTAGTTCTCTTCTATAGTTCTATTGATGATATTAAATTTGATTCGTTTAGTGCTTATAATGAAAAATATTGTTTTTTATTATTTTATTGAAGCACTGAATCACATTTTTCAGTTTCTTTATTTATTATTTCATTAAATTATTCGAATTTTTCAACTACTAAAATATGATATTGAATAGTATTGGCGTTTACATGATCTAAATCCATTATAATTGAATATAAGATAAAATTCAAACACTTGGACTTTCGATTTAAACTTTTATTGAAAACAGCATGACGCGTTTCGTCGTTACAAACGACTTTTTCAGGTGTCGTTTCAACGACTTCAGGAAATCGTTTGTAGCGACCAAACGCGTCATGCTATATTTTCAATAAAAGCGTAAATCAAAAGTTCAAGTGCTTGAATTTTATCTTATATTCAATTAGTAAAATATGAAATGAAAATAACAAAGGGTTTCAAGAATTTGAAATATGTATTTCTCAGCAACGAAATATTTTTCGCTGTCAGTAACTATCCTAAAAGTGTTCATCCTAAAATAACCAATAAGTCAATAGAAGCATTTATTTTCGCCTTGAGTAATAATATTCTCATTGTGAGTGATTCATAAATTTCGATCCATATGTTGTTTGGTGTTAATAAGATAAATATTATTAGTTAAAGATGACATACACTCTCAGTAATCTCGAAGTATCCCTTTACAGCAATAAAATACGAAGCAAAAGTGGACCTTCACAGTTATTCCAACAATATGCACCAGATGTTGTTTAGTAAGAAATTGGGGGACTGTATTTGAATGATATGCCAAACAAACAAGATGAAAGATAAAAGAGGAAGTTCAAATTATCAACTTCGAAGACTTCATTTATTCGTAGAATATAAAACAGAAATCTGGTGATACTTATGATCATGTGGATAATAAAAAATCGGACAAGTTTAATTGGGCTTTTTTTAGAAAAATATCATTGGAAAAGTTGCTCAGAAAATAAATATATTCTTGAAAGAAATATATTTGCATAATGTATTGAAATATTTCAGTTTTCATTTGAGAACGTCTAACGGTTGTTTCTGGCATGACTCCTGAAGGAATGTGAATGCCTTGTAGGGTTTGTAAATTGGTGTCGAATGAACAATCTGATGATGAGCATTGACAAAATTGGATGTGATCATTTTTGTCTGAAGGGCAATGGAATCAGTACCTTAAATGTTAAATATGCGGACAACACTATACCATCATCCCAATCAACTAAGTTTGTGGGAATATATGAAGACAGAAATTTGAGATGGACAACATACCTACATGGATGATTTATGTAAAAAATTGAGTAACTCATTTTTCGCAATCTCTAGAATCTCTAGAATAGGTAGAATATTGTACCTAGAACTGTGCCAGTCTTGGATATTATTACCCAGTCTTGTATATAATGATCTAAATTATAATATTCTGCTGTGGGGCAGCTCTACATAAATTAATTAAGCGAATGCTTCGATTTATATTCAATATTCATCAACGAACATCTAGTAAACCTATCTTCATTAATAACTGGTGATTTAGAGGTATAGAACTTTAAGTTGGCATTACTGTTGAAGATGGCGACCGATTTAACAGCTGAGAAGTGATTTATTCTCAATTTGGTTTGGTAATCATGAATAGACTCTTGACACCTGAACAACGCTTGTAAATAGTGCAATTTCAGTTCGAACATAATGGTTCTGTGCAGAATACGTATCGCGCACTACGTCCATTTCATCGACGTAGCACTTCTGGTTGAATGGCTACGTCAACAAACAAAACTGCCGCATTTGGAGTGAAGATAATCGTCAAGTGCTATGTCAAAACACCGTTACATCCAGAAAAACTGCCTGTTTGGTGCGCTTTATGGGCTGGTGGAATCATTGGTCCGTACATCTTCAAAAACGTTGATGACCAGAAGGTTACAGTCAATGGTGATCGGTATAGAGCCATGATTACTAACTTTTTCATTCCTGAATTGAACAACCATGATGTCCAGAAGCTGTGGTTTCAACAAGACGGCGCAACATGTCACACAGCTCGTGCGACAATCGATTTATGGAAGACACGTTTGGTGACCGCCTAATTTCACGTTTTGGACCTGTGAATTCGCCTCCAAGATCTTGTGATTTAACACCGCTAGACTACTTTCTGTAGGGCTATGTAAATTCATTGGTCTATGCGGATAAGCCACAAACGCTTGACCATTTGGAAGACAATATTCGACGTGTTATTGACGATATACGGCCACAAATGTTGGAAAAAGTTATCGAAAATTGGACGTCCAGATTGGAGTACATCCGTGCCAGCCGTGGCGGTCATATGCCAGAAATCATATTTAAAATGTAATGCCATAAGATTATCTTTCGAATAAAAAAATTCTTGTCAATCGAATGATCCATCGTTGTTTTATTGCATTTTGAAGTTCTGTACCTCTAAAAAAAACACCCTATACATACTCACCTTACCGTGTTTATATATTTATAGATGTTTGCTATATGTTAAAGAAAATGAAGATAGGTTTATTAAATTGAATAGTAATCATGAGTATTCAACAAGGAACAGGGATGTACTACTTATTCCTATGCATAAAACAGCTAAATTAGAGCCCTCACTTTATTATCAGAGTAATAAAATCTTCAAACATTTACCGTCAAATTTTAAATTATTGAATGCTCATTTATTTAAGAAGAGATTAAAGTTATTGATGTTAACAATGGCATACTACAGTGTGGCAGAGTACTTCGATGTAGGCAATAATGTATGAATCAATTTTTTGTATCATATGTTTTAAAATTTTTTTTAACACAAATGTTCTTCACCATGTGAAATTGTCTCAAAAGTTTAATATTTCTAAGGTATTTTTTTTTTAAATATAGTTGTATATTATTGTGAATATAAACGTAAACTTGAACCAATATTTTTGTTCGAGGACTGAATGGAAGATCAGACTCAAAACTGAATTGAGTCCTTTTGCGAGCATTCTTCTCAGTTGTAATTTATTGTATCAATTGAATAAATGTAATTTTACAATGTAAGGAATGTTTCTCAATAAATATTATTATCATTATTTTAAAAAAAGATACATTACTAACCGAAACGTCGTGTGAATTCGATTTCTGATTCAACCATCCGTCTAATGGCGGTAAGAATTATTAACATTTATCAATTCTATTTTATATTTAATTTATTTTTATTCTCATTTTTCAATAATTTAATCATAGTTTGTTTCAGAATTTGAAGTTGAATTAAGAAAGTCCGACAAAATAGTGATGTGTAGAAATAGTATAAACTTTAATAAAATTAATTGAAAGATTATTTAGGCAGATTTCTAAAAAAGTAACTTTAATAGCTATTTACTTTCATCAATTATATATCGAAAAATACTTCTACTCTAGGTAACTACTTTTTCTCTTGAAAGTTCACTTGTATTTCCATCAATTTTGCATTAAGCTTTCAAGTATTGAGAGGTCAGTTAATAAAAAAGTAAAGTTAAGTATGCCCAATTTATAAGTAACTAAACGGCTCAACTAAAAAAAAACAACGCTCATCTTTGAGTACTTTTTTTTTAATTCAGTGGACCTACAGTTTAACACCGGTTCCGAACGCCCAATGAGCTTGTTATCAATGTACATTACCCAGCATATATCATTATTTAAACTACTTCAATCAGGACATACACAAACACTCATGGCTTCATCGGGGCTCGAACCCGAGATCTACCTTTTGAGTACTTAATCTAGAAGAAAATTCGTTGTTAATATAGCTTTACTTCTATGTACTATCTCGGTAGGTGTTCTATAGACACATCTTCCATTATTCCACCAGTAATCTAAAACAATCGTCGCACCAGATTGAAAGATAACAGATGCGAATGTAGTTCATACATAACCCAATCAAATAATCAAGATACTGTAATGAGTTTCGGGATCAATTGGTGCCATCAAAATGTGCTTCTGTGAGGACTCTGTGAAAATACTGGTGATAATCAGAAAAATAAACCTTCCTTTTCTTATTGACATGATGGTTAAATAAAGAATGCATACGAATTAGTTTCAATTAAGCGTTGACTTCGTTTACTAAATCTGTTTCGTCCAAGACAAAAAAAGTTGACAACCACTGATATATATTGGCTTACGTTACATCATCTTGAGACGACTGAATTTCGATTTTGCAAATATATGACCTCGGAAAGTTCAGAGAAACTTAATATCTTAGTCGGATCTGAAGACCGATGTCGAACTATAATCTGGCAACGTTGGTTTGAGCTTTGGCGCTATATTTTGGGAGTAAAATTTATATATCTATTGATATTGCCTCAGAATGTCAATTAACTTGCAAGTAACTACAGCATCATTTGCAAGACATTTTAATGAATTGAATAAATTCAATTGAAAATTATTATCGATTGAAAAGGAATTCTTACTACCAATTCGACAGTATTAATTATAAAGGAAAATTTTGGTGAAGTATATATCTCAAGGAAATTGAAAATTATAAATTTTTTAGTATCTTTAAATATTAATTACTTAGGTACCACTTTTATTTTACAGAATGTTTTATGTAATATAATATTTTATAATAAATTCAATGGACCATGAACCAACTCTGTGATAGTTCATATTAAAATGAAAGGTAATTATAAATACTTGTCTAAAAATCACGGACTGAACAATTCTTTATTCGACTAGTTTCGCCTTTTCTTGATTCTTCACATTCTTGATGATGCCGTAAAAGGCGAAACTAGTCAAATAAAGAATTGTTCAGCCAGTGATTTTTAGACAAGTATTTATTATTACCTCTCATTCAATATTTCATACATTTCGTAACAGTGTTATAGGTATACTTCAACGTTAAATTTACCTACATACTGCAAAAACTCATTTGTTTCCTTTAGAAATTTTGCAGGTGTGTTCTTCAACTTAACACCACTGTTGAGAATAAACCGTTCAAGCAAATGTGATGTTTTTCTATATATTTATAAAAATAAAACATATATGTACTATTGAAGAAGATATATCGAAATATTTTCAAATCGTCACAATATTTTCACAAAAGTACAAAGAAACATCAATTATGGTGATAATTTTGACAGATGCTTGAGGAATGTTTGGATAAGATCATCATACTCATGTGAATTGAATAAAATGTATTACTTTTGCACACAAGGCATGTGAATTGTTTATCTCAGTTATTTTCTTGAAGGACAATGTCAAAAAAATTACGACCTATATCTTCCTAAATATCTCCAAAGATAAATCTTATTTGGGAGTAGATACTATGTAGAATCTAAAATTCAGTTGACTAGCATCTTCATCGCATCGCTATGGTGATTTTTGGAAAATGAACTAAGTAGTCTATTACTTTTTGAAAATTGTGACGGGACTTCTGGCGGTCTGTGATTCGTAAAAATAGCCAGATTGAAGTTTTAGATAATTCTTCAATAGTACATAGAAACACTATATACCAGACAAAAATCAACACAATTTCCGATTCAAAAGGTTTTTGTCTTTACTTAAAAAGTATGGAAAAGTCAGAAGATATGACACTAATTGATATTCTGAAATATCTCGTAACAAAAATAACATTGAAAGCAATTACAGTTTCATATTCAAATGCCTAAAACTGATTGGAGTTAAATGAAACGATGAGTTTCAAATTCTATCATGAAATAACACTAAAATCTTTGTAATTGCATGTCTCAACTAATTTTCAAATGTGAAGTTTAATTTTCTTGGAAAAGATGAGGCAAGTTTGTCATTCTACTTTTTACCATGTAGAAATAGTTATAATCATTTCTCATGACTACCATATTCATATAAATATCATATTCTCGAAGAATTTGTTAGTACTACAATGTCCTACTTTTAAAAAACTCATTTGAATACAATCAAAATATATTGCTCGAAAAGTTGAGAAAATTGACTAGAGACTATCTGTTAGCTATTGGGGAATTATGTTGGTTGAACAGAATGTTTGTTCAGTAAATTGTCGGAGAGTTTTATGAGATAGCGTGATGCGAATTATGTTTATATTTAAGGTTATTTACCTCTGAAGCATGTGTGCTCAATAAATCAATCGTTTTAAGCAACCTGAGGGTACATACTCGAAACAAAAACTACACTTGTCGCTCTATTCAATAACACATCACTGAAAAAATCTCGCAACTGACGTTTTTCAATTATGCAACTTCCCAAGACATTTGTCCCGATATAACAGGCGTGGTTATCTTAAATACTTTTAAAGAAATAAATAAAACGCCGCCAGTATAAGTCAAGCACAATCGGGACCTATTTTAAGCACTGCACTGAACTTACCAAGCAGGCAGACGAAAGCTCCACAGAAACGGTGTAGTGGGGGCCCTAAGTCAATCCAATTGCAGCCTCCGCAAATGTACCTGTGTACCTTTCTTGATTCCAGAAAGGATCTGTTCTCAACCGGCAACTCGACGCAAAGTCACTTCCACAACCCACAAACTATTTAAGCAACTTAAACTAAGCAGGGCAGGCGTGCATGCTCTGTCATTTAACATGTGGCCCGCACTTGTTTCACTGGAGGAACTGTCCTCTGCACTAGAACGGCCGAATGGTATTTCTTATCTTTTCGGTTATAGATTGGGGGTACACTGAACTTCTAATTCGATTTGTTGCTCATTTATCCAACTGACTTCGTTTTGACTAATGAATAATTTGCTTTCGTTACTCAAAATTGATATATATCTCAATAACTGGACCTCTTATCAGTATTTCCTACGACTTCCCATTTTAGTAGGTGGCTGTGATATCTAACATCCGGGGAGTTTTACTTGCCCATTCGTTCAATGCAATTTGAATTGAGAGTAATGTGTAGAAATAACTACAAGATAATAAATATGTAATGAGTTTAGACAATAAGAAGGCCAGACGAAGTTCGTTGAAATTTTGCGATTGGATACCCTTGCAAAAACTCGATAGTGTTAAAGAATGTTCTATAACACGAATATTGGATTACTCTAGTAAAGAACGGATGTAGGAAGTAGGCGAATTCAGGAATAGCCACACAAGCAATGAATTTGAAATGAACGAAACAATGGATGAATCAGCATAAACTTGAGCATATTATCAACAAACGCATCGATTAACAAGACAAAATTACATTATTTCGCTGGTTTATAAATTTAACGAACTTCGTTTTACTCAGACCTTAAAACAGAAAAAGTTTATTTTCAGTTTAATTTAGTTTTGATTATACTTTCATTAAGATTTTGATAAAGCTACAATTTGTAGCAAACATCAACTAAAAATGAAATTTTTACATTTTAAGTTCTGTTGTTACTAACAATCTTAATTTTCAGTATATATATATATATATATATATATATATATATATATATATATATATATATATATATATATATTATCTTCTACTAATTCGTCATCTTATCGGGACATAAATTTATCTATGAAAGCTTAATTCTTCAAACCTCCATAGCAATAATTCAATATAAAGAGGACATTGATATGCATAAAAACAATAAATTAACACACTTGGCTTAAGTTTCACTAAATATATTAAAAACTCTAAACGGGTGGTTAACCCATTATATTGAGTATCATTGTATACTTAATAAAACAATTGTTAAACTGATTTACACATATATTAAAAATAATACTGCATGACGTACGTTTCGATGAGATTCACCTTTTTCAAATGCTACGTGCAGACTAATGACAATTTCTCGAATACATACAATATATAAACTTAAATACAGAGAAAACAGGTAGATAACAGGTGGAAGGGATGAATTCATACTGAACTACTATATAGTAAATTAAGTAATTTTGAAAAGATTGAGAAGGGGGCTTGAGGTATGATCGATTTGGCTGTTCAAAAGGTTGCCAGAATATTTGTATTTATTAATTTGAAGTGATTCTAACAAATTAAGCTTCATTCCCTTGTTTGCGGTATTCAAAATTTCAAAATCGGAATTGAATATATGATTTTCGTTAATCAAATGATTCGCATAATGAGAATCTGTCTATCAAAGATCTATTCTGATTATCAAAGCTACGTTTATGTTCCGAAATTCTTATTTGAAAACTTCTAAACGTTCTACCAATATAAAACTTATCACAACTACCACAGTTAATTTTATATACACCGGATTTTTTATTTTTGTTGACTTTAGATTTGTTATTTTTGATATGTTTGTTATTGTTGATAAACATATCAAAAATAACAAATCTAAAGTCAACAAAAATAAAAAATCCGGTGTATATAAAATTAACTGTGGTAGTTGTGATAAGTTTTATATTGGTAGAACGTTTAGAAGTTTTCAAATAAGAATTTCGGAACATAAACGTAGCTTTGATAATCAGAAGACAGATTCTCATTATGGGAATCATTTGATTAACGAAAATCATATATTCAATTCCGATTTTGAAATTTTGAATACCGCAAACAAGGGAATGAAGCTTAATTTGTTAGAATCACTTCAAATTAATAAATACAAATATTCTGGCAACCTTTTGAACAGCCAAATCGATCATACCTCAAGCCCCCTTCTCAATCTTTTCAAAATTACTTAATTTACTATATAGTAGTTCAGTATGAATTCATCCCTTCCACCTGTTATCTACCTGTTTTCTCTGTATTTAAGTTTATATATTGTATGTATTCGAGAAATTGTCATTAGTCTGCACGTAGCATTTGAAAAAGGATAATCTCATCGAAACGTACGTCATGCAGTATTATTTTTAATATATGTGTAAATCAGTTTAACAATTGTTTTATTATGTTTATCGATTTACATCAAGTATCGGCCTCATCAATTATCATTGTATACTCTTGAAAATGGCTTAACCTCCCGAAACATATGTACTTATAGTTTTTAATATATTTAGAGAAATTTAGCCAATTGTGTTAATTTTAATTTATTGTTTTTAGCATAATGTTTCACCAAGAGATAAGCGAAACCTCCGTGTCATTTATTAATTATGGATGAAATTGATTATCGCTGATCTCTTGGTGAAACAACGTTTAATATATTGAATAAAAAAAAACACTTGGATTAGTTCACAAGTTATAACTTGAAAATTTTTTACTTCAAACAGTTTAACTTTTGAAAATGGGAAAATTTCCTCAAACAATTGCCCAGAAACAATGTAATTTGATGGTTATATGACTATTATAATCGAAGAAAAAAATTTTTTTTTTTTAATTAAAAAATGGGCAAAATTTTAAATCACAAATACGCAAGAATTTCAATTGAATTCTCATTTGATGGAACCATGTTAAATAAATCCTATATTCAAAATTATTTGGTGAGGTTCCACAAAAATTGTTTAATATACTAGAAATATGTTTGGGGCGAGGACAAGCTTAAACCTCTTGATAATAAGTTAGGAGCCCGACACAAATAACCACTGTAATAATTCATTATTGTGAATTGAGGAAAATTTTTTTAATTTTACTTTACACACAGTTCAACTGTGGAAAAATTTCCCAATTTAATGTTAAAGCTCTATAAAAGTCGACATGCTAATAGTAGGTAAAGAATATACTTATATTCAATTGAATTGTTATCGAGCGCTTTAATAAATAAAGAGTAAATTATCTTATTGCGTTGGCAGTAAGTGGACTAAATTAATTCCCTTGTTATTCCTCCTTAAATTATATCAATATTACAATTTAACAGTGTAAAGCTGAACAATTTGACAAAGAATGACTAAAATTCACAATCATACAAAATACGAATATATAGAATTATTTACAGATGTGAGGTTCAGTCCTCCACCAAAACTAAGATTTGAAAATATCGCACTAAGACTACCAACACAATTTTAAATGATTTAATTGAATTTATTTTACCTACCTATATATGTGTTTGTTTTTACTTATTGTTTCCGTCAGGAAGCTGTATATATATATATATATATATATATATATATATATATATATATATATATATATATATATATATATATATATATATATATATATATATATATATATATATATATATATATATATATATATATATATATATATATATATATATATAAATTGCAATGTTAGTCGCCAATTATGATGGAAAGAAGATACAGAGTATTAAGGTATGCGACAAAAATGAAAAAGAAAACTTTTCAAAGTGAATCCAAGCTTTCGGAAATAATTATTTCCATCCCCAGGGATCTACAAAGATAGTGTTACATCATTATTATGATGGCGTATATTATCAACAAGTTTTTGGAACACCCATGGGAAGCTGTCTTTTCCCAATTATCGCACAATATATAATGGACGATCTTTTGAATTAATGTATACCTAATCTTTCCTTTGAAATACCCTTCCTGAAAAAGTTCGTCGACGATATAATTTGCGCTGTACCCGCAAATAAAATCGACGAAATAGTTTAAACATTCAATGCCTATCACCCCTCGATAAAATTCACCGTCAAAACAGAAAATAATAATAGCATTCCATTTCTAGATACGCAAGTGATAGAAAAAATAACAGCAAAATGCTAGACTGGTACCAAAAGAACACTCATTCCGGACGTTACATAAATTACCTTTCCTACCATCCATTCAAAACGAAAAAGAATTTCATACTAAAGTTCAAAAAACGTATAAAAATATTTTTCATCCAGAATTTTACCACAAAAATATATCAATATTCAGGAGAATTCGGCTTGATAATAGTTATCCACTCAAACTGATCAATAAATTATTGAGAGCTTGCAGCAATATAATGGAAACAAACCAAGAAATTATCAGCAACAAGAGCCCAGACAATCTACCATTCGGTATTTTACCCCATATACACAATCTAACGCACAAACTGATCAAATTAATCCATAATAAAATAAAAATAGCCCAACAAAATACATTAACGATACAATCATTATTTACTCGCACAAAACATCCGCTAGAATTGAAATTCAAATCAAATGTCGTCTACAAAATTCCTTGTCAAAATTGCGATTCTGTATATATAGGTCAAACATCCCAAAACCTTAATTCAAGGATCATTTCTCATAAACGTGATTGCCGAAATACCAACAAGACGAATTCCTCTGCATTAACTCAACACGTACAAGCCACTGGTCACAATATGAATTACAATGCCACAAAAAAAAATTTAGATAACTCAAATAATTACAACAAACGCCTTTTCCTAGAAATGGTTCATATAAAAAAGACAGGAAATTGTATTAATAATAAATAAATATATTTAAATGTCATGGATTCTTCTGATTAATGGCTCATATTCTGATATCCTATTTACCGAAAAATCCACTCCAAATACACAAAATAAATTCGTTCTCTTTTCGTTAGTCATAAAACTTCGGCCAACGTCATGCAGTTTAAGAAACGCCCTTGGAAACATCTTGAAACATTCCACTTGAAAAGAGGAATTGAGAAATACAGTTAGTGTCGTTGCTTCCTTCAACTACCTTACACGTAAAATGCAGTAATATTCCAACCCAATGCATTTGGGAACACTTGTAATTATTTTCAAAATGCAAAAAACAAATGTACTTTCGGACTAACTTCATAGTAATTGTAAAAAAAATTTTCGATAGTGCCTTGTTATATCAACTGTTAATATTGTACTATTTTAGTCCTGAAGAAGAAAATAAACATTTTCAAAAGCTTGGAAAATACTGAAAAGGTAACTGATTTTTCTATCCTTCCTAGATGCAATTCCAATCCCAATTAAACACTGAAAATACATATCTACCGTCGTAGTTATTTGTTATTTGAATTAATTTTCTAATGAATTTTGAAATTGTGAATTTAATTGACTCTTTCTCAGAGTGGATTCTTTTTCAGATCTTAAATTTTTTCAAATAATATTTCTCTGATAATTTTAAACATACCCTTTAATTACAACAATAATTTAAAAAGGAAATATTAAACAAACTCTTAATCCTTAAAACTAATTTTTTTTAGTATTAAAATTGAAATGACCTTTTTTTTTGTAATCGATCATTAATTTAATATTCAATTGAGTTACCTTTTTCTTCGAGGTCTCTTCTTTTAACTTCTACGCTAACACTCCAGGCGTCTTTCTTCCAATTTTAATAAATTTCATATTCCGCTATTTTTTAAATTACTTTCATTTTTTTAATATACTGTCTTTCGAAATTTTATCTCAGCTCCAATTTTTTTTCAACTTTACTCAACTTGCCCTGAACTTGGCTTCTAAACTTCTTGGCTTGGCGTCCCTCTATCAATTGTTTTCAAATTCCTCTTAATTCTCAGTCTGATATATTTCAAAGCAATCTCTGATGTCAAATTTTCGAATTTCGAGCATAACTTGATATCTGTGATTTCCAATCAATTTCAATTTATATTTTCTATGGTGTGCTTCCGTCACCGAACGTCCGAACTTCATAATTGATGAGGTTATGATTTGTTTTGCATTTGCAAACAATTCCATACTCGTAAGTGAAATCATGTATACAATATTTGAACATTATTCGAATAAACATTAATATAAATTATATCATTTGGTAAGATGGAATACCTACATTTGAAATATGTTTATTATATTTATTTGAATTTCCAGGTTACTGTTCGAAATTAGCCACTCTTTATTATTGATTTGAAAGTATGATCGATTTGATGAAATTTTGGAAGTGGGTTTTACAAATACATTATATGAATACTATTATGTGACAAGAAATGAGTTATACAAGAAATACATAATTATAAAGAATCAAATTAAATGAATATTACATACTTAACTAAATACAAGTGACGTTATTAAACTGTCAATAACAAAATATAGATTTTTGAAACAAATTTAACTACATTAACGTATTATTAAATGGAATTACCTATATCTACAAAACTGTATGTAAGTTTAAAATCCTACATAAAGTAAAATGCATGAAATTTGACTTCTCGATTCCCACTGTGCTCTTGGGTGAAATCAGTGGGTACTGCACCTGCTGGTACCTCAAAATTCTAAATATAAAAAAACTAATAAATGGAAACTTTTATATTAGATGTGACAAGTTTACCTATCACTTCTAATCACTCTGTCTTGTTTTTTGAAGATGAGTAATTGTTCAATAAAGAGGTATACAAAAAAAAGTCTGATATCATGCCAATATTTATTTTTTAAGTCCATAACAATCATCATATAATTAGCAAAATAAGAGAAATCATCAAGTATAACCGTCAATACTTCCTACAATAAAGAACACAAAGAAATTCTGCAAAACAGAGACTTTGTGGAAAGTTCTTCACTTAATTGTATCTCTGAGGAAATTCCATGACTGAGCTGTTTTTCAGGAAGGCATTTGTGATTGTACCCTAAGAAAGAAGGTCTATGAGTTTTAAAGACTTGCCTGATACAAATTGTTTTGATAAAGTGTTGTTTCAAAACAGTATCCAGTCAATTATACTCTCTGTACTACATAAAATGCTAATTTTCTTATTGACTGAGATTGAATTCTCACTTAACTCTTGGTAAAACATAATTTAATATAAAATTTTCTTATTGTCAAATTCTCTGGATAGAAGAATAAAATTAGATCTTTGCAATCTTGTTCATTCATATTAAGTGCATTTTGGTTTGTAACAAAAATATAAATATTATTAGCGCTTCTTTTATGAACATTTTACTCGGCCAGAGTTTTATGCTAATAAATACTTTATGTCGTAGGCACGAAGTATTAGATATAAGGAGTCCGAACGTTATGTTGAAAGAATGGCATCAATTTAAGGAACAGATCTTTTGCCGTTAGGGCGTACCACTTTTTAAGACTTACTTGTTTAAATCTTTACGCGGGCAGTCTTGTTGATATTGACAGCTGTGAAATAAAAATTTATATAATTTATATTTAATCCTAATGTCAAATAATTTTAACATTCGCGAACCAGCGCGTATTTACGTCTGATAATAATAATATCGGTACGCCCTGAACATTTGCGCAGCCAGTGGTAGAAAAGAGAACTATGATCTAGGTTTGATATTGTGTACATGAATACTACGGAAAAACCTATACCATTCCGACTCCTTATATCTACACTTCGTGGCCAGAGGACATCGAAAACAATTGGCTAACTCTGGTGGGGGGGGGGGGGGGTTGTTGTTTTCGTAAAAGTAATAAAATTTAGTTCAACAATATTTGGAAGATTCTCAAAATTTCAAATGAAGGTTATTCAATATGTCAAACAAATTAAAGAAATCAGAACAATGCAAGCAGCCAAAATGTTTATTAATAAATACAAACAGTTACAATACACAACTTCATAGTTTATATTATTGAAATTCAATATTTTTCAATTTAACTTATTTCTTGGACTTCCCCTGTTTTTTTGTTCCACCGCTCTTTCTTGGAGGTGGTGCAATGGGACAAGCTTCAACGGTGGCCGATGGTGAAGAGACAGCTTGCTTTGTTTCGGTAGGAACTTTGCTTGATACTGCAGCATCATGTGGTTTACTTGTCTGGGACTCTTTTGATGCAATTTCTTCCGCAGTAGATTTGAGTTGAACTGAAGTATCTGGTTTTAGTGGGGAGGTTGAAATTTTCACAGCAGATTTCACCGGAGCTTCAGCAGTAACAGATTTCTCTGTACAAGAAGGAGTAGACGTTGCAGAAAGGTCTTTATCAGAGGTTTGTGACTGTGAAGAAATTTCTGTAGGGGCAGGAATTTGCGGTTGGGTAGTTAGTTGCTTTGGAGGAGAAATCTGCTCCTCGCAAGGAATTTTCGTTGGAAGAGCTATATCGCCAGGAGGAGAAATGCCTTCTGAAGGTATAACGTCTTTTCGGGGAGAAATACTACTTTGGTCAGAAGATTGACCATGAAGAGGAGTTTGAGATATTGGGGTCGGTTCATCAGGAGTTGGTATTTGCACTTCTGGACTAGAAACAGCTTGTACCAAAGTGGGAGTAAGTATCGAGGAAGGATCTTTTGCATCGGGAGAAGTGTGTGCTTCAGCAACAGGAGAAGGCACTGAAGATTGTTCTTCAGCGAGAATAGGAGTTTGCGTAGTGTCGGGTGATTTTGGTACACAAGGAACAGCAACAGTTGGGTCTTGTGATTCTTCTTTGGAAGGAACAATTTCACTTTCTAGGACTTTCTCAGACACTGAAATTACTTGATTTGCTTCTTCAAACTTGGTAGGAGCCTGTGGGATCATTGGTAAAGTTTCGTTTGTTTTTTCAGGAAGTTGCGTTTGTTGAGAAACAATTTCCTGGAGGATAGCGGTAGACACAGGTGCAATTTCAGGAACCTCTTTTTGAGCCGTTGGAGATTCTTTAACAGCCGATTTAATTTGAATAGAAGCAGACTCTGTCACTTGTTTTTCATTAGTGCTTCCAACATCTTCCGTTTGTGGTAAAGTAGAAAGTATGGGAGTACATCCTACATCGGAAGGAATTACAGGTGCAGAGACAATTTCTACTGGAGTTTCAATGGGAGTTTTAGAGGGAGGTTCAGAGGATGCAATTTTGGTAACTTCTAAAACTACTTCACTAGCCTTCTCAGATACTGGAAGTGCACAAACATCTTCTTTGGGAGGAGAAGTGTCGATTTCTTCTGCTGGAGTTGGCACAACACACGATTCTTTGGTTTCACATGGTTGATGTTCTTCTTTCGATGTCTCTGTAACATTTCCCCAGTCTATTTAGATAACGCTTTGGATGAATTTATTGGCCATAAATTGGTAAGCGGCTTCAGGTTAATTAGCTGTTCAAAGACTAAAGGTAATATGGAAGGGTTTCAAATCAAAGGAATAAGTTACAGCAATATATAAAAAATATATTTGCACAAAATAATAAACTTTTAATTTAATCAGGGCGGTATGAATTGGAAATAATATATGCATGGCGTTTATATGCATACTAGTTCACATATTAGTGTAATCTAAATATAAAAAAATCTTGTAAAAATTTTATATCATTCGTAACTGACCTGCTTCTGTTACTAGCCCTTGTGAAGGTTGCGTTTCTTTTTCGACCTGCTGCTCAGTACCAACATTCAGATCAGCTGGCGGGACAATTTCTGGTCCTTCAGCTGTTTTTTCTGAGGATACAATGTACTTTAAAAGCAAAAATTTGAGAAAGTGAAACAGAAGTTATGAAAAGCAACAAGATAACAAAATATTTTTATTGAACAAAAATATTAACATGCAAAAAATAGGATATATTGACAGTTCTTTAATTTGGTCTGCAAATGAAAAAATAGCGAAATAGTTGGCTATGTGGACACACCTTTCTGAGGTCCCTTCGACAATGTTTCACATATTTTACGCCATATATTATCAAAAGAATCTTTGCCAAGGTAATCGATATTTCCTTGTTCCCAATTCTGTCTTCTCAAGTTGCTTTCTAGAGCTTCTTGTTCTGCCGTTCTTTGCTGTCCCAGAACAAGGTTGGCAAATGCTCCAGCGAGACCAGACTGAAAAAACAATAAATTTCAGATGATTTCGGTACTTTAAACCTACAGAATACGCTTCCTTGCGTAAATGAGGAGATTCCTTTATTATATATTTTGAAAGTATAGCTATTATAAATGAAAAATTTAATGATATCTGAGAAGGCAGTGAAATAAAACCTCTGATAATTATTGACATAATGGACAGAAATAATGTCCGTACTGCTTAGTAAACGGCGAATTGTCATTTTAATCCGACACATATCAAACGTAAATTGCTTTGCTGAATTCTTTCAGTGATTCAACTACTTACATCTTCAGTTTCATTCGGCCTGTCAGTGACTCCCTTGTTTATACTGGCTGCTGTCTCGCACTCCTCAGGGGAATGGGGTAATGTGAAATTTTCAGGTGGACATGATGGAACAACAGGACCTATTGTCATAGGATCAGGTGAGGGCCGATTTGTCATCGAAGAGTTATCAATAGGAGATAAATCATATCTCACTACAGTCGGAATTTCACAATTTTCCGGAGGTAGTTCCAAATTTGGAAGACTTTCCGAAAATTTGTTAGATAAACCGGTAGTTACTACAGGTAAAGAATTTTCATATCTCACTACAGTCGGAATTTCACAATTTTCCGGAGGTAGTTCCAAATTTGGAGGACTTTCCGAAAATTTGTTAGATAAACCGGTAGTTACTACAGGTAAAGGATTTTCGTCGTGATCAACGTTCAAACAGAGATCATCATGATGGGAGAAGTCATCAGACGTTTGTTCGTTATTAGTCAACTCTGAATGAGATTCAGAATGATTAGTATCTACATTAACGTACTCAAAAGGTTTTGAATTGTCTAAATTAGAATTATGCTGTTGTGTTCGAGTGTCATGAAGTTCATAATATGTGGGAGTTGAAGGAACAGTTTGGAATGGAACAGATAGTTCGTTTGCACTAAAACTAAATGCTCTTGTATTATGAGATTCGGAAGGCTCAGTATGAATTGAAGATAAATTTTGTTGATTTTTATAGTATTCCTCCCAAGGATCCCACACGTTTGGTGTTTCGCACGAATGACTAGTGGGAGAATCAGGTTTAATGTATGGTGTTTGAAGGGATTGTGGAGGAGTGCTTTCTGAGACGATTTCTGGATAGCTCGCACACTGAGCAAACAAGCATGCAAAAAAAAATTGAAAAATCAATAAAGTGCAAAACAAAAAGTTTTTCAATATCAAGTTCATTTCAAAAACATATAAACAAGCAATGCCGCGAAAACTCACAATACAAAGGCATTATAGCATTAGATACTCATGCATAGAGGGTTGAGCGGATAAGTTGTTTTTAGAAGCGGGACACTGCCAAATTTCACCCAGGCCTTCATATCGAATATACTGAAGATCAGATATATACAATAGCTTCTCCTGGATTGTAGTAACTGATTAGGTTAACGGACTTCCCGCACAACACTTGCGGAACTTTGTTGAAAATCATATAGTATAATTTGAAATACTTGACTAATTTCTATAAAAATTATTTCATTTACTCGCCATATAAGTTTGGTTCCAAACATATTGTTAAAAGTTAACACAATTACTTTACAACAGGTAATAATCTATTAATATTATTGACTTAATTATATGAAAAAGTCCATAATTTCTTTGCTTTGATTAATTACTTCTTTGAATGACGACATGATCTTAACTGCATAGGTTATCTTGTTTGAAAGGTTACCTTGTTTACCAGGATAATACTATTTAAATTTGAGCGAAAGGTAAGTTCCTCATGTACCAAAGTCACTTATAGATGGCGGTTGTCGAATAAAAGCAGACCATATACACTAAAACCTTTTAAAATACAATGAAAAGTAATAAGTTTCCCATCACATTATCAGTTCCGTCATTACAGGATTCTACTTGTATGGTTTTTGTGAATTAATCAAGATTGTAATTAGTGCTAAATTACAAGGATATAGTGACACAAACGAACCTTACAAAGCACTCGAATCCCTCAGGCAGCAAAACATGCGTAGCTGTGACTGGTATAAGAACGCTTATGGTATGGGAATTTCTGTTGAAACCCTCCAAAATAACTTCCGTAAATTGTGAAGTATGAGGGGAAAGGGTACCACGTTTTTACATTGGAGTAATCCAATGAGATACTTCTTATCTTCCAGAGATGAAAATCACCAGATTAGTATTAGTGCTATTTTCGAGAATTAATTACATTAGCAATTGTGGAGAAAAAAGATAAAAATACGATAAAGCCCAAGCAAAAATGCTACAATGAGTAGTGAATAAGGTATCCCACCCTTAGAAGATCAAATATAACAGGCATCTGCTGATAAAATGGCGTTATATTTGTAAGATTCTCGTGATTGGAAATCCATTAACTATACAACAAAAAATTAACATATGGACCATCACCGAGTGGAGTTATTAGAGCAGTTGTGTGTTAAGTCCGTGTTATCAAAGTTGAAATTCCAAGTGAATAATTTATTAGTAATTTAGACTGTTAGATTATCCCCATTCAAGAAATACTACTTTTAATGCTGATTCAATTGAATACTCTCCTAAAACATCTAAGTATTGAAGCCACAAAACATTGGCAGGATAATAAGAACATACCTATTTCTAAATAAAACTGAAAAATACTGAAAAGTGATAATGTCTATTAAAAGTTTATTATACCCACTGAATGAATCATATGTACCTGCGTGTGAAATATTAACTTTGGTTTCATAGTTCTGCCTTTGAAAATTTTCTAAACCATAGAATACAAACTTCTGTTAACTTCTGAACATAACATCAATAGGTAATCGTATTAATCATAATCTTTTTGAATAATGATTTCCTAATTATAATAATTTGCCAAAAAGGTGCAGCCCAAATCATGCAAATTGCAAACCATTCAACTCAAACCATTACTAAAAATGATGATGTTCGCTCAGTGAAACTTGATGTAATATGAATTGAATAAAAAACACTCGTATTTAACAAGAAGTACTTTTTGTTTAATTCATAGAAAACATTACGCTATTATAGTTTATTGAATTAAGAAACGTATCTGAAAATAGATGCTAGAGCAGAAAAGATTAATTTTAGTGTTTTTTTTTCGATCATATTGAAATTACTATCAATGAGGAATGTATAATATATTCTGAATAACTTGGGTGATTTTTTAAGAGTTAAGTTTTTCAGGTTGGCGGCACTGGTTGGTAATGGCATTCAAACGTCATCTGTCAAAGTGAAAAGTTTTCAGTATACTCTGCCATTTCATCCTGGAAAGACTTACCAACAAGCAACGATTGCAAATTGTTGAAATTTACTATCAAAATTCGTGTTCTGTGAAAAATGCGTATCGTTTGTTACGACCATATCAAAGTCGTCATAATCGACCTAGTCAATCAACAATTCGTGCTGTTATCACGAAATTTCGCACCAAGTTTACTTTGTTGGACATTAAACCATTGTCCCGCATGCGTACTGAAGAGAATATTGCAGCCGTAGCGTACAGTGTTAATGAGGATCGTGAAATGTCAATTCGTCGGCGTTCTCAGCAATTGGGCATGTGTTCATGGAAATGAAATTGGAAACTCAACCACAAACATTTTACGTGTTGATTTGGGTTTGAAAGCCTATAAAATTCAACTTCTGCAAGAATTGAAGCCGAATGACCTACCACAACGTCTAATTTTTGGTGAATAGGCCTTAGAACAGCTTAATGAAAATCCGCTGTTTTATCGAAAAATTGTGTTCAGCGGTGAAGTTCATTTCTGGCTTAACGGATATGTAAATAAACAAAACTGTCGCATCTGGAGTGATGAACAGCCACATGCCATAAATGAATTACAGATGCATCCCGAAAAAACGACAGTTGGGTGTGGTTTATGGGCTGGTGGCATCATCGGTCCATTTTTCTTCAAAAACGACCGTGGAAGAAACGTTACCGTCAACGGCGAACGATATCGAGCCATGATACGCAACTCTTTTTTGCCCTAGTTGGCCGAGTTAAACTTGGTTGACATGTGGTTTAATCAAGACGGTGCCACATGCCACACAACTCGTGAAACAATGGACATGTTGAATGATGAATTTGGTGAGAGCTGATCTCTCGAAACGGCCTGTGAATTGGCCGCCAAGATCATGCGATTTGACGCCTCTGGATCATTTCTTGTGGGGTTATGTAAAGTCGTTAGTGTATGTGGACAAGCCGAACAGGATTGAAGCCTTGCATGATAACATTTCACGCGTAATTCGTGGGATACAGGCCGAAATGATCGAAAAAGTGACGCAAAATTGGACCTACCGAATGGACCATTTGATACGAAGCCGCGGACAACATGTACATGAAGTTATCTTTAAAATGTAAATGGCAAAGGCCAAGTTATCAATTTCAATAAAAATTTTGAATATATGATGCAAATTTAGTGTTTTATTCGATTTAAAAAAAAACTACGCTCAAAAAATCACCGATTATATAACGAATTTTTATAAATTGTGCGATTTTGTCCATTGAATTCTTATAACTAAAGTCTTCAGTGCACTGTTGACAATGGCGGAAAACTGAAATCTATATTGGTCAATCATAAAGAAATCGATGACGACGCCACCAACTTTTAGAAACACCAATGGCATCCCTAATCCAGTGATTGTCTAAAAGAACTGACATTTATACCACCAAAAAAGTTCAATGTGCCGAGATACGCATAGAACTATGATAAAATGTGGTCGCAACTCTGTGGTGGCGCCACCTTCGTAGCCCGATATGACACTTATGTATGTAGACAGCGTATAATGAATGATGGTTTTTTAACCAAATACGTAGCTCAATTTCAGAGTTATATGACTCACCTTCTAACATATGTTATTTGAACGTTAATTTAATACCGCTAAGTTTGATTTCTTCAAATAATTAGCAGAATCACATTGAGAATAAAGTTATCGAAACATAGTCTATTATACGAGTAATTCACACTCGTTTACCACGGTATACAAGCCTGGAACTCTCCCATGAATAGAATAATAAACAATTATAAAATCACAATTAAACGCCTCACAAATGTCAACTATAAAGGTGTTACACACTGGAAATCCAGAAATAATTTATAGAAAGAATTGTTTCATTGTTAATTAGAAACACATCATCTGAATTTAGTAGCAAGGTAACAACTACTTTCAAGCATCTTTGACTTACCTTTCAATGTGAAGTTACTTTAGGACACTAGGTCAAAAATCTAAAAAGAAATACTTTTCTACAAAAGATCAAATCTAATCCTTCTTTAATCGAAATTGATCAGGTTAAAAGTGATATATTGAATCAATTTAACACTCACCATATCAGGTGTCAACCTTGGGTGAACCATATGACAGAAAATATCCCACCATTTTTGTAATATATGGGATAAATGACCTACATCACCTGAGGGACGGACTCTTCTGCTTGCGGTATCGAAATACTGTAGCCATGGCTTTGCGTTTCCGATGAAGTGCAATATTTTAACATCCTTTCCAAATCTAAAACGAAGGAATAAAATTGCTTTTCGGTTCGAAAATATTTTCAAAATTCAACAGCTTAATTCTAAACACTCACTGCTTAAACGCTGGCAAATAGGAATAAAAAGCTGTGGAGCATACATTATAAATAAATGGAAGATGTTTACTGATATCCTTGTGTGACCAGTCGGAGAAGAACAAATTCAACAGTCCTTGATCTCCACCTGAAAAAATTCGGAAGGTTATTCCTTGTCCTATCCTAAAACTTATCTCAGCTTGATATAATTCAATCATTCAATCTTCTCTTTGAACCCTTTCAAACAAACCATGTTTATCTTTCATTGAGTTACTCCCAGCAATCAGTCTTAATGATGAATCCAAATTCTTTACTGTGTTGCCCTAAATTAATGACTTCAGAAATCCCCAGAAGGAATAATCCGAGGATTTAAGTCTTGGGACCAAGCAGGACATGCGCATGGTACACCTTGACCAACCCAGTGATCTTCTAGCAAATGGAAAATTTGTACAAATTGAAAAATCAGATGATTACTGAGTGACTTTCTCTCAGAAACCACCCTGATGTATTCGAAAGGGGTGATCACCAGAACATTGAATGCTAGTATTCTAGATGTAAGAGATGACTTCTAACTTTTCTTTTCGTCTCGATAGAAACAGTTCCCTATCTATCAATAAAATATTTATTGATGTGTTAAGTGTTATCATCTCGGTTCATTTTGAATCAATTTCTCAAAAATAATTGTTATTTTCATTTTAATACGTAGTAAGATTCCGGTATTCTTCATATATTGTGTTATCTATTTATTGTAGTTATATGTTTAATGACGTAGTTGAATATTCAATGAAAACACGTTATCAGCTATAAACAACCGAAATCCGATATACAAGGGAGTGCTGATAAGTTTCAGAATGTCCATTGAATTAATATTAACATAAAGTTATTAAATTTTAGTTTGATCTTTCATAAAGTGAAAGATAAGATTTGAATGATATTGGTACTCAAACAATTCAAATTAAAATTTCAAATTCTTCAAAATCCTAAATTCGAAAATTGAATGTTGGTACTTAACAACAAATTTTAGACAACAAAGCATCAGTCTATTTCAGAAAATATGAGTTTTTCACTTGGGGATGAAGCATATAGACTCTTTTTGATCACAACAATATTAGATAAATACTGCTTACCTTTATGTGATATTTACAGATTATTTAATTTAAAAGAATTTTTCAATTAACCCTCGTATATAAAATTTACGAGGATTTTCAATATCTAGTTATATTTGGAGAGAAAAAATAACAGTAGTCTATAGTATCAATTATGTATAAATGTTTGCAAAACAGAATATTTCAATGTAGCTTATTGAAACTTACCATCAAAAGATCCTTTTTCTAGAGCGAACTGTATCAATTTATCATACGTTTCTCCTGATGGTCTATAAACGAACACTCCTGAGTTGAAACAGTCTGGCCAACCAACATCTGGAGCAGCAGAGAACTCTTCTTTGTCAAAAAGTTCATCACAATTTTGTAAAACCTGAGAACAAATCGATCGTTCCGTTTAATTCTAGTCTATTTTTACATTCAAAATGTTTCAATAATGTTAAAACAAAGTCCGATTACGAATTGCTTAATTTTCTAATATTAAATTGAATTAAACTATTGGCTTAATGTTTCACGATTTATTTAACAATATAAATAGTCAACATGTTTCGAGCGTTAGCTCATTTTCAAGATTAAACTACTATAAGGAACGTACAACAAATGGAACGTACACGTCTAAACGTTTACCTTTATTACCTGCGTGTAGGCATTTAGTTTTCTCAAAGTAATAAAGGGAAACGTTTAGAGCTTTTGGAAGCAATTGAAATAAGCAGTTCTTGGAAGAAGAAAGAAGAAATCGTAAATGAACAAGTAGATTTTCAATTATCCTCCCTACTCACATCCATTGTATAGATATAAATTTGTTGTACGTTCCTTATAGTAGTTTATTCTTGAAAATGAGCTAACGCTCGAAACATGTTGACTATTCATATTGTTAAATAAATCGTGAAACATTAAGCCAAGAGTTTAATTCAATTTAATATTCAATTATGTTTCACCAAGAGTTAGGCGAGAATTCAATCTGCTAATTTTCTTTTACCAAAGTGTCTGCATCCAAGAATACACATTTTTCATATTGAGTTAGCTGCCAACAATGCAATTTCGTGAATGTGATTCCTAATTCTGGTCTCTGTAGCAATCTCAAATTTGATTGGTCCCTAGAGTCTAGCACATTTACTTCTTTTACTAGATTAAATACTTCAGACAGCCTTGTCCTAGAAAAAAGGATTGAGACATAGAAGACAGGCAAGTCAACTTTTGATCAATGGATAATTGAATTCTTCAACACGTAATGTACATTTAACATTAATGGCTAATTTTATTATATACATATATATTGATCAACTGGTAAACATTCAAAAGCTAAAATAGAATAAACAATATATGATAGTGTTACACATTTTTATAATATTGGTATTCGCTTCTCCCCAATATTGTTATCAAATTTTTATATCGTAAGTTTTTTCTCAAATTATTAAAATAGATACCATGATATGTATGAATGTAACTCAAATGCATTGAGTTATTCGAATATTACATCGAATTTTACCGTTAAGACTTATACTTTTTATACACAACATAAACTTTTTGAAAGTTTATTTAGTTAATTTCAACTATTCATGTGAAAAGAAAAATTATTCTTTTATTATATTTATGAATTTATATATTTTATCAGTCCGTATATTTTATATTTCTCTTCGAAGCTTGGAAGACTACATTATTGTTTGAAATACTTTAAAATCCGTGAAAAGCTTAGGATTCTCATCATCTTCCAAGCAGATTGGCCTGGTTCAACCAGAAATCCATTTTCAGGCGTTTCATCTCTAACTACGTGACATCTTCAGTGGTGGCGACAAGAACATAGAAGCACTCGCAGCCTCTGAAGATGTCTTTCATAGTTAGAGACGAAACTTTTGGAAGAGCAGAAGTTTCAGTGACCACTGACGATCAACCCGAAGATGTTTCTACCGTTTCAGATTGTTTTCTTCGCCAAATTTTGAAATTAAAATCATTTAAAACAGGAAATTTTCGTTTTGGTCAAATTGCGACGAAATGTTAAAATCATCGAAAATAGGAAATTTTTGTGAGGTACAGATTGAATAAAGATTAAAATGAAAACCTTGAATACGGATTATTTTTTCCATTCAGCATTTTAATGACGTTTATTGTGAAATTCGTAACGTCAATCTTCCCTATCCTAAAATATTCCTAAAATAAAAAACCTACATTAAAGTCTAGATTGCTTTACTTCCGCACATACATATTTTGACGGTAACTACGACGTTACAAATGTACAAAATGCCTTGGCAGAATATAAAATTTAAACAGATATAAAACTTCTGCTACTGATGTATAAAACCAGTGCCAAAATTTCTCATTTCATCATTATTATTAGATGATGTGTACTTTCTCAAGTGGGTGAAAATCTAAAATTCGTCGTCGTCCTTTGAACGTTCGTGATTGTGTTTTGCTATTTTGATCGTTGAAAATAGGACGAGCAAAATGTATTTAAATTGCGTTACGACCATGAATGTGTTTGTCGAGAAGTTAATTTCTCACTTTTGAATGACTCAATAAAAACTATTCGGTCAAGACAGTATCAAAACAAATATATATTATAAATTGATGTAAAAGATTTTCAAATTTAATCGATGAACAGAATATAAAGCACTTGTTTATTTGTAATAATATATATATATATATATATATATATATATATATATATATATATATATATATATATATATATATATATATATATATATATATATATATATATATATATATATATATATATATATATATATATATATATATACTGTTGTCATAGGACAACATAGTAGGAATCTTGACCGCTAGGGAGAGTTTATACGTCTTTTCCCCGATAGAGGGATCTCACGTGAATATTTCACTGAGAAAAATTCCCCTCAATTTGGTATAGGACCTATGTTCGTTTTGAAAGTCCTCGATTCTTGATTGATAGATTAAATATGGACTGATGATTCAAAATAATGATGAAACAATTGTATCCTATTATCATTTAACAAGATCGATGAATATTTCAAAACGCTCTTAATATTCACTCTCGAAAGTGATGGGTTCGTTCTCGTTGACAACATTTGTGTAGACAGCTTCCTGGGAGTCTTCTTTGAAATATTTCGATTAAGAGTCTCAGTATTTACTATATATATGAGAGTAAAAACGCGGTAGCCTGAAATGTGCCGACTTCCTTCAGTGGATCTGTTCTTTCTTGTTTTTCCATCTCCAGGTACGTACCACTTGAACTTGGCTACGTCGTTCTGAGGAGAGCCAATAAGCTCGAAACACGTGTCAACGGCTGCTACCAATTGCGGAATATGCCGACAATGTTCACTTTTGTTTAAAATTTCCCCCCGCATCGAACATTATTAATATATTGTACATATATATATATATATATATATATATATATATATATATATATATATATATATATATATATATATATATATATATATATATATATATTAGTTGAATGTTTAACGACTGTAGATATGTATTTTCAGTGTTTAATTGGGATTGCAGTCTAGGACAGGAAAATCATTTACCTCTTTAGTATTTTCCAAGCTTTCGAAAATGTTTATTTTCGTTTTCAGGGCTAAAATAGTACAAAAATTAACAGTTTATATAGCAAGGCACTATAAAAAGTTTTTTCGTACAATTACTGTGAAGTTAGTCCGAAAGTACATTAGTTTTTTGAATTTTGAAAATAAGTACAAGTTCCCAAATGCATTGGGTTGGAATATTACTGAATTCTACGTGTTGGGTAGTCGATAACATATATATATATATATATATATATATATATATATATATATATATATATATATATATATATATATATATATATAAATGTAATTGTATGGGTTATAGGCAAATGAAAGGCCACTATGAATAGGTTTTATTAAATTAATAGACCAGGCATCCAAATTGAATAAAACCTATTCATAGTGGCCTTTCATTTGCCTATAACCCATACAATTACATTTAAATTACCAGGCAATACTCCTTCTGATATATATATATATATATATATATATATATATATATATATATATATATATATATTTATACGAGATTTGTTCAAAAGAAAAGGTGAATTTTGAATTTTTTCGAAAAGTATTTATTTATTCATCTATATCCATTTTGTTCCTATCAGAGTAAATACACGTATGCAAACGCTTCTACCAATCTTCGAAAATGCGAAGATTTCCGAAGCTTCACATTTTCATTTCCACATTTTCATTTGGAAAGGCGCTTTCGAAATGCGCTTTTTGGTATGGCCATCAGCTCGTTTTTACATCCCGACTTTATCTCATCAACTGTGGCAAAACGCTTTTCATTCATTGATCTCTTCAATTTTGGGAAAAAGAAAAAGTCGCATGGAGCCAAATCTGGTAAATACGGTGCTTGAAGCATGATTACGGTGTTGTTTTTGCCAAAAAATCACGAACAGGCATTATGTGTGAGCTAGTGCATTCTCGTGATGCAAAATTCATGATTTGTTTTTCCACAATTCCGATGGTTTGAGCTGTACTGCTTCACTCACACGTTGCATAGCTTCCGTGTAGTTCTACATATAAACTGTACGACCTGTTGGCAAGAACTCATAGTGCACCATGCCGTTGTAATCGAAGGAAACAGTGAGCAAAACCTTAACATTTGATCGAACTTGGCTTGCTTTTTTCGGTCTTGGATCTTCTGGCTGCTGCCATTGGGATGATTGGGCCTTGGTTTCGACGTCATAGCCATATACCCACTCTTCGTCGCCAGTTATGACCTTTTTGAGCAAATCTGGATCTTCATACAACAACTCCAGAGCGATACTAATACAACTAATGTTACTACGCTTTATCATTAATGGACGAATCTATCCAAAATTTATAAAAACGAATCTTTTTTTTCTTGTTTACGTTTCTCTACAAATTGTAGCTAAGTTAACCCCCCTAGTTTTTATACTCACCCCTCATTAACTTGTTTTCTATGTAAAATGGAATTTTATATGCTATACCTGCCATTTATTATGCGGTTTCTTTCTTCCATTTTAATTTCAATTCTTACATTCTATTCTTTTTCTTTGTTATTCTATAATCTGGTACTCTACAATATGTATAAACATTTGTATTTGTAATACCCTACCAGTGTTGATTTCGCATCTGAAGAGGAAGATGTACTTCGAAACGCTCGTCATGCGTATTATTCAATATATTATGAGAAAATTCAAATTAGTGTTACATTATAAATGATTAGTTTGTCTTTCGATATTCATGTTTTCTGTTGTATTGTTAAGTTTTACCAGTACACCAGATTTTTTAATTCAGCAGTCAAAGACAAACATTAAAACGTCATTTCCGAAAGCTTATTGTACTTTTAATTTTGTACAGTGTCCATAACTTATATTCAACATAAGCCGTTACAGACGTTAATGCCTAGCATGGGAAATGAACCCATCACATACCCTACGGATTTGAAATCGCTATCTGTTCGAAAGATCTTTCAAATATTTTCACACAAAGAATGTGTCTATTTCGTATTTCAGCATTTGTCGGAAATGGATATCAACCACAGCTGATTCCAGAGCGCATCATAATCACAATATAATGTGGTATAGAACTGAACAGTGCCAGCTATTTTAAATATATAAACAACAATTTTCATCTATCGAGCATTTAAACGGTTTATGAACGTCTTGAGGATTCGTACATGATATAAATAAATGTTTACGTACAAATGGAAAGATATGATATTTATGTATAGAGGCAAACAGTATTATATTTTTGGAAGGTCAGAGCATAGTACGATGGATACTAAAAATAACAGCAAAGCTTATTACTGTAATTAGAAAAGTTTTCTGCTGCAGATATCGAAAAAAGGCTAAATGAAATTGCTTTTTTTTAATGTAGTTTTAGCGTTGAAGCTGTAAAACTAACCTCGAAAAGTATATTTTAAAATTTTGATTTATCATATCGAATTTAATAAAATGAATATTGAAAGCTGTATTTATCGCCTATCGCCACGTGACTGCAAACGCCATTCAGGGCACATGACGTCATAAACCTGCAAAGAAGCGACAAAGGCTGTTTACTTCTCTAGTTCTTGGTTTGTAATCATAACGACGAAATAACTGCGAATTACTCAACATTAATACCATCATTGAAACTGGATCATCAAAGCAAATAATTCCAACTTGTCAAAGATAGATTCTTTAGTAGTAGCAATCTTTTTTGCAAGAAATGACGACTTTTGTGCTTCGGAATTTGGGAACGCAAAACATCTTTGTAAGTACACTTACAAATACGTTTAATACTATACAACTGTCAACTAATACTTGAATAATTGATTTCAGTCAGATAAAAGAATTCTTCTTGTTGGTATTTCTTCTGCTAACTCAACACGTACAAGCCACTGATCACAGTGAATGAATTACAATGCCTCAAAAATTTTAGATTACGCAAATAATTACAACAAACGCCTTTTCCTAGAAATGGTTCATATAAGAAAAGACAGTAAACTGTGTTAATAAAAAATCTGATAACAGATAATCTAAGCAACACACACACTTCGGATTACTTATTGAATATTTTGAAAATATCATCTTTTCCGGTTATATATATATATATATATAACCGGAACCAATCAGCTTTATATATATATATATATATATATATATATAAAGCTGATTGGTTCTTCTGATTAATGGTTCATATTCTGATATCTTATTTATTTACCGAAGAATCCACACCAAATACACAAAATAAATTCACTCTTTTAATTATAAAACTTCGCCAAGGTTATGCAATTTAAGAGAGGCGCTTGAAAAACACATCTGGAAACAATCCACTTGAAAAGGATAATTGAGAAATACGGTCAGTGTCGTTGCTTCCTTCAACTCAACTACTACACACGTAAAAGCAATAATATTCGAAGCCAATGCATTTGGGAATATTTATTTTTAAAATTCAAGAAACAAATGAACTGTCGGATTTACTTCACAGTAATTGTAAGAAAAATTTTCAATAGTGCGTTGTTATATAAACTGTTAATATTGTACAATTTTAGTCCTGCAGAAGAAAATAAACATTTTCGAAAGCTTGTAAAATAAGAGGTAACTTATTTTCCTGTCCTAGACTGCAATTCCAATTCATTAAAGTAAATAGGTATTATTATTCACGCCAACCTTAGACCTCGGTAGCTTAGTTGGTAGAGCAGCAGGGCGTAAACCTGAAAGACATGGGTTCGTATTCCAGTCGAGATCTAAAACTTTTGTGATGTAATTTCGATTCTAAATTTTCATATAAAACTTTCTTCATATATATATATATATATATATATATATATATATATATATATATATATATATATATATATATATATATATATATATAGATATATATATATATATATATATATATATATATATATATATATATATATATATATATATATATATATATGTATATATATACTTATATTATCGTGTATAGAACTTCTTTTAAATAGCTGTTTAGAGAGTTAGGTTCTATGCAGAAAATAATGATAAATTTGTAATTATAATAGTTTGGTTGGTTTTTTTCAGACCTTCAAGACCTAGGTTTGTGTACCATTTAAATGTCGGATAAGTCATCAACACAAAATTCGCTCAAAGTGATACGCAGTCACTGTTATTGTTGACGAAATGGTGCTGTTGTCAGCTCAAAATGCCATAATTGTGCAACGTCAAAGTAATCCTCATAAAAATAGTCAGTAGCCTTTGTTGCTAATGCTGTTATATCCCTTCTAGCAAGTCTTAACCATTTTCTCCTGATTTCCTTATATTTTGGAACATGAATAAACATTTTTTTCGGTGTAGTAATCGTTGTACTCTTTCTTACACATGGGCACAGCAAAACTTTTGTAGAACGTTGCGTTCATTTTTTCATTTTGATTGCTTGTATTCAATATCGTATAAAAAAAACTCATGAACACACCACTTGAATAGCGGACGATGTTTAGGGGTTGATAACGTCACTCGGCAGCTTTGACAGCTGCGGAGTGTTTTGGCGAGGAAATTTAAATTTCTCTATTTTATTAATGTTTTTCATCTAATTTAGTTACATTGCCGAATAAGATATAGTTTTCATGATAAACAAGAGTCAATCTTTAAGCGGTTCCGAAAAATTTTCAAGATTTCCTAGGATACGAGGGATGATGTTTCAAATCATTTGTTATTATTTGTCAAATCTGCAAATATGTACACTACGTGCTTGAAGTAAAATGGATATAATAATACAACCGTGTCCAAAACTGTCTAGTTGACAGACTTAAAAGATTTATATCCTAAAACTAATTCCAAAACACATGGTTGGGATGAATAAGTCACACATTTAGAGACGCTACTTCTTAAAATCTGTTAGCTGGACAGGCCAGTCTTTAGTGTTAGATTTACCTAAAATGGACGGAAGTCATTATCAACTATTTCTTCTTCGATATTTACAATGAACTTCTTACTATAAATTTACTATTACAATCAATAATTAATTGATTGCTAATTATTAATATTGTTATTAATTTATTAATAATAATTAATAACAATAAAATTGAAGAAATCAGCCTTTTCTACTTATCATTTACATCAGTTACCCAATACTGAAGAAAACAAATTGATATTAATAAATTATCAAAACTTATGAAAACTTTCAATCTATGAGAGGCTTATGATTGGAATTAATATTTCGAAAGTTCTAGTAGAGTCTACCCGAAATCAATAAATTATAGTTCAATTTCTTAATCGCATTCACAATTTTCATACAGACTAAAATATCTGTGTTATGAAGTCGAACTATATCTGAAAGGTTATAATTTTTATAATAATCATATTTGTCCTTCTGAATTTCTATAAATTATATCATAATTAGAAAAAACATAAATAAAGTAAAAATTGATATTCTTAGCAAATAACAAACTGGAAAAATTTATATTATATATAAATAAATTAATAAATAAAATAATAATAATTTAAATATTAATAAATTTATGAGAATATTAATATAAATAATGAAATAATAATTTTCTTGATACAATATTATTTCACAAGTAAACACAAAAAGTTTAAGATAAGACAGTCTAGTATGACCAAAGTCCAAGTTAATGAAATAAAATTTAGATACCTAATAATTATTTTACTAGCAAACAAAATGATTTAAGATAATTAATATTTGGCCGGTCATATTTGCATAAATAGAGCTTCTAGAGTGACCAGAATTTTTGAGTCGTTTTTAATCATCATATATTTCAAGATCTGCATATACATAGAAATTACATGAATTTTTGTCATTTTTAAAGACGTATTTATCGCAGTAACGAAATGAAGTTCGTTAATTTAGAATTAAGTATCTAATATTTACCAAATGCTTTCCAGCGATCTGTTTATTCTTTTTAGGGGTTTTTAATCTCCTACTTTCCTACACCAGTATATTCTTTTATTTCTTAAAGATTTGCTTAAATTTACAGCTTCCACAAAGACAGCTGATTTATAACTATATATACCTATGAGTATGTTACGAAGATATACCATATTTTCTAGGCAAGAACACAAAGCAATTATACAATAATTTAACATTCAATAGAACATAGTTATAAAAGAGTTAATTTGGTTTAGTATGAAAAATTTGAATTGTCATTTTTCACCGACCCCCAATTACTTAGTTGCTTCATTCAATATGAAAATAGGTACAAAGGGCTTCATTTGCATTTATTTAATTGCACGACTGTCCCTATCAAAGCCTTCATTGTTAATATAATCATTACGAAAATACAAGTATACTGGAAAACGTATATCTAATTCAGATAATAACCACACATGCGCATTTAATTGATGAGCTACATTTACTCAGTAGTATTTGAAACAAAAATAGTGTACTATTTTAAACCGAAGGATTGAAATGGTACTCTCGATCCCGATGGCAGTGTCTTCTCAATTTGTCTGTACATATTTAAATCGCAAGATGTGTCTGGTATTTTTCTTAATTTTGAAACTGAAATGTATACGCAATTTTCAAAATTACATAAAGATTTTTATAGACACACAGATACTGATCCGTCAATCATTCCAACACTCCTTGCTCAACAAGTTTCCATAGTAACTTTGCATTGAAAGATTAATTTGGAAAGACTGACATTTCTGGTGTCATGAGCTCAGTCATAGAAAACTTACATTCAAAAAACAACCAACACGATTAATTTAAATAGGTTAATTGTCATTCAAATTTTATCTCTTAGTGAATTGTTTCAATCCAATTGATTGTAATTAACTCCTTCGGGAATTTTGGATTATATCCGCGAATAGTGAAAAAGACAGTTCGGTTACTGTCACAATTGACATTTCAGTGCCACAAGTACGAAAAACTAAATCTCTACTGAAAGTGGAATAAAATAATATCAATGATTATTCTGGGAACAATTATATCAGCGAAACAACAAATTTTATATATTATGCAATTTATATTATGGCCCACATTGTATTTAGTTATGGGTATGTCCCAACCTAAAGGAAATTCACTATCATGGCTTATTTTCTTGTGGTGTGCCGCTATGACTTCACGGAACTTTCATATGGAATGTTGAACAAGTATTTCACAAAGTACTCACCTCATTGAATTTGTGACTCCAGGAGTTACCAAAATTGCCAATTCCTGTATTGTCCCTACCTGCCTTAAGGAATGTGCCAGCACAAGAGCCCCAAGCGAGTAGGAATCATTGGTAGCTAAAGTTACCCAAGCACCTGGAAAAAACATTTCTATGATATAAAACATATATATATATATATATATATATATATATATATATATATATATATATATATATATATATATATATATATATATATATATATATATATATGTAGTGTCAGTCGCGACTGACTAGTTAGACATAAATTAGATATTCGTGTGATAGCAGTCAGGTGGTGTCAAATAAGAAGACTCTTTTTTCCTTAACTCGAGCTTTCAAAACTATATTGTTTCTTCATCAGGAGTGCTACAACGTAATATTACAATCAACATGGTGAAGTTAACCTTTTTATTGTTTGATTCACCATGTTGATTGTAATATTACGTTGTAGCACTCCTGATGAAGGAACAATATAGTTTTGAAAGCTCGAGTTAAGGAAAAAGAGTCTTCTTATTTGACACCACCTGACTGCTATCCCACGAATATCTAATTTATATATATATATATATATATATATATATATATATATATATATATATATATATATATATATATATATATATATATATATATATAGTATAGTTTTCAGAGTCGTATTTAATGATATAGTAAGCGAGGTTAGGGTGTTTTCGACTCAATTGAGCAATTATTGTTTATATATATATATATATCTATATATCACTACATAGTGTAAAACAAAGTCGCTTTCTCTGTAAATCTATGATATCTTTGAAAATATTCATTTAAATCATATGCTGTAAAGGGCCATATAGATCTATATTAAATCAACAATGTATTTAAGGTATTTTAATTGGATAAGGATTAATGCTGTATTGGTTAAAATCGCTTCGAAAATTAGTCATTATTTGCCGTAAAAAGTAAATGACAAAAAATTTTTATTGTGGGATATCCATAAGAGATAGACATATACCATAGCGGAGTTTTCTGTAGACCTTTTCAATGTGTACAATACTCAGTACATTATTTTGATAAATCTCGTAGGGTTCAGGCTGCGTTTGCAATGTAAGCGGAAAAAATGTAATTATTTACGACATCACATTAGAAACCTCAAAAATAACAGTATTTCTCCACTATTTAATGGATGTTATTATGCAGATGAACCTTCCTCTTCAATCACTCTATCTATTAAAAAAAACCGCATCAAAATTGGTTGCGTAGTTTTAAAGATTTGAGCATACATAGGGATATAGGGACAGAGAAAGCGACTTTGTTTTATACTATGTATATAGCTTTATATATATATATATATATATATATATATATATATATATATATATATATATATATATTTTTTGCAATAACAGGCTATTTTCAATGTTAAAAGCTTAATTTTTTTGACGTTTCGTTGTGTATCACAACTTTGTCAAAACTAATGAATAATAGCATTTCATGAATTACTATAGATATGAAAACGTCAAACTTGTTAGTCTTCTTCACCATGAGAAAACCTGTGAAGAACTCATAGTAAGCCAGGTGATTCAAATGACTGTGATTTATATACTTATACATATATACATACATATAATTTCACTCAGTTGAGTTTTATATCTCTTATCCAGAATATGTATATTGAAATATTTTTATGGGTTTATGTGTGTGAAATTGATGGTAGATCAGGAAAGAATGAGCTTTGAGATATGATGTTTGGCGATTGTTGTGTATTCACTTTACGAGTGTTATTTGTAAGGTTTATTAAATCGTTGTAAATAGATAAATAATTATAATATATATATATATATATATATATATATATATATATATATATATATATATATATATATATATATATATATATATATATATATATATATATATATATATATATAATTAATGTACATATTTTCGGCAATAACAGGTCTTTTCAACTGAAAATTCTTCACTGCAATTTATTTTTTTAATACAAGTTTTGACAGAGTTACAATTCGCAACGAAACGTCAACTACAATAAAGATTTTTCAATTGAAAAAGCCTGTTATTGCTATAAATATTTCAACGTAAAACTATTCATAATCGTTATTTTACAACGTAAGGAATGTTTCTCAATAAATTTCATTATTATATTATTATTATATTATAATCAACAGGCAATAATACGATATAGTATAATACTACCAATAGCATAATATTTATTCCAAATAATAGAATTTCGAAATTTGTTTGTGCGTCTTTCAAATTTTTCAACCAATGGTAAATATCTAGTCTTAACTTTTCTTATTTGTTATCTTATTTTAGACATTCTGTCGGCCAATACAGAAGATATTTTATAGAGCACATTTTAGCATACTCTACACCAAATTTCTAATTTCGTGTTCATACAGGACGTTCAGTAAGAAATTTTCGTTTTTAATAATAATAAAAATAAATAATAAAAAAAATTATTTTTAGAAAATTTTTTTTAGAAAATTATAATAAATTATAATTTTCTATTTATCGATATTCCAACTTTCTCTGGCTCGCGTACTTATGAGATACAATTTAAACAGATGCTTCCTTTTGTTTCACATATTTAGTTCTTATTTATAAATATTTATTAAGATAAATAAATAATTCCATTAGGTTATAATTATTGTGAAATATTCATTATCAGTTGAATAATAATTTTTGTATTAGAAATAAAACTATAATTATTTGACAGCAATCGTTTATTACATAGATATAAAGTGGAAATGTAAAAATTGTCGTTAAATGGAAAAAAGTAATTTTTATATTTTTCACAAATATTTGTGATGGAAATGAATACGGAATTTATAAACAATAAAATTTATAAATTTGCCGGTTAGATAATACCAAAGAAATAATCGGAAATAAAATTCCAATAAAAATAACGAAATTATACATAGAAAACATCTTAATGCATTTAATTGAACATATTATCTTCAATCCACTGAAGAGTATCACGCACTGATTAAAAAATTAATGAACATCACACGTGACAACAATAACTGCCGAACTTATTCAGATCGAAATTGAAAAAAGGTCATATAATTTAAGAATCAGATCTGACAAGGTTGAAAAGGTCAATGTTATATAAGGAATAGAAGCGATCAATTCCCCGATTAAACTTACCTTTCATCGTGGTAACAGAATCAGAAATATTGTTCTACCAAATCTCGAACTGCACTAACAAACTGTACGAAGCCGGCATATGCATACACCAGTCGCACAATACTTTTAGATCGTTTGCTTGTGGAATGAAAACAAAACTATCACATGTAGTCGCGTAGTAAGAAACGGGTCTAAATATAAGGGACTATAAATAGATACGCACAATTTACAGCACTCACTCAGCGACGAGTACTCAGTACTACATCATCGGCAAATCATTCAACATGAATGATTTCTTCTGATTCTGATACTTATGTTTTTATTAAGTAATACTCTCCTTACTTGTATCATTGAATAAACGCGAATATACGAGATAAAAGTGAGAGTAAAAGGAAACAACACTGAGATAACCATGCAAATTGGCAAACATAACGTTTATATTATTTATCAGACTTCACACTAGCACGATGTCAAGGATCTTTAAAAAAGTGCAGCGCAGTGTCAATTTCAAAATATTAACACATCTACTCAGATGCTACACTCTCCAAATTCTTAAATTAATTAAGATTTCAAGCAAGGGCATTCGAAAACTATTCAGTACTAAAAAATTTGCGAATCTGTCGGACTATGAAAAAGAAGAATCAGAAAACGAATTTTTATTGAATAGAATATCGGTCTTTTATTCGTCTAATTTTTTTCAAAATCTGACAGAAACAATTGAAGAACTGAAACAGAAAAACAATTAATTAAAAACAACAGTTTTAAATAAAAAAAGTTATAAAATGTTGAGCTGGAAACAAAACCAAAAAATTGTACAAATTAGGCAAGCAATTTAATGACGTTTCGGTTACTGATATATCCAGTAGCGGGTAAAAGGACCTTGGGGGCCTTAGTCCCTTCGAAATGAAAACTCACATTTTTTTCGGTTCAAATATAAAATTAATTAATAATAATAAGTCATAGTTAATGTATGCTTTCAGTTTATCAAATATATGCTTATTTAATATTATACAGTGTATTAAACAGTGTAGCTGTCATGAATGTTTACTATTTTACTGAATTGTGATAGTAAACATTGTGTAAAGGAAGTTTTTTTTAGAGGTATAGAACTTTAAATTGCAATAAAACAACGATGGATCATTCGATTGACAAGAATTTTTTTTATTCGAAAGATAATCTTGTGGCATTACATTTTGAGTATGATTTCTGGCATATGACTGCCACGGCTGGCTCAGATGTAGTCCAATCTAGACTTCCAATTTTCGATGACTTTCCAACATTTGTGGCCGTATATCGGCAATATCACGGCGAATATTGTCTTTCAAATGGTCAAGCGTTTGTGGCTTATCCGCATAGACCAATGACTTTACATAGCCCCACAGAAAGTAGTCTAGCGGTGTTAAATCACAAGATCTTGTTGGCCAATTCACAGGTCCAGAACGTGAAGTCTTTCAATAAATCGATTGGGACACGAGCTGTGTGACATGTTGCGCCATCTTGTTGAAACCACAGCTCCCGGACATCATGGTTGTTCAATTCAGGAATGAAAAAGTTAGTAATCATGGCTCTATACCGATCACCATTGACTGTAACGTTCTGGCCATCATCGTTTTTGAAGAAGTACGGACCAATGATTCCACCAGCCCATAAAGCGCACCAAACAGTCAGTTTTTCTGGATGTAACGGTGTTTTGACATGCACTTGAGGATTATCTTCACTCCAAATGCGGCAGTTTTGTTTGTTGGCGTAGCCATTCAACCAGAAGTGCGCTTCATTGCTAAACAAAATTCGCTTATGAAAATCGGCAACAACGGCAATCTCGTTTTGGGTCCATTCGACGAATCTTTTCGACGTTGTTCAGGCGTCTATTCATGATGAATTGCCACACCAAACTGAGAATAAATCACTTCTCAGCTGTCAAATCGGTCACCATATTCAACAGTAATGCCAACTTAAAGTTCTATACCTTTAAAAAAAACACCCGTTAGTATGACCTATAAGTAGTTGACAATTCGTAAAAATTCAGAAAAGGAAATTGTAGATTTCTTTCTTAAATAACAAACCTACTTTGATTTATTTGTTTGATCGAAAAATTAATTGATTAACTTTTGATTAATTGATTTGATAAACTATAGTGATTACTGGGTGCCTGGTCATAAAAATTTTATTGTATACCCCCAGGCACGAACCCAGGTAGCAAGATGATGGTCATATATTGGTTTCAAAAGGTCGGAAGAAACGTCAACTGATCATGCGACGTATCACTGACCATGCAGTGACGTCGAAATGTCACAGCCTCAAGACGTCATTTGAGCTGTTCAAAAGTCGTCATTAAATCACGTTAAAAAGACGTCAATAAGTAGAGGAAAATAGACGTCGTGCAGACGTTTTTCAGATCAGGCATATATTGCACGGGTTCCAGAATTTAAATAAAAAAATTTTTACTTATTCCTTTTTTCTCAATCGTTCTGAGGCGTGTTTGGAGCAAACTTTGATGGCATTTTTCATATCATGCGCAGAAGTTGTTGGTGTAGTCAGATGAGTACTATCTGGAATTACAGGGTTACCTTAAAGCAGCCTTTCCCAAAGTGGGCGATAACGCGCCAACTAATTGTGGGCGCTGCAGACTTAAGGCCAGCTTACTCCAAACAATTTTGAAAAAATCGAAATTTTTTTTTCATAAATTGCTACTATATACTCGTAGAAATAGTATAGAATTAGTCCCGAAGGTCAGCAAGACCGAGAAGCAGGTATAAAAGATTAGGGAGCTCTCCTGTAAATCCTGCCGCTCGAACGCCTACGGTTGCGGCAGCTGCTGCATGCCTTCGGGTCGTCTTATTGTTTTTTTTTTGTTTTATTGTTATTGTCTTTTTGATTTTTTGAACTTCTTTGAGAAATGCAAGAATTCTTCAGAATGATGCAAACGAAGACCAGGAAGGAGTTGTGTATGAAGCTGGAATGGATATGTTAGTAAAATTCACTTTTTTTACGATTTTTCAAGAATAAAAACTTTGAACTGATTTTTCTCCGAACCACGTTTTTTCGCATGAATTACTCTCTCATTTCAAAACTATTCCACTTATCGATATGAACCGAACGGTATTTTACTCTTTAATGTCTGGCTATGGCCTCAAGTAGAACCAGAAATATTCATTATTATTTGAAAAAGTTATAAACAATTAAAAGTGAAAAAAGGGTAAGAAAAATTCAAAAGTCCGCCATTTGGTTTTTTTCATTGAAAATGTTTCATTCTGCTTGAGGTCATAGCCAATTCGATACAGAACATGAAACCGTTTTGTTTTCTGCTTTCAGATAATTCTTTTTCAAGAAATGATGTCATTCGTCTCCGATTCAGGTGAGTTTCAGCAGCCATTTTCAGGACCGCCATTTTGAAAAAAAAAACTTTTTCAAGTAATTTCATATATGTGCTTTCATATGTAAATAAATTGATTACTCAACATGTTTTGTACTATATATAAAATATATTGAAAAAAATTACGTTTTTTTGAGTAAGCTGGCCTTAAAGGAGGGACACTCAGAAAAAAATGTGGGCGTTGTGTATAGGCTTGGGGGCCTATTTGTAATTTCATCTAACTAGGCATACTCTTAGACACCGACTGAGCTCTCGACTACAACTTGTGAACATCAACTAATATTAATTAAGCGATTGCTCAATCGGTTCGATATTTCTCTCCGCGTAGTTCATGTATATGCCCTGTTTCATTTAATAAATAAAAGAGAGATCATGTCAATCGGTTGCTCCGTTTCGAAATGAAATTAGACACAAACGAACAAGTAAAAAGACAATAGACACACTTTCGCATTTTAATAGTTATTAGTATTCCTAGATATCTAATTTTCGTAGATAACAGACTGCGGGCAATCATGTTTTAACAAGTTTTTGTTGAATAACCCGATTCGTGCATTCCTGCATCAATCGGCTTGTTCATAGAATACTTGTTCTTACTTGTTGAGTACGATTGACCGTCGAATTAAATAAACGAGTTTATGCACATTCACATTAGTTTTTATACAAGAATCAATTATGTTTGTTTCATTTTAAATAAAAGATACTATGTCTAAATACTATAAAGTTGAGTTTCAATAATCATTCTCATTGGCAGGCACCTACTACGCTCATGTCCACGGCCGTTTTATCCATTAGGCACTATAGGCAACTGCCTAGGGGCCCTGCCATGTTCAGGGGCCCCTGTGCTACAGGGAAAAGAATGGGCAATGGTTATTTAGATTTATTTGACGACTACGAGACTAAGGCAAATGAGAAAATTGATACTCAATACAGTGATGAGAATCAGCGTGTGCGAAAAAGGAAAAGGCATCACGATGACGGATCAGCAGAAGAAGTTGTGCTCAGAGGAAAAGAGAAGTTAAAAGTTGATACATATTTGCCAGTACTAGACATGTTGTGTACAGAACTGTCGCGGCGCCTAGAAGCTTTCCGGGAAATAAATGATCTGTTTGGGTTTCTAACAGATTTCTCGAAAAAATCGGACGCTGAAATTAGACAGGCTTGTACAAATTTTAAGGATCATTATTTCGAGGACATTGAGCCTGATTTTATAGACGAAATGGTGCAGTATAAATACTTCATCTTACAATTAGATGACGCCGGAAAAAAAAATGTGCCAGCCGAGGAGTCTTACAAACTGATTATTGGTAACATGGCACAGTCAACTTTCCCGAATGTAATGACAGCTTTGCAAATACATAGAAGTCTAATGATTACAAACGCGACTGGTGAACGAAACTTTTCCAAATTGAAATTAATTAAAAACTGTCTTCGTTCAACGATGTCTCAAAACCGTTTAAATTCATTGGCTATAATGGCAATTGAATATGACGTGTTGGAAAAGATTAACTTTCAGGATGTCTTGAACGATTTTGTATCAAGAAAAGTTAGAAGAGTTAATATTTAAGCTTATTGTATGTTTTTTTTTAAATGCATAAATAAAAATTATGTTCATTCGATTCAACATATTTATTGAATAATATGATGATATACCCAGGTTAGTAAAAAACAGCGTAATTTTGAATTTTGTTGTGTTAACGAAAAAATTAGAAAAGGATAGGGGTCCCTGGATGAGCATTGCCTAGGGGCCCCGACAGGCATAACCCGGCCCTGCTCATGTCTCAAGTTAACTCTCGGGAGTTATAGTAAATGCCTCTTTTAGAATGAATGTCTCATCTTCGCTAATATAGCTCAAGATAATTAATTAATTTAAATCGAAGTTATAGTGGTTTTAAATTAGGTGAAAAAATGGGGGCGCTAAAAATAATTTATTCTCAAAGTGGGCAGCAGACAAAATAAGTTTGGGAACCCCATACTTAATTGCACCTCAGAATTTTTGTCTACAACCGCCTACATCCAACAATTTTCAATTGATCTTTTAAACAAATGTTTTTTCAGTTATTTCATCAACCTATTTCATTAAATTTTTGATTATTTGGTTTTCTTCATTCTCATCATTTTAATAACTTGTTTGTTACTAAGCGATTGTTTAATAACTTTGTGTTTTTCTGTTTCAATCAATTGTTTTCAAAAATTTGAAACAATGGATGTCCGACAGTGTACAAAAAAAAATACACATTTTCTAGCACTTCCAAAAGAGCGTATTTTTATTCCTGTAAATACACATATATGTATAAATAAAAGTATATACGTACATGAAATTTTTCTTTACTATTCAACGGTTAGGTCCCGATATCTATTCCAAAACAAAAAAGTATTATGTATGCATTTTTTTCTAGAATTGTTATTTTAGCCTTTCAATTTTCTTCTTTACTTGCTGAGTTTTACTGATTGACCTTTTTGCATGAATTTGATAATGAATAAAATCTTATTAATGTAGGTACTTACGGTTTACCCGGAAATACCCGCAATTTTTTATAGTTAAATGAAACATCCTGTAATTGTTGCGAAATTTAAAGATCTTATTCTTCGGAGTGAATATGTACTAGGTTTAGTACAAATAAAACTGCATTACATAGAGAACATGCACTTTGCATTGATTCTTTAGTCCAGCAATTGGTCGAAATGAAATCTTCATCAAATTTGTGTCGCCTATTCACAATATTCTCAAAAGTTCTTGAGATGGGGATCGCCTGTTATTTTTAATCTTTTCAATAAATTTTTTCAGAAAAAAATATTCTTACATAGAAATATGATATTATCTCAGCATTACTGCTATCTCACAGATAATTAAAAATTTTTGGGATGCAAATCTTCTAAATTGACGGAATAGGGATAAATAATGTGTAAAAAGGTTTACTTGTTCTCTCTGTGTATATTATCAAAAATTTAATGTTTGAAATTTTCAAATTCGTTATACGATTTCTATAGTCTTGATGATAACTATGATACCCAGACATATGAAAAAGGCAAAAACAGTATATCAAATTATTAATAAATATTAAAATAAATTAAACTGTTGGCTTAATGTTTCACGATTTATTCAACAATATGAATAGTCATGTTTCGAGCGTTAGCTCATTTTCAAGACTAAATAAAACTTGAATAAATCGTAAAACATTAAGCCAAGAGTTTAATTTATTTCAATATTCAATTATGTTTCACCAAGAGTTGAGCGAGAATTCAATCTCAGTTATTAATAAATAATTTTCATTAATTAATAAAAAAGTCTTACATTTTGAATTTGTCTCTAAATTGTTTTGAAATTCAAATATATTTACATGTAACCTTTGCTGGTTTTGAATGAAAAATTATTTGAATATATATTATTTTCCATCTGTGTTACATAATTCAAATTATCAATAACCCAGGTAGCAAACTGACGTAACATGTCTTATTAGAGTCAATTTTCGATCAGTTTTGGTCAGCGACGTCATTCGACCGTTGAATGACGCCTTTTTAACGTCAGATAACTGATGTTCATATGATGACAGCATATGTCGTCAGCGCAAAGTACTATTTTCGTCAATTTATGACCGTTAATTTTTCAAGAAATGACAAATGTTCTAATTCTAAATACCTAAAAACGTAATTTAATGACGTCTTTTGAACAGTTCAAAATGACGTCTTGAGTCTCTGACATTTCAACGTCACTTCTCACATATTCAAACCAATATATGACGTCATATTACCGTCAGCTTGCTAACTGGGAAACTGATTCCAATTTCTTCTTAGGTATAATTACAGCCAGAGTTATTTACATTTTGAGTAACGATTATTTAAGGAACTTCTTAATGTTTAGGAAATATGCAAAATTTGGTTTAACAAGAAATTTTAAGTACGTCCCATATCATTAGCTAGCAGTACCATCTATTAATAAAGACCAACACAAATTGTTTAGCCCGCTATAATACGCAAACAAATTTAAAGCGTCAGTCAACTTTTGAAATTTGAATTTCAAGTAAACTCTACTTGTCTAATGGCGCCATCTATTTGCGAAATCTTGCATGAATACTTTCGAATATATAATGAAACGGATTCGATGAAACATCGACTTATAATTCCACATATAATTGAAAGTGCACATTCGAACACACCGGAACCGTTGTGTTTCGGTAATGTAGTAGTTCTTTTTATATGAATGTACGTCGATTAAGATTGATTTAATCTAGCTTTCTCCAAAATTCTATCAAGCACTCGTAGATTTAGCCACTGAATTCGCCCACAAAATATCTGAAACAGAACATGTCAATTGAGGTTAGAAAAAAAATGCAGAAGTATTATTTTCATGCAAAATAAAATTAGGAGCAAATTGAAACACATTCAGTTTCTGCACTATTTCAAAGGTCGAATTTGTTCTGAATTATTAGTCTTCTTCGGTAGGTATATTGAAACTCGGAACTCGATATTCATTTCCGATTGTATGTCGTCACAAACAGCGTTGCCGCTTGGGTAAAAGCGTACGTAATTAGATTTTTTGCTCATAATAAAAAGGCTCATTTCATGAAAAATTATCTCAAGTGTATTGCATTTCGAAAAATTTTTTAATTTCAGTTCAGTGTTATGTATATTTGAACAAAATACTTATGTTGAATTTGCACTTTTGGTATTTTTCCTTTTTTCAAATTTTTCATTTGAATGGAAACATTAGAATTAAATGCAATCTCAATGAGGTATGATTCCAATTTGATGTCATATTTTCTAATTTATGGAATGGTGAAATAACGCTTTGGCGAACCCTCATCCCTTTTGTATTTAAGTGTTTCAATTTACACTATGAATTAATTCATCTTTGTTATTATTATATAAAATATTACGACGGAGGACTTACCATGAAAGGGCCACTTATAATTTTTAGTTTATATATTTTGGAAATATTTATATATCATAATTGGAATTGGAAACATATTTGCATTCTCAATTTCAATTTATTCAAATTTGACATATTTCGAAATATTTCAACCAATGTTCTCTGTACACTCACATATTAGTCAATGGCAACACTGGTCACAAGTTCTCTAGTATAGTGACAGTTCTATGAACATGAAATGAAGGATATAATGGCGTCCATTGCGTCTATTCCTTGTTTGATTTTGATTAATGTTGTTCACAAATATCCTGATTGAATTAGCAGATATTCCGCTTTTATTATATAGTGTGTTTAATATTCATCGTTTTGATCGTATTAAGCTTCTGGTTCATACAACAAATACAGAGAAAAGGTAAGTTTTTTGAAGATTCAATGAAAACCAATAAAGCCCAGTTTTGTGTGACTTGTTGTTGAACGTGCGATTATGATCCTTTATGCACTACATTAAGAACGGTTTTCGCATAACTTTTCCCTCTATATTTTTGTTTATGTTTATATTTATATTAGGTATACAATTTGTGTATATACAAATGATATGAAAGGAATTATAGAAACATAATGAGTTGTTTTAATACAATCAACTAATTTTGATTCCTTGATAAGCTTTCACAATGTGAATATAAATCGTATAACCATTTATTTCTTTGGTATACCATTCCTTCTATTATGGAATGCTTTAACAACTTGGCTTTCAAATAATTCCCAGCATATGTAGAAGTTTAAACATAAAATAACGATTATTTATTTGAACCATACCTGGAATCTAATGTATGACAGTAAATATGATATTTTGTATGCAAAATATTTCACTGTCAGATCAACACAAACTGATCATTTCACAAGGTCTAAATATCAGTAATGAAATGAAAGTTTTTTTCTTCTATCCAGAAAACTTATGTGCCATGAATTGCTAAATCAATATGGCTCAAGTGGATGCTGCTGAAAAAGAAGCTAGTGAGGTTCTACATTCTCTTTTATCAGTAGAACGTATTGAGAAACAAGAAACTATTATTGTTGATGTAGGAGATGAAAACCACTCACCTTCAAATACTTACCAGGGTAATCAGCCAAAAAATGATGCAAGTGAAGCTGAAGCCACTTTACAGTGGACCAGTCCAGTGCAGTTGGGAACACATCCTCTATTTTCCACAATTGAAACTAATGGACACTTTACACATTCAATGGATGATCATCAGGTAGTTGTATCTTATTCGGATCTGACCTTTGGATATTAACCCAACACCATTTATGAATATATTTTGGGCCAAGTATAACCAATTGTATTGATTCTAAGTCATGTTTATAATTTGCTTTTCATAAACTCAAATTTCTGCATTTATGTGTTCCATTGACAACTATCGTGTCCCTATAATAAAATAACTTTCTTTTTTCAAGGTTATATGGGATGGAGCGTCTATTCAGGTTGAACCTGATGCTCATAAGTACAATGTCAATACAATTTACACAACGACAGAAGTAGTAGATGATGCAGATGACATGGAAGACGTAACTTCACCTAAAAATGTGAACCAGAGTCGTAATTGTATCAAAAATAAAACCCCCCCTAAAAACAATAAGAAAAAGACCCCTGTTAAGAAAAAAAAGAAAATAGAAAGTTCTGAATCAATAAGTAATGATCCTACAAAATTAGAGGAGAGTTCTACGCAAGTGAAAGAAAGATTCAAACGTGGATGTGAATGTCAAGATGAAAGTTGTTTTCGTGGACTGAACCCAGAAAATGTGTATAAACATAGGCTGAATATTGCGGAACTTACAAAAGGTGAACATGACATGTATTTGATGGGTGTAACTATGGCCTGTCTAGCTAATCCAGACACAACTGTTAGGCATAAGGAGCGAAGAAGATTAAGAGCACAATATGTATATCAAGGAAGAAGAGTTTGCTTAGATGCTTTCTTATATCTTGAAAATTGTACACATTATCAACTAAAAAGAATAAGAAAACATGTGATGACACATGGAGTAGCACCAAGAATTCATGGTAATCATGGAAAGAAACCACATAATACTTTTTCACTAGATATTTATAAACATGCAACAGATTTTCTTAAACAGTATTTAGGACAACACACAGGGGATCAAGACATAGTTAACACAAAGCAACCAATACAGCTACAGTGGGATGTTACTCGAAAGCACTTACATGATTCTTATAAAGAATACAGTCAGCTAATAGAGCCAGGTACAAAACTAATGGGATATTCAACCTTTCGACATTTCATGAAGGAGCAATTTCCTCATGTAAAGTTCTGTAAAATAGAACCGAAAGCTCCAAGCAATTCTCATAACAATCAACCTATTCAGCAACACCAGACCCAACAAACGCCACAACAAAACCAAAATCAAGTGCAACAAATTCACGCCCAGCATACAATTCCTAAGCAGCAGACAATACAGACCATCGAAATACCAAGGGATCAACAAATTCGTAAATGTATTATAAATGAAGATTTAGTGATACCATTAGTTGTTGCTCCAAATGATGGCTCGACAACACAACATCATCAGCAAGCCTTTTTAGTAACACCAGTGCCACAATTAATTCCAAATAGTACTATTTCAACAGAACATTCTAATACTCATGGGGCAAACACTTTTTCTTATCAGTTGGCCAATACAGGTTATGTGATCAATGAACAGGGTAACATAGTAACTACTATGGCCAATACCCAACATCAAACTCCTTATACTTTCAACAGAATGTAAATTGAAAAATTTTATTTATATCAGTATTACTTTTTATAAAAATTATTAGAGTTAGTCTGGTTTTATTTCTGAAAAACCTGCTCTCAACAGTAAAGAAATAAATTTTCAAAAAAAGTTTTGAAACCATAAAACTGAATTTCGATCAAATTGTTGCTGTTAAACTATCTTATGGTTAGCAATATACAAGATTTTAAATAATTTTTATCAATTGAATCAATTTTTTTGTTGAATTCTCACTAAGACTACTAGTGCTTCATCTTTATATTACCATGTTCACTGTTCTTTGAAGTTAGTGCTTCGGAAGCACTGCAATTTTTTCTATACATTTATATATATATATATTTTAAATTGATTTATTGCATGTTTAAGATAGTTTATTTTGAATGTTTTTATAATGAAGTTTTCACTGTTACAAAATTAGAGAACGAGATAGCACCGTTAAACTATTACATTTAGATAATCCAGCTAGCCAATAAGTTTGGACAAAGTTGTGATATACAACGAAAATAAAGTTTTTCATATTAAAAGAAGCCTATTATTGCTAAAAACATTCTATATATATATATATATATATATGTATGAATCCAGCTTATTGGCTAGCTGGATAATCTAAATGTTCTTATATTACATGGTGGCTATTAAATTTTTTGTTGTAATTTCAAATTCAAATTAACCACTGTTTCTGAAAAACCATTAACAATAAGGTTCAAAATAAGAACTGCATGGACAAACAACTTTAACGACTACGAATAACTTTAGTTCAGAGATGTTTGACAGATGAGATAGTCACCAATGAGATTCTGTTAGTGCTTAATTATCACAAGGAAACGCTTTACTATATCTGAAGTTTTGTTCAACTTCAGAATTTCGTATTAGGTCACACTGGATGAAGTAACTGAAGCGAACATTTGATAGTTAATGAAAAGAAATATAGTAACCTCCTTCTTTTTATTTCTCTATAAGGACTAAAATAAGGATCTCGTCTTATTTATAAAAAAATAATGCAATGAAACTTTACAACCTGTAATTTTGTTCACAAAACCGTAAAAAAGCAAAGAAAATTAAGCAATACTATTGACATATAATAATCTGTTTGAATGAGTATCGATTTCTGAAATTATTAATCCAACAGCAGGCATCATTACGCTATCAAAATAATTTCAGATTTTTACAAATCATTTGTATTTTCAATAATGAACTTGTATTATCCTATATATATATATATATATATATATATATTTTAATTTAATTTCTGAATCTTGGGGGTAGGTCATATATTATACTAAAAGAAGAGAATTCTTCTTTAGGTTTTTACAATAAAATTCTCCTACCCCCAAGAATCAGAAATTAAATTAATACGTAAGGTCAGGATAAAAACTTAATATATATATATATATATATATATATATATATATATATATATATATATATATATATATATATAGGTTACCTTAAAGAAAAAGCTTAGTGCGGGCCTTGACGGGATGTCGATTAAGTTGATAAAGCCTAGCATCGCTGAACTTTTCGCACATTTAATTAATCTGTCCATTAGTGCTGGCAAGTTTCCAACAAAAACAGCAATGATTGCACCCATTATCAAAAAGAGTAATCCGAATACATGGTCAATTACAGGCCAATATCTATTTTGAGTGTATTTTCTAAAATCTTTGAAAATATTGTGTATAACAGACTGTGTGACTTTTTATCAAAGTACAATATTCTCTTTGAAAGTCTGGATGGTTTCCGTTTGGGTAAATCTACCCATTCCGCTGCCAGTAGTCTAGTTGAATTTGTTTGCACAAATCTGGATGAGGGAAAGTATGTAATGGGGAATTTCTTCGACTTATCCCGCGCTTTTGATGCTATTGACTTCGGTTTCGCAAGGTGCAAACTGTATAACTTGGGAGTCAGGGATGTTATTTTGTACTGGATCTGCGATGATCTGGCTGATAGGCGGATGACAGTCAGTGTTAATGTCGTCTTCTCTGAGATATATATTTGTCTTCTTGTGTTCCTCACGGCTCCGTTGTGGGACCATTAATTTTGTTGCTTTTTGTGAATGACTTACCTCAGCATATTAATGCTGAATTATTAAATTATTCTCTCATTACTCTCATTAAAACAAGAGAAAGCTTCAATAAGTGGTGCAGTAGGAACCTCCTTGTAAGTAATGTTTCCAAAACGCAGTATGTTCATTTCTCCTTTCGGAATAATAAGGCCAATATGCGTTTCAGTTATAGTGGAACGAAGTATACTTCTGAAAATTGTGTTAAGTTCTTAGGAACTTGTATTGACCAGAACCTGCGCTGGTCTGACCATGTTGATTATGTGAGTAAAATACTTAACGAATCGAGATTTGCCTTGTCACGCATAAATGGATTCCACGACACTCAAAGCCTTGTTAACTGTGTACTATAGCTATGTTTATTGTAACATGTCTTATAATATTATTCTCTGGGGAAACTCCACTAATAAAGTTTTAGAATTTTTTTATGTCAAAAAAGAATTATCCGTACTATGTTGAATTTATCTCTAAGGGAATCATGTAGACAATATTTTATTAGACATAAAATTTTGACTTTCCCATTGGAAAGTCATATGAGGAAAATATTCCTCATATTTTAAACTGGTTTCTGTACATAAAGAAGAACATCAATTTATTTAAAACTCATAGTGCGGTTCATAATTATCCAACGAGAAATAACGACTAGTTTCTCTCTAGTCACAAAACTGCTAAATTTCAACAGGGTCATGTATCAGGGAATTAAATTATACAACCATTTACCTGTGAGCCTCCGTCATCTTAACCTGATATCACTAAACAGATGTCTCAAAAAAGTGTTACTATCCAAGGATTATTATACCGCTGAGGAGTTTATGATGGATGGTGCATTATTATAACTTGTGTGGCCTGTAGATATTTCATTTTATACTCATTTTTTTTGTTGTATTTACACTTTTCTTGAATTGACTTATCCTATACATTCGTCAAATGTCTTGAAGGATTAATAAATATTATTATATATTTTTTAAGCTTGACATATCCATAGGGGTTATTTATTAGGTCTGGAAATAAACACCACAAAAACAAAGATGATGTTGAACTCTTTCCGCACCAGAGAGCAAATGGTGGTGGACGGATCCCCATTAGAAATAGCCACATCTTACACATATCTGGGACAGATTGCCACGGGAGACGGGGATATTACACCGGAGATCATGCAAAGAACCAGAACAGCTTGGGGTACAGTTGGCCGACTGAAACACATCTTCAAATCAGATATATCCTTAAAGAGCAAACTGTTTGACCAATGGTTATTATCAGCGATGACCTACGCCAGCGAAACTTGGACCCTGAAATCTGCTCACATCCAGAAGCTTCGAACAACCCAGCGGAGTATAGAAAGATACATGATGGGCCTAACCATACGAGATAGAATACGCTGCAGCGGGATAAGAGGTCAAACAAAGGTGAAGGATATCGTGGAGTGTGTAAAAAGGTTAAAGTGGAAATGGCCAGACCATCTAGCCAGAACAAGAGATTAGCGTTGGTCAGCTGTGGTTGGTGATTGGAAGCCCAGAGACAGGGTAAGACCAAGAAAGCGCCCTCACGATCGATGGGATAAGGAGCTTGTGGATTGGCTGGGCGTTAGCTGGAAGAGAGATACTGCCGATAGGGAATCTTGGCAAAGACAGGGGGAGGCCTTCGTTCTGCAGTGGACAGAGGTTGATGATGACATATATTCAAAACATAAGTATTTTTTTTTATAAGTAAAAATTATCAGCTAATCATAATTTGGAGAAATATTTTACAAAGAAAGTCAGTTCTAGTATAAAAAATTTATTTACTTATAAATTAGGTTTGGTTGACATCTGACCTGATTAAGAATGTAAGAAATATATTTCAGTTACATTAAGGTAATGAGATACTTTTAGAATAGTACATTAGAAATTTGTTCAATTAACTGTGATATAAAAATATTTGCCCTTCATCAACAATCCTGAAAATTTTCTGCCTCGCAGCGCCATTAAGGAAGATAATTAAATTAAAAAATTGAATATAATTCAATAAATTCAAGGATATACAAGAAATAAATTTACACTAACGCATAATGTGCATAAGAAAATAAGTGTATTTTTTTAAATAAAGGGAAAAGCAGCATAAGTATCACATCAATAAGGTGCAATTTAACAGTGTGGTCTCATCATAGAAAACAAATATAACTAACAGTACACAATTTTGAGAGAAATTCTTGTATATATTTTGATAATAAAAAACCATATTTCATTATTATTAAATTAATTATTACTGATTGATATTATTATGATAAACTTCACATAATGTTGATTGGAACTACCGTTGTTGTAAGAAATGATTCGTGAATTTTAAAGAATGTAGCTTAGCTCAAAAGATATATTACATTTCATTTCATATTTGGTTTATTCAATTAATTTGTTATTCGAAGGATAATTATTATTGGGTACTATGTATATACAGTATATACTATTTTTGTAAATAGCTCTAAGCCTCAATATTTAAAATTTTTAAACTTGTTCATTGATAACCCAAACTGTTGTTAAAAATTTATATATGTATATATATATATATATATATATATATATAATAAGAACAGAATAATTATGAATGAAGACTTATAGATAACTTGACAAGAAACTTATATGAATTCTTACTAAAAACGTATTGTATTGATTCATTGAAATTTGTAAGAATGTATAAAAAAAGCAATTATGTTCCATATTCCATTCTATTATGTAGAATGCTCCAATGATATTCTCAACATTAGTAATTTTATTAGAAACTGTGTGTATTACTTGAATAAACCCCAATGATTTCCAATGCCTAAAAAAAAATAAGCAAGCTTTGGATACTCTCCAACGAAGTACATATAATAACTAAATGAATGAGTATTCAAAAATTAATTGAGCAAATAAAATAACCGTACATGCTATCATAATGTAATTTACTTACATACATACATATATATATATATATATATATATATATATATATATATATATATATATATATATATATATATATATATATATAAAATATAGTTATATAATATAATTTATAGAAAAGATATGTACATACCTTAATAAATTTCAAATTGATTTAGAGATAAAAATAATAATTTTTTTACAAGAAAATAATAGCTATACAAATACTCAATACAAATAGAAATATCAATTGAAAAAAAATTATTACAAATTTCAATTTATGAAAAAATAATATTAAAATTCTATAGAAAAAATGTCATTTTGTCGCTTTATGGCCAATTAATTAACAAAAAAATATATGATATATTTAAGTAGATCACTTTTTTGGTAAAAATAAATATATTAATATTATTATAAATATCAGAAATGCTGAACTTTCATAAAGTCGCATAAGTAGGTATACACTTGTATCAATTAAATATAATTTTTTTCCAAAAGGTTAATGTGAAATCTATTGCAATATTGACATGCTTTTGTCACTTAAATCTTTTCTTTTATTTCAAGTTAAAAATTATTCTTATGAATGCTTAATTTGTGATTCGAACGGTATGTTTAGCAAGAAACTTTGCAGAGAAGTCTGAATGTAGTGTTCTGTAGAATATCGATCGTTATAGCCAGCCAGGTATCAATTAAAGGTTGAGTAGAAAAATGAAAGTTAATATCATAACAGTGCACGTTTCTTAAATTGAAATAATGAAACAGGATTTTAAACAATTTTTTTTTAATGTAATGTAAGGAAATAGTTACCGACTCAACATTCGTACTGAATTATTTCTTTCTAAAATTACATTTATCGAAAAAGATTTCATTTTCATCGTTAGATTCAATTTTGCATAATCCATTTCACAACAAAAATGGCGCCATCAAAAAATCTGAGGAATCAATTTAGACAACTGATGAAGGACTGAGAACCAATAGTTATGGTTTTCATAGGAACCATACCTATTAGGTTCTCAACAAAACGACATGCATAGATTACATATAAAACTGAATATATTTCTCACTAGCAACTACTATGTTTCTTTGTTCAATCCTTAACTCGTAATTCTCCTGATATGCCTTCCTTACTTTTACGATCTAAAACACCGAATATTGAGAATACGGTTTTCATACATTACTGATTTCAGTACCTACCTCACACGATACACTGAAAAATCGAAATTATATTCCACTCAATGTATCTGATGAAGCCAAATTTGAAGTGAAATGCACGAATTTAATTGAAAGTAATATATTGTACGATGCTTCCTAACAATAGCTCTAATTGCCTTCGATTTTATATATTGCATAATAATGAACTGATAAAAATGTAAATCTATTTTCTCTGAACCCTTCCGAAAACGTAATATATATATAAGTGAACATCGTCGGCATATAACGAAATTGGTAGTAGCAGTTGACACGTGTTTCGAGCTTATTGGCTTTCATCAGAACGCGTAGCCAAGCAACTGGAGATGGAAAAACAAACACTCCTCTAAAGTCAGCCGACACATTTCAGGTTACCGCTTTTGTACCCTCCGGATTCGGAGGTTTGGAAAGGTAGTAGAAACGCGGTAATCTGAAATCTGTCGACTTGCTTTAGAGGACATTTGGAAATTTGTTTTTCCATCTCCAGGTTCGTACAACTTGAACTTGGCTACGACGTTCTGAGGAGAGCCAATAACCTCTAAACACATATGTCAACAGCATATTGCGGGATATGCCGACAATATTCACTTTTGTTTAAATTTTCCCCCGCATATATATATATATATATATATATATATATATATATATATATATATATATATATATATATATATATATATACTTTTGAATGGAAAATACTAGTTTTGGAATAGAAAGACAGTTCAAAAAGTGTATAAAGCTAGTCTCTCATTACAAACCCATACATGTAGTAATTTTTTTGTAGAATTTAATGGCGTAGGTAACATTTTTATCAACACATGAATTGTTATGAATCGATAGCTGATGTATTATTGCATAGTGCGACAAGGACTTATGAAAACATAACAGACTTTTGTTATATAAAAGTCATTCTCGAAATACCACAGAAAATAAAATTATTAAGTTTTGTTGTCTCAAAAAAAAAATCAATAATACAACTCTAAACACTAAGCAGTGAGGTAGGTGTTAAAACAATGACCAATTACCCTTACCTAATAAATGATACATCTCCTATTAAATTGTTTCAAAAGAAATGGAAGAAGCCATTGGCCATTAAATCATATTGGCCTTCTTAATATAAAACTTAAACTTTCCAAAAGATTAAATGTTTATGTAATTGTTACATAAATTTTGCAGGCCTACATGTGGATCTCAAAAGTTGTTGAGAGTAATAATATACCTAAACCAATATATACAGAATAACGCATTCACAGTATAATTAAAGATATGTCAGACGTTCTGTTTGTTAAAATTAAAACACTTGGCTTGAGTTTCACTGAGTATATTAAAAAGTATACGTATTATTACATAAGAGTAATAACAATATTAACTCAAGTAATCAGTAATATTAAACTCAGGTAACTCAATTAATATTGCTATTATTCTTGATAATAAGTTAACCACCCGAAACATATGTAGAGTTGTTAATATACTCAGTGAAAATCAAGCCAAGTGTTTTAATTTTAATTTATTATTTAACATAATGCTTCACCAAGTGATAAGCAATACTTCTTTGTCATTTATTCGGTTTGTTATTAGCGTCTTTGAAAGTCTAGGAGTTAAACAAATATGAAAGTGTGCATTCGATAACCTCAGAAATACCCTAATAAGTTCTTGAAATGGAAATCGTGAGCCCAATCAAATTATACAATAATATGCAGAATAAAATAATTGCAGAAAAAGTTTTTTTTCAGTCGATATGTTGATTTCACGAACATGCCATTAAATAATACTTGAAAACTACATTCAAAATGTTTTCATATAAACGAAATTTTTTGAACAAGTCGATGTTCAGCAACTTTAAGAAAATGCGCATTATTGAGAATTCAATCAGTGATGTATATTCTCCCTTAATTACTAGGGTAACACCACAATGCAGTTCAAAACTGGTACTTTCCATTACAATTTTACCCAACCTATCGTTACATCATGCTGACCAACTCTTAAACCACTGAAATTATAATACCTCTACATAGTAGTTGATTGTGCAGTTACGGAACATAAGGTTGCGAAATTTGTACTATTTGTTTTACATGGGAGTTCACTGAAAAATATACAACAAAATATTATGTTTGAAATTCCCATACTCATAATAAACCTTAAATATCAAATTACAAAATTAAATAAATTATATTATAATATTTCTTCATTTTATCACAAAAACATATTGCAACTTGCACTATTAATGAAAATTAAAAGTATCTCTGAAAAATATTGATTTCAAACATAATATTTCCCAGAATTATATACAATAAAATTAAATTAATAACAAAAAAATATTTGGAAATGACTTATAGCTACGTATAAAATTACGCAATAAGGTGAACCACAAGCCTTTTCCGAGGTAAATAGCACTCAGATATCAATCCTAGGGCGATACTGTAAAGTCAATGGTGGATTCTGAAATCTCCACCTTGTCACATACACAAATTTCAACGTATGATCTTTTCCTAATAACTCATCATTACATAATATATCAATCTGAAAACAATAATATTTTATCAATCCCTTATGTAGATTTAATTTATATTAAAATCATCAAAATCACATACTATACTTGGCTTTAAAGATGAAATTCATTCTTCTAAGAACTGTTTTCTTCATTTTTGATATTAATATTCAAAGTCGATATTATATGACTTCAAATATATTTTATGATTGTATATTTTTCTTTCACAAGAACTCTAAAATTATACAAAGCAGTCAAAACTATCACTTACATCTCTATATTTTTCCATTCCATTGAGAACTTTTTTAGCAACAAATTTTTTGAGATGAAGTATAGTTGCTTGAGCTGAACATCTAATAAATCTCCTTTTCAATGTTTTCAGATTGGAGCTATTACACTCTAGACATACATTAACCTGTTCATCTTGCCTATGATAATCAGATTCCCCATGACCTTCTGGAGGTTTATCCTCATCCACTTCCCCTGGATTTGGTGGTATATCTTTTGGACAAGGTAAACCTCGTTGTCTATAAAATTCTCTTTCACGATTTATTTCATCTAAAAGCAATAAAATAAATGCAATATGATCGCCGATACCTGCTTCAATTTTACCTTTTTGCAAGTCTGGAACCAATTTATAAACAATGTCTTGCATAGTTCTATCAAAACTAATGTATTGTAAAGGGTGAGACTGATGTATTACTATGTTGCATGTTGGACAAGTATTATTCTCTTCCAAATGTTTCACTAAGCAACTTTTACAGACTGAAAAAATTGTTAAATTAGCAAACCAAGGGGGATATTCATATTTTTAACCTACATGTGTGAAGACATTCAGTGACAGTCGTAGCGTCTATTAAGTACCCCCTGCATATTTTGCAGGTAATATGGTTATTTAAAGTTTTCAATTTTATTTTCCGTTCCATTATCATAATTCATAAAATAAACATAATTTCCTAATTTTTATTCTAACCCTAAATGATACACACAAACAATAATTTTTAGTCCTATGACAATACTGATATGCGCATGCCCATCATAACATTTTTTTTCAATTTGCGTGTCATCTTGCTTTTTCTAGTGCATTTTTTGTTTGTCTATGGTACCAAATCTACTGAGCTTCACTCGTAAAGATAAATTAACCAACAAAACAGCAGCTTCATTTTCTGTCTCACTGTTTATGATAATGATTTTGTAATATTAGTGCCACATAATAGGCAAATTTTTGTATCTTTTTCTTACAATAAAATCACAAAAATTAAAAAAGAATTTTGGGAACTCGACCATCTTAGAGGCTCAGAGGTTGTCGTTACAGTGACCCTATAATACTTTCGACTTGCGGATTGGTTCGATTCCCACAGTAATCTTAGGTTTTTTGGAATCGGCTTTAAAGTAGGTCAAACGGAGCTATATACGTCTCTGACCTCAGTTCTGAGAACAATGATCATAATAATAGTAATATTTTCGCAATTAAAATGGAAAACTCACTTCTTTCCCGAAGATGGCGGAGCTATTCATCGTCATTTGAGCAAATTGTAATCGTAGTGCAATCAATTATTGTATGTGAAGTTCATCGAATATCTAATGAACAATGTCAACAGACTTCGTGTACAACACTTTGTTGAAAATGATGCTTTAAAAGTTGGCTAAATCCAATAAAACATAAGTTAACTGACTCGGTATTATGTTTCAGGTACTAATCAATTGTAAATAAACTGAATTTAATAATTTTTATTTCCATTCGAAGGGTTTATGGGCTTACCCTAATATTTAATGGAACGTCTTATCTGACTGAACCAGGGTTTCAACAGCTTATTGCAATCAATCATTTGTGTCTAATTAACACCTTTGTCTTTTCATAGATTGGACACCGCTAACCGCTATAAATTTGATTCTGAGTCACCGAAAATTTAAACAAAAAATTGCGAAATAAGGGTATTTATAACCCATGAACTTGAAGTTGTGAGACACACCCAATGACCATTGAGAGCGCATTCTTAATATTTTTTTCTTTTGCAGGTTTTGTCATATGTACAATTTTTTATGAAATTCGTAATAAACTTGTATGTTAACGATAAATGCGGTCCACTTGTCCAACTCATTATAATATAATAATAACGAGAACTTTATTAAGCAAAATGCTACATAAATAAACTAATTACATTATAACAAATAAACATATAACAACTTTAAGAGTCTTTATTATGAACATGGAAACTGAGGACTTAATAAGGAACGATATCGGAAAATAGTTTTTAGATAAGAGTCAATTTCTTTTTGATCTATTAGGTACACGTATGAATAATGATTGCAATTTGTGTTTATAATACCAACCAACCGCTAAGTATTTTTTTTTAAATCTTTTTCTTCTGTGGAAGGCAGTAATTTGACGTTTTACTTTGAAATAAATAACCTTATTTATTGCACAATGGAATTATCTTAGTTTAATAAAACTAAGATAATCACTCCAAATTAAATCTATTTCTATATTTAATATTTTTTTCGGCATACCTTTGTTTCTTGTCGAACGGTTTTGTGACCTTAAATGACGAAATATAATTATTTTTCGTAGACTTCTAAGAGTAACGAGTTCCTATATATAAAATTGAAAATATGACAAATTATTCTTCGGGATTCTTTGGAGATTTATGTGGTTCTAATGTAGAACGTTCTATAAAAAGCACTCCATTCTATAGGTAAACTCATATTTATATCTAATACAGGTAACTTAATAAGAAAATTGCAGGTGTAAACTATCCGCTGTAGAATATTATTTTCAATCAGTCTCTGAAGAAGGTGATAACTGCCTAATTCTTCTAGAATATATTAAGTATTACATACGTATGTACATATTGAAACAAGTTGACACTTATGAAGAAGAAACTGTATCAAGAATTGTTATTGCACTCTTAGCAGATAAACATAACAGTAATGGCCTATTAAACTATGCTTTAAACAAATTTCCAAGTGCTGTTCGGCCAACATTTGAAGAGGTATATTTTATATGTCTTATTTTATTAGTAAGAGATTCTTCATACAGTATTTTTAGCATATTGAATATGTAGCCGGAAGCCTTCCATTTGATCTACTTATTGCTGATAATCAACAGGGGCATGAAGAAGTATTGAATTTGGAAAAGGTCTCTTTGCCTGAAGAGCCTTTATTCTTCCATCCAATCAATTTTGAATTGAAAACTATGAAAATTCCAGCAATTGATAATTTATTTAAATATGTTGAGGATAAGCAGAATGTCATTAAAAAAAAAGAGATTGAAAAATATCCATTATTTGAAAAGTATGAAATTTATAGGTGTAAAATACCAGCCTTCTCAAAATTTGATGAATTTGCAAATCATATTCAACAAGAATTATTTTCTAATAAAACAAAAGATGAATTATTCAATGATTTCTTAGATACCTTTGGTTGTGAAGTTTTTGATTTCATAACAGAAATTATAGAACATAGGTATCTGAATATTGATTTTTCAACACCATTTGATGATGGTAAGTGGATTTTAAGAAATTTTTGTGAGGAATATTTTTCTTTGGTGTGATTGAGATGGTGTACAAAATAACAGCCAGTTTCATAATAAAACACTAAATTGTACTTCAGTTAAAGCAATCTAGACAAAAGTTTCAGAAGAGTACTTTATTTCGAATATATCCACAGAATATGTATGACTTCTGATATATTCAAGCTCTGAATCAACTTTAAAATTTAAACACCATTAAGAAACTTATATTCATTCGGAAATCAAAACGTTAGACTAAATAAGTTTTGAAATTATAGGTATTTTAAAATTGAATATGAAACTGGTTGGGAAGTCCTGCATATTCCACCATCAATAAACTACATTGCTTTTTATGATATGTTTCCAGAAACTGTTAAAATGTATCTATCTAAAAAAAATCAAATGAAAAACATTCCTGCTATGGCAAGCCAAGTTATTGTCCAGAGTGAAGAAGAAAAGAATTTAGCTAAAAAGTTGAGGAAACTTGAAAAAAAGGACCGTGGTAAATTTTATGACGAGGTTGAAAGGTAGATGATTTTTTTCTTGTATTATGGTAACATTTTCAATAATTTCATTTAAGCTTATCTGAAGACTTGAGATCAGAACAAATGAGGCCTCTCTTCAGACAAATTCCGGAAATACTAGAAACCTACCCACATGTTTATGATACTAAATTGACTAAAGCTGCAAGTAGGTGCCCTTCAAAATCATTTATATTCTTTTTGTTAATTCTTATGGGGTACTCCATAGCAATGTAATATTTATTTCTTAAACAAAAGTCTGGGTTCATTTCCACTTAAGCAAACTTTCAACTAACCTGAGCCTCATATCCAAATAATTTAAATTATTGAATTTGTATAATATTGAAAAGAAATTTGCAATATTTTACAAAAATTTGAATTCATTTTGAAAATTCTTCCATTCGATTCTAAAAATATTTAATTTAAATGTGCCATTTCTAAAAGTTCCCAATATGTTATATAGGTATATATAATTGTTTGAATATTGGAGTATTTCTTTGTTCCATCTGTACTTATCATTTATGTCATCACTTGTACCATTTACATACAATAAAAAAAGTAATTCCATATATAAACTATCAGAATTAAAATTACAATTCATAATTTAGGTAAATTTACTCCAAATCAGAGTATTGCGGTTCCAGGAGTTCAATCGCTCTTAGAAATTTAATATTCAGTTGATGTATGCTGGACAAAAAAAGTTTTTATTGACTGCACAAACTTAGGAAATGAGCTGCTATTCTGTATTTTTTGAGGTAATCTATGAAATGTTTCATGCATTTTCTTATTGGATTCTTCTTGCCTATTTTGGTACTTGCTTGTTGTAAGTGGAGATAATGCTTTATTCTGGTTCCGTATTGTTGAATTTCACTATTTCTTGTTAACCTGATGTTGAGTTTATATTATTAATATTCTTTTTTATAAATTACTTAGTGTTTTATTGGTTCTATCTTTAGTGTCTTGTATACCTCTGAAGTTGGAGTCATGTAATCAATGTGAAATAGAAGTTTAACAAATTTATTTTGTAGCCTCTGAAATTTTGATAAGACAGTTTCAGAACATGTACCCCAGATGTATATCAGGTATCTTATGTTCTTAGCAAAGAAAGTGTTGTATAACTTATACTAAAAATTATTACCCAAATACTGTTGACATTTATATACTATACCTATTATCAGAATAATTTGACTGCTCAAATATTGATAATATACTTGCCAGTTCAACTTGTTGTCCAAAATGATTCCCAAATATTTAGCTTGATCTGTTTCAGTTAAAATACTGCTTCCTAATCTCAGTTGAATGACATCTTCTTTCTTACTTTTTTGTTTCGATAACGTATATTTTGTTTTGTTGGTATTGAGTTTCAATTTATTTTCTGTTAGCCATGTGTTATATTTTTGCAGATCATTATTTATTTCCTCTTCCATGCCTTGTAAGTTTTCTCCAGTATATATTAGAATAGTATCATCAGCGAACATGAAATAGTTAGCTTTCAACTCCGCTTTCTTCAAACTCAAAACTTACAGTATATACAGTAATGGACCAAGAACCGATCCCTGTGGGACTCCAAATGTAGTATTGCGTTCAGTACTTTTCTCACCATCAAGTATAACAGTTTGTTTTCTATTATGTAAGTATGATTTCAGCAAACGAAACATAGTCCCTCGAATTCCTAAGCCATGCAGTTTGACTAAAAGTTTTTGATGATCAATTACATCGAAGGCCTTGTTTAAATCTATTAAAATTATTATTATATATTTATCCGGATCCAAATTAAATGTATATATATATATATATATATATATATATATATATATATATATATATATATATATATATATATATATATATGTATTCATTTTCATATTTCAATTTATATTTCAATTTTTGTTTGTTTCAGCCATACACAAGGGATCATCTGTGAAACTCCCAGAAAATGCTATACAAAAAAAGACAAATCTCTATACAGAAATCAGTATCCCTGCCGAAGATCTCAAAGGTTATAAAGATGACTTCAAGTTAGTTAATGTGAAAGATCTAGATCTCACAGGACAATTAGTGTTCAAAGACATAGAAAAATTTAATAGAATACAATCTGAAGTATTTCCAGTGGCTTATAAAACTAATGAAAACTTACTAATATGTGCTCCCACAGGAGCAGGTAAAACAAATATAGCATTACTAGCTATGGTTCATCAAATCAAAGCTCATATGATTGATAATACTGTTCAACATTCCAATTTCAAGGTGAGAAAAATAGTTTTAAGAGTTGTTAGTTTAAAAAATTGAAGTAGTAAGGAAAACATTGTTTCTAGATTTACACACTTTTATTGAACAATTGTTATATATTCTTCACCAATGCCATTCATTGTGTCTTCAAATTTTGTTAAACCATCGTTTAATACACACAATTGACATAATTGTTTAATAAAAATGTGTTAGTCTACAAACTGTGTCTTAATTATCATTTCAATTTTTAAATACATTTACATCAAGTAATGGCAGTAATCATTCAAGCATTGAAAAAAAGTTTTTGTTTTAATTTTGCATTGAAATTTTAATATTGAGACAGTGAAATTTCTAGATAATATATGTAAGTCCGATGAAGGCGTTAGCAACGGAAATGGTAGCTAATTTCAGTAAAAAGTTGAATTCAATAGGAGTTGTAGTTAGAGAATTAACTGGTGAAATGCAGTTAACAAAAAAACAAATTGCAGAAACACATGTAATTGTCAGTACACCTGAAAAGTTGGACGTAATAACAAGAAAAGGAGCAGGTAAAGAGAGTCATGATTAATTATATGTTTGGTTTACTGACACAAAATTTTTTAGTTGACACTGAAATAGCTTCCCAAATGAAGCTTTTGATAATAGATGAAGTACATTTACTCAATGGAACAAGAGGACCCGTGATTGAAACTATTGTAGCTAGAGTTCTAAGACATGTAGTTAGCACTCAGAGTATGATAAGAATCGTTGCATTATCTGCAACTTTACCCGGATATTTGGACGTAGCTGCATTCTTGAGGGTGAATCCTCGAAAGGGATTATTTTTTTTTGATAATAGATTCAGATCTGTACCTCTGTCTCATACTTACATAGGAGTTACATCTACTCCCGATAACTTAGAGACGATGAATAAAGTTTGTTATCAGCAAATGAGGCGTTTTGTTAAAAATGGGCATCAGGTAATCAAAATTGATAGTTTGTATGCTCAATTTGCAGATTTCATATTATAGGTTATGGTATTTGTTACGGCCAGAAATCAAACACTATCAGCTATAAATAGTTTTATATCTCAGGCACGAGAATTAAATGAGTTGGACATGTTTGCTCCTCAAAAATCATTTGTCCATTTGAAATACACCTTCAAAAATTCATATCTTCAAGATCTGGTTTCGAAAGGTTTTGGAACTCATCATGCAGGTAGCTGTTTCCAATGTTTTTGATTTATTTAACGACTATATATTGGAAGATTATTGATAGAATCTTAGTTAGATTAAATTCATTATCTCTATGTAGGAGATGTAAACGAATCGTGAAGGAAATCAGTAAAAACTAAATATGATTTTGGAAAATGTAACTTTTGAAAATTCATTAAATGCAATTTTATATATGTATTACTAATGATTGACGCATTTAAACTGATGCGCTTAATTTTCGATACCAGGTATATGTCGAGGAGACAGATTGGAGATTGAAAGTTTATTCAGAAAAGGTTGTCTCAAAGTAATAGTCTGTACTGCAACTTTAGCATGGGGTGTCAACTTGCCAGCCCATGCAGTGCTCATTAGAGTAAGTTAATTGTCTGTCAACTGTTCCAATTTTTTATTCTGAATTTGTTCCTTAGGGAACAAACCTGTACGACCCACAACAATCGAAATTTGTGGACATGGATGTACTAGATGTGCTACAAATATTTGGTCGAGCAGGAAGACCACAATATGACACTTCAGGCCACGCTACCATCATTACTTCTTTACCTAAAATGTCTTTCTATATGAATATGTTAATGTCACAAAGCCCTATTGAAAGTAGATTTTTGGATAAATTGCCTGACAACCTAAATGGAGAGGTAACATTCTATATCTATTGTACCGTTGTATTACATGACTTTCATAATAATTCGTTGATTTCTGATATGAGAATATTTTTTGTCACACTTTCAGATCGTTTTAGGAACAATTTCGAATTTAAAAGAGGCCCTAGAATGGTTACAGAGCACTTATTTATTTTGTAGACTGAAAAAAAACCCACTCAATTATGGATTGAGTCATGCGGAACTTTCGGTTAGCGGCAAGTAACAATACCCTAAACATTTTTATTATCTATTATGATTTTAGGAAGGTTTAGAGTATGATTTTTTGCAAAGACAGCTAATGTCAGCAGCGAAAACTTTGGAAAAAGCTGAAATGATGAGATGTGATGATAAAACTGGAGAACTTAGACCCACTAGCTACGGAAGGATAGCTAGTTACTTGTATATTACCCATGAAACTATAACATTATTTTTAGAAAAAATTAATCGAAATATGCTTGAAGATGACATATTACAACTAATAAGTAGTGCTGTAGAATTTCAGCAAATTCAAGTAAGAAATGATGAGTTAGAAGAGTTGGAGCGTCTTCGCAGGGAATATGTACAAATTGAGATTAACTTAGATGTCACAAATGTTGAAATGAAGGTTATGATATTAATTCAAACCTGCATTTCTAGAGGATTCATCCGACAGTCTTCTTTAGTTTCTGATAGTGAATATATTATGCAAGTAAGACTGAATTAATTTATTTATTTTTACTCTTTTCAATAATACTAACTTATTGCAGAACGTTGTTCGTCTTGCGTTAGCTCTGAATCAACTTGCTATGGAAAGGAATTTTGCATGTCTTTTTTCGAAGACTCTTATAATAGCCCAAATGTTGGAACAACGTACTTGGCATTTTTCGCATCCACTTTGTCAGTTTAAAGATATAAATTTGAAAACTAACTTTGATATACCAATTGATGATATTCGTATAATGCCTGAAAAAGAAGTGATTGAATTTACTAGAAATAGAACGATGGGCTATCGTGTGTCTCATTTTGCCAAAGCTTTTCCTAAGGTATCATTTGAGATGGTGGTGAAACCAATCACAGAGGGAGTAATTAGGATTAAGTTACTTATATCTGCAGACTTTAAATGGGATAATAGCATACATGGAAGTGTTCAGCAATTTATTGCTTTGGTTGAAGATCCAATGCATGATAATATATATCATTTTGAACGGTTTATTTTGACAGAACGCATTTGTTTCTCTGGAGACCCAATTGAACTTAACTTTACAGTACCTCTGATTAAACCACATGCTGAAGAATATTTTGTGAAGGTTATAAATCTACATTACTTGCGTAAGATATTTGTTTTTAATTCAACATTTTTAAGTAATATATCTATGCTATAAATTACTGAAATACGTATTCGTTTTTAGATACGGAAGTTGAACAAGCTATCAATTTCAGCAGTATCACTTTATTACCAAGCTATGGTGTTCAGACAAAATTTTTGAATGTTCATCCTCTGCCAAAAACTGCTTTGAGGAATAAAACATTTGAAAACATTTATCCATTTGAGTACTTTAATGCAGTTCAAAGTCAAGTATTTCATTGTTGTTACAACACAGAAAGTAATATATTATTGGGTGCACCAACTGGTTCTGGTAAAACAATAGTATCAGAGCTATGCATTTTGCGGTTATTTTCAAATAATCCTGAAAGAAAGGTGAGTTTTTATAATTGTTTTGTGTTATATTAATTTGATTATTTCAAGGTTGTTTATATCGCTCCAATGAAAGCGCTAGTTCGCGAAAGGGTTAAAGATTGGTCTATCAAGTTCAAAAAAATTAACAAGAACGTTGTAGAAATAACAGGTGATGTGACTCCAAAATCTGATCTAATTACTTCGGCGAATATTATTATAACTACACCTGAAAAATGGGATGGAATGAGCCGTAACTGGCACCAAAAAGACTTCGTTAAAAATGTTGGACTTGTTATAATTGATGAAATACATCTTTTAGCTGAAGAAAGAGGACCAGTTTTAGAGGTTATTGTATCCCGTATGAACTTTATAAATAGTTTCAATAAAGGTGCGATTAGAATTGTAGGGCTATCCACTGCTATGGCTAATGCTGGGGATCTTGCAAATTGGCTAGGAGTAACTGTACGTATAACATTGAAAAAATTATTTTCTTGATAAAATGTTCAGTCTACTAAGTATTGCAAAAAGTTCAAGCAACAGCACTATATATTTATTTATATAGATATATATATATATATATATATAGTTCTCAAAAATATTTATTAAACATCTATATCACATTTAAATGAAGAAAGGTTTTCAAAAATTGTTATATTTCTAATATAGATTTATCTTTTTTTTAATTTTTTTTTTTTAATTTCAAAGTTTATTGTCGCATCAACCATAAGGGTTATTAGCGACGGTACAGTGTATTAAATACAGTAATATAGTTTGGTTAACCTAAGGAACCTAATTAAATTGTTAACATTGCTCAAGCTGAGAATATTCGATAACGATCCGGTTATGCCACATGATATTCTTTCATTACTAAATTTAATACAATTTATTAGTAAATGTTCTACTGTTAAATCTTCATCACAAACTTCGCACCTAGGTTTATTTTCGCACTTCATCAGATGATCGTGTGTAATTCGTGTGTGACCCAGTCGGAGGCGCGTCAACCTCACTTGAGATTGCCGACACTCCGATAGGTACTCCCACTTTTTAAAATCAACTTTCACTCTACTTAGTTTTGAAGGGTTTGTGAGCCATTCGGATTGCCAGGAATGTGTGATGATCTGCCTGATGGTATGCTGAAAGTCTGCAGATGTTATTTGGTGGGAAGATTCTGCATTTTCGTCTGTTGTAGCTGATCGGGCATAGTGTCCGCTTTTTCATTACCCTTGATGCCTATGTGAGATGGAATCCATATGATTACAACTTTTTTATGTGAATCGTCTGCTATATTCATTTCTACTTGTATGTCTGAGGCAATAGCATGTGTTGTATATATATGTTTTATTGTATGAATAGAATTTAGGGAATCGGTAAATATGATGAAGTTGCAGTGATTCTGATTTAAATTTATGAATTTGAAGGCCTTGTGAATTGCATACAGTTCTGCCGATAATATGCTTGTAGAATTTGGAAGGGAGTATGTGAAGTTTGAAGATTCAGTGATCACGGCAGCTCCAACCCCTGCTGATGTTTTTGATGCGTCCGTGTAAATATGTTGCTATTCAGGATATTTCAGTAATATTTCTCTGAGCTTTGTTTTTATTAATGTTGTGTTATTTTCGTGTTTGCTGTAGTCTTCTAATGTTGTTACAATAATAGATGCTTTCAATTGCCAGGGAGAAAAGTTATGTTTGAAAGGATATACTTGAGGTGTAGTTATCATCAGTTGTTGCGAGTATGTTCGAATCCTCTCATAGAATGGTTTAGTAGTTCTATTTTTATTCTTGAATACATGCTCTAACTTATTTGAATGGGTGTAGTGGAATGTTGGATTTGATTGATTTGTTAAGATTTTTGTTGCATGGGAGTTCGCCAAGTTCCCATTGCAAACTTTTGACTGGTGTACTAGTAAAAGCACCCAGAATAATCCTAAATGCAGTATTTTGTATCACTTCTAGGTGATTTAAAGTTGAATTACTACTGGAATTGTATGCGATGGATCCGTAATCGATTAGTGACCTTATCAGAGCAGTAGTAAAGTAGGTCCATCGGCACCCCAATTTTTATTAGACACAACTTTCATTACATTTAGCCGTTTGTGACATTCCTGTATCAGTTTGGTAATGTGAAGTTTCCAATTCAATTTCTTGTCTAGGTTCATACCAAGAAATTTCACACTATCTTTGAATTCTAAGGTTTGTTCGCATAGTGTCAGTTGTGGTAAGACGATTTCCTTTTTATTACAAAACAGCATGCATTGCGTTTTTTTGAGGAGAAAAACAAAAACCAGTTTCGGAACTCCATTTGGTCAGTATGTGTAAGAAAGTTTGAAGCAATTTTGTCATTGAATTTATGTTTTTGCTCTTCGTAAATACCACAAGGTCGTCTGCATAAATTCGAGCTCTTAATGGAGCTTTCATACCTGCTAGTACGATGTTAATTGCGATAAGGAAGAGAGTGGGACTAATTACTGAACTTTGAGGAGTACCGTTTTCTTGAATTTTTGTATTTGATAAGCAACCATTAACTCTCACTCTAAACGTTCTATTATGGAGAAAGTTTTTTACGAATGCCAAACAATTTCCCTGAATATCTGCATCACTAAGGATTTTTATGATACGATATCTCCATGCTGTATCGAACGCTTTGCATATGTCAAAGAATATAGCAATGATTGCTTGCTTCAACGCAAGTCCTTCATGAATAAAACTTTCAAGTTCTACAATGTTATCTGTAGTTGATCGGTTTTGTCTAAAACCACTTTGTTCCGGTATAATATAGCTATTTTGTTCGAGTGTCCATAAAAGGCGTTTATTAATTATTTTTTCAAGTAATTTGCACATTGAGCACGTAAGCGATATCGGCCTATATGACTCAGCTGATTTTTTTTCTTATATGGCTTGAGTACAGGTACGATGATTGCTTGGCTCCATTTTTTTGGAAAAACATGTGTTGTCCAAATTGTATTGAATAAGGAGAAAGGTTTTAGCTTTAGAGGGCAAATGCTTTATCATTATTGTGGGGATGTGATCTGGTCCTTCGCATGTATTACTCATGGTACTTAATGCTTCATTAAGTTCAAATTCCGTTATCGGAGCATTGATTGGGTCATTATTATTTAATATTTCAATCTCTTTTTCCTCTACTTCAGCTTTAAAGGTTCGGAATTCATGATTAAAATTATTAGAGCTGGAGAAACTTTCATAAGTATTAGCCAATAATTCGGCTATACTTTGATTTTCTGTGAATAATGCACCATTATGCTCCAGGGGGGAAACTATGTGGCAGGTACTTCTTCCACTTATTTTTCTAACTTTTTTTCATACCTCAGACATTCGTGTATTTATTGATGTTACGAATTGTTTCCAAGATGCTTTTTTTGCGGATTTGATTTTATATCTGGATATAGCTCTGAGGCGCTTGAATTCTGTTAAGTTTTACATAGTTTTATGTCTTTTATATCTGTTGAAGGCCTGTTTTGAGTTTCGGAGAGCTATTTCGCATTCTTTGTTCCACCAGGGCACTACCGCATTTTTGTAGATATGAGTTGTTTTACCAATAATTGTATTAGCAGCATTCAGAATAATATTTTCGAATTTAGTCAGTTCATTATCGATATTTTGATCTGCGTTGTATGTAGGTATAGTAGCTTGAATGCATTCTGAAAAATCATTCAGTTGGCTGAATTAATTCTCCATTTGGGCTGAGTTGGTACATTGTTTGCTGTATAGAGAACATTTTCGATTAGTATAGGATGGTGATCACTACCATATAAGTCAGGAAGAGCCTGCCAAGATAGATCTGCATGTAGGCCACTATCGCAAAAAGATAAGTCAAGGACAGACGAGTCACCCGTCGCACTATTGAAGCGTGTGCTGGAACCATCATTTAGAAGACAAAAATTATAGTGGTTCAGGACGTCAGCTGTTATTCTACCTCTGTTATTAATATATGTGGAACCCCAGATTAAATTGTGTCCATTAAAATCTCCTAAGATTAGACGGGGCTTTGGAATTTGATTTATTAAAGAACATAATTCATAGAAACTACATGGTCCTTCCGGTAAATATATATTACAAATGTGGTATGTTTTCCTTCCTTCTATAGCTACTGCAACAGCTTCAATGGTAGTTGTGATTGGAATTTCTCTTATGTGCAAATTTTTTGACAAATATATGGCCACCCCTCCGCTGCTGCGTATTCTGTCCTGTCTATTTTTATATATGCAGTGATAATTATTCATTTTGTGGTGGAAATCATATTTGAAATGAGTTTCTTGAAGTTGATAACTTGTAGCATCGCTAAGTGACAGTAGAGACCATTTATATTCCATTGCACAATTCTAGCGAATGTTTAAAATTTAGAAATTTGCGTTTTTAGTTTTTGGAACTACTTTGGAAGAATCACTTTCTGAGTCCATGGTGTTGTAATGCATAAATTTCTGTATTTTCTGTTTGAGTTTGGTTACTCTGGCTTTGGTGCTTCTTTCAGTTAGGAGGTTATATATCTTGGTGAGCATGTTATCTAAAGCAGGAAAATCCTGTGTGTAGTCCATGATTATGTCTAAAGGGTTATGTACGCCATATATATTGTGGAACATGTCGTTTAATTGCTCGTAATTTAAGGGCAGACTGCTGGAGTTTTCATTCATGTATTTTTCAACTGATAGAAAGAGATTTTCTGAATTTTCGGTTTTTGGAGGTGTATGCGTTGTGTTTTTCTTCTGTTTCTTTTTGGGTGCTTTGATATTATATTGTATTGGTTTATTAAATACAGGACAAGAATTATTGGAGTTTTCTGGAGTTGTTAATGGTGAAGGGGTACTTTCAATTGGTCTCTTGCGGGTCTGGTTTGTTGATATACTCTGAGTAGTAGTCGTATCCTCAATTGTCTCAGTATGAGGTTCCTCAAAATCGCCTATAGATTCAGTGGTGTTGATGGCTGTTTCAGTAATTGGGTTTTGTTTCTGATTGTTGTCCTGGGGACATTCCAAGGATACTGTTGGACAGTGCGCTGCTAAATGTCCGGTCCTTCGGCATCTGAAGCAGGTTAGGTCATCTCTTGATAAGAATATTCTATACGAAACATTTTCGTGGTTAATAACCAGAGAGTCCGGAATGTCTGAATTACCAGGTTTGATATAAATTTGTCGTCTGAAGCTTAATATATGATTGTATTCTGGAAGAGAGGTACTTATTCTCAAAGATGTCATCGGTGATATTGGAGTCAATCCTAATTTAACTATTTCGTTGATAATAATTTCATCTGGTACAGTGGGACAGACATTAGAAAACACAAGCCTTTCAGCAGGTGTAACCAATTTTCTGGCCTTGATTTTAATGCCGTTTACTGTTATTTCTCCAATATTTTCCATGAAATTATTTACCATCACTTTGTTCTGTAAGTAGACGCAAATTCTGTTATTAGTCATTTTAGATAGGTGAGTGATGTTTTTTGGTGGTATTGTCGATCCAAGAGCGATTAGATAATCTTGTAATAGTGCTCCTTCCAATGCACTGAAAATAATTGCTTGATCCTTATCTGGGTATTTTTTTTGCGAAACGACATTTGAGTAACTTTTCTGTCGATTAGGAGTAGGATTTGAAGTGGTGCAATCCACGGAACTCCTGTACTCAGAAGTATTCCGTGTTTCTTCGTTATCCGGCATTTTTAGTTCTTTCTTAATTAGATTGTTGCAGATGCGGCCCTGTTCATACTTCAATGAACAGATGATCCGCACGTTGACGTAATTAGCGCAACGATTATTTGTATACGCACCTCGATTGTTTATGTTTAGTAATTAATAATCAAGACGATTTTTTCTGTGATTTATATACACATATATACACAAATATATATTGTTAATTGTACTCACGGTTACTTCAATATTATGTCCGATTTATTGATTAGAACTTGAAAGCTATATTCAAATCTTTCACGAAAGTTGAGAATTTATATATATATATATATATATATATATATATATATATATATATATATATATATATATATATATATATATATATATATATATATATATATATATATATATATATATATATATATATATATATATTTATCTCTGTATTTATTTTACGTCCATCAACACGCAAAAACGTATTTATTTTGCGTCCGGTGGTAAAATGCGTCCGTATACGGACGCAAAATACAAATGTGCTTAAATCTTGCGTTCTAATGTATTTTATGGCGATTACTATATATCCTTGAATAGCTCTTTGCGCCTACTACCATCTGTTAAAATATTGAGTAAGCTTTGATTTTGCCTTCAAAGATATCGATGTTATTACTTCAAATCTTCGGAAGTAAAATAAATACACTGATGTAAATTAGAGTATACGTTTAGTTTGAGCATCTGCCGCAAAAGCCCTCCTCGAAATGTATACTTCTATACATGTCTATTCAACGAGTGTATTCATTTTGCGTCCTATACAATATGGCAACATTGAATTTGGTTGAAATTAATCTCTGGGAATTGAGCGCGAATTAAGCGTAAAATATTAACGAATTTAATGCGAAGTGATGATTTGTTCAGTTTCAGTTTTGAAGAACGAAGGTAAGTACAGCTATTTAAATTATTTTCTAAGGAACATAAAAGCAAATTGATGTAAAATGTAATTACTATTAATTATCACTATAAATATTTAAAATACAAAAACAATAATTGTTAGAAATTAGCGTTTACTCACATCTTTAGGTTCAACACTTTTCATGTTATTCTAGATCAGATACTTCAAAAACAATATCCTGATTTTTCAAATCAACTACTATTTGTGTTGTTGAAAAAATTTCTCAAAATTTTTCGGCATATAAACCTCGAATTTTAATAATTTTTAGTTTGATTCACATTTCATCTCATTCAACATAACAATACTAATGAAACAACGGAAGCTTTAAAATTTTTCCAATAGCAGTGTATTTTGGTACTTTTTCAGAAAACAAGAGAAGTTTTTCAGATTTGTACCTTAACTGATTATCAAACTTTCAATGTCTTTTTTTAATCAACTAATAATTGTTTATATAATTTCTAATGTTTCACTTATTTTTATAGAGGTTATTCTGGTGAAGTTTTTTAATGAACATTTACACAATTCACCCGGAAAATGATTTTCTTGGCGTGCAATTTTTTTTCGTGCAGGCGATTCTTCGAATGTTTTACGTTGTCTCATACTATCATTCTTTTTATATATTTCAGCTTGCCAGATGACATCTGCCAAACAGCTAAGATTTTCAAACTTCTCTTGCTGATGGAGGGAGGAAATGTTGGCCATTTTAAGGAAAATTTTTGAATGATATTGATTTGTCATTAGAAAGAAACCTCAAGAATGACCATAACGAAGGCAAAAACTTGGACACTAACTTTTATTTGAATTATCGTTCATTTTAAGTAGCAATTATACGTAGTCTCATAGATATAAAAATAAATATTTGAGAATAAGTCCTTGTGAGTATTACCTACTCTATGTGTGTTATTTTTTTATTCTCTACGAATATCATGAAGTTGAAGTAGTAGGTGAAGTAGTTGAAGTATAGTTAATAATGTGTCGAATTAACACCTTCAAGATTTTGAAATCGAAAAACAATGAGGATATCGAGCTTATGCTTCTGTATTTTAGAAACATACACATGAAATTGCGAAAAGAACCATTGCCATGAATTTATGAATGATACACGGGCAATCTTTTGTTACAGATTCTCATTTTAGATCAGAACAATATTGATGAAATTCGATATCCTCTATAATCACATCAACTGAACCAATAGTTTGAACTTTTACTGTCTTCGTCGAAATAATTTAGTGAACAATTTCTGCTTATATCACATCTGAAATAGTTCGGAATTTGGATTCCTCTTTTGATTTTATCTTTATGATTATGTTCAATATGCTATTAGTTTTATGAGATCAATAACAACGATAAGGTGTATAGTCAATTGAAATGTTACAATTTTTAGGCCGAACCTTGCATTTATCACAGGACGCAATTTTATTGTTGGGACATGTGGGGGGGGGGGTTGCTAGAAGCTTAACTCTGAGTTTGTGGGGTTGCAACCCTTGTCCCGCGGCCGCCATATTGGAAAAAGGGGTGTAAACGCCTTTTATCCATATCTCTCAAACTATACATCTCACCAAAAATTTGTGGAGACATAATTTGTAGCAAATCGCTTTTTCTACAATTTTGTTCATCTAACTTTTTCCGATAAAATTGAAAATAAAAAAGTTATTAACAAAAATATGTGAAATTTTTTCCAAAAATTTCCTTTTTTGTGTTATAACTTTTTTTTCAATTTTATCGGAAAATTACCTCAAACCAATATTGTAGGCAATTCGATAACAAACAATTTGACCTATAATTTTTTTATTTACATGCATTTGCGAGGGTTTTGGAGCGCTCCAAAGCCGACTACTCGCAACAATCTGGTCACAATGGAACGTCAGATTTACTTATATATTATTCTTTTATTTTAGATAACGTTCTTAATATTATTTGCAACATTATTATATTATTATTTAATTCTAACTGACCTTTTTTCTTACCATAATACTTACAATATTATTCTTTTTTACAATAATTTCTAATGCGACTGTACATTTACAAGAACTAGAAGCAGGTAGAAAAGGTCCAAGTTACCGTTTGGGGACAAGTTAACATCTGCCTGCTATTTTTTTATTATTTGCCTTTCAAGGTTTAGCTGTTTTCTCCTCCTCTATTTCTTTTTTCAGTTGTGCTACGTATCTCGCCACGTGTAGACGTATTAAAAATTGTGAACACTATTTTCAATTAAGTAGATATAATTCAGAGTTTTGCGTGCAGAATTTTTCATTTAGTGATAAGCTTCTGGCTTTCTTTAATAGTTCATCATGAGTGATTGTTTTATTTGTAAAAAGCCTCTCGGGGATGACAAAATAAGAACTGTGAAAGCTAGAGGAGTAAAAACGTTGCTTGATCGAGCAAAAGCCAAAAACGACGTAGAAAATGAACAATTTTTACAAACTGATTCGGAAGTAACTGTGCATACGCAATGTTACCATTATTACAATGATAGTCGAACGGATAATGTCGTTCGTCGTCTGAGCAGTAGCAGTTCATCATCTTCAGTTTCAGAAATTCTAGAGACAGATTTTGATTTTTCGCTTAATTGCTTCATTTGTGCAGAAACATTTGCAGATCAGAGTCATTTGCGTCAAAGCCGGCTGAGGAAGATCTGTCAGGTACGAAATGAAGGTACAAAAAAGCATTCTGGACCTTGTTCTCAGACGATCTGACGACGAGGCAAAGGGCATTGTTGATCGTATAGCCAATGTACCCAGCTTAGTAGATGATGGAGCTAAATATCACTAGGATTGTAGCAAGCAATTGTACTCCAAACAATGGTGGCGTGAAAAGCAATGCGATGACCGTAAATGCGATGCCGGCTTTGACGCAAATGACTCTGATCTGCATATGTTTCTTCACAAATGAAGCAATTAAGCGAAAAATCAAAATCTGTCGCTACAATTTCTGAAACTGAAGATGATGAACTGCTACTGCTCAGACGACGAACGACATTATCCGTTCGACTATCATTGTAATAATGGTAACATTGCGTATGCACAGTTACTTCCGAAACAGTTTGTAAAAATTGTTCATTTTCTACATCGTTTTTGGCTTTTGCTCGATCAAGCAACGTTTTTACTCCTCTAGCTTTCACAGTTCTTATTTTGTCATCCCCGAGAGGCTTTTTACAAATAAAACAATCACTCATGATGAACTATTAAAGAAAGCCAGAAGCTTATCACTAAATGAAAAATTCTGCACGCAAAACTCTGAATTATATCTACTTAATTGAAAATAGTGTTCACAATTTTTAATACGTCTACACGTGGCGAGATACGTAGCACAACTGAAAAAAGAAATAGAGGAGGAGAAAACAGCTAAACCTTGAAAGGCAAATAATAAAAAAATAGCAGGCAGATGTTAACTTGTCCCCAAACGGTAACTTGGACCTTTTCTAGCTGCTTCTAGTTCTTGTAAATGTACAGTCGCATTAGAAATTATTGTAAAAAAGAATAATATTGTAAGTATTATGGTAAGAAAAAAGGTCAGTTAGAATTAAATAATAATATAATAATGTTGCAAATAATATTATGAACGTTATCTAAAATAAAAGAATAATATATAAGTAAATCTGACGTTCCATTTTGACCAGATTGTTGCGAGTAGTCGGCTTTGGAGCGCTCCAAAACCCTCGCAAATGCATGTAAATAAAAAAAAATATAGGTCAAATTGTTTGTTATCGAATTGCCTACAATATTGGTTTGAGGTAATTTTCCGATAAAATTGAAAAAAAAAAGTTATAACACAAAAAAGGAAATTTTTGGGAAAAATTTCACATATTTTTGTTAATAACTTTTTTATTTTCAATTTTATCGGAAAAAGTTAGATGAACAAAATTGTAGAAAAAGCGATTTGCTACAAATTATGTCTCCACAAATTTTTGGTGAGATGTATAGTTTGAGAGATATGGATAAAAGGCGTTTACACCCCTTTTTCCAATATGGCGGCCGCGGGACAAGGGTTGCAACCCCACAAACTCAGAGTTAAGCTTCTAGCAACCCCCCCCCACATGTCCCAACAATAAAATTGCGTCCTCTGATAAATGCAAGGTTCAATGTAACATTTCAATGGACTAGTACTGACCTTTACCACGAAGTATGCGTAATTCAATCTATTTTACTTGGATGTATGAATAAGCAACGTATCCCATGAATCTACGTGTTCGCCGAACGATTCTAAATTCCCTTCCAGGTTCTTTGACAATTCCCGGCAACTCCGAAAGCATTTTCACGTTATTGTGTACTGATTCTTTTATTATGAAAGCGATTAAAGTTCAAGCGGTAATTATCCTCGAAAGCTTCTTACTATCGAAAAATTCACCTTTCAATAAAGATTTCAAGTAGGTACCTACGTAATGCATTATATGTGTATCAGAAATCTGTTCATTACTATCCACCTGAAGGAATGATAGAAATCAAGGCAATTGCCGTATCAACTCTCGAATGTGACTTAGGTACTCTCTTTAAGGCAACCTTATATTTATTTTTTGATTATTCCGATTTTTCAGATGAATCACATCTGCTTTACTGAATGGATTGAGTGCTTCTATGTGAATTTAAATAATGCACTCGCTCAATGTCTCGTCATTCGATATTTCACAATCAACATTCACAATCCGTTAATGGATATTTTCAAATGTATCTAACAGAAGTCCAATATTGTTTAACCGTAATTTAATTTTTTCAACTTTGTGATTTCGTTGGGCGTTTGGATATTTAACGCATATTGTTAGTTTTGTTTTGAAAACCCTGCATTTTCATTGAATTTAACGCCGCTTGGGACATTTTGTACTTCAAGTGTAATAGTTACTGTTAAAAAACCATATACGACAGAATCTCGAAGAAAATAGAGAAATGGGAATGAAATTGCCCCTTAGCTTTGTGTTGTGTCGAATTTTGCTGTGATTCGCTTCATTTTCTCACCCAAGTATTTCCGATAACTGTGACCACCTCTTAAGATACTTGTATATTTGAAAACTACACACAAATTGTCGTGTATAATTACGATTTTATTCGAAAACCACTCATTTTTTTCATAATATATTTTCTTAATATTTTTCATAACATCTTTGTTCATTTGCATAAATATTTCACACATTCGAAGTGGTTTTTCGGTTACATCTATTTTTTGTCACTCCGCACATTTCATTAGTTCCCCATCAGGTACTAGGTTCATCTCTTGGAAAGACCGAAGCCTCATTCTGAGGGCTTCGAGCCATCGACTCAATATGGAATACTGATTTCAAGTAAAACTCGAATTCTTTAAAGTGAACATGTATTCACTTCATGTATAAAAATATTCAATTTGCTGGTGGAGTTAATTGAAATGATTCCGTTTACGAAAGAAGATGAAACATCATTCACCAAGTTATTTATATTATTAAGGTTTTGATTTGATTCAAATTTTGTTTGTGAAATCAATGAAAAAAAATTACATAAACTGATATCTAAAAGCAAATTACACCAATATATTATACTAATATCGCAAATTACACTCCTTACTACATATTAACGATTTTAAATAGACTTGGCAACAACCATGACGTACAATACATACAGATATTGAAAAATATATATTTTCGGAAGCAAAATCCCTCTACAGATGGTTTTTAAATACATTGGGCGCAACTTACTTACAAACGTGTAATGACGCAAAATACAACTCTAAATGGAAAAAAAGTATACACGAAAAAAAAAATCGGAAAATTGGAGATAAAAACGCCAATTCGGATTCCTTATGTCTAAAAGAACCAGTATACACAATTATAATAATAAAATTCGGGGTATTTCTCGGGGACGCATAATACACCCGTTTTTGGAAGGACGCAAAATAAATACAAGGATGTATATATATATATATATATATATATATATATATATATATATATATATATATATATATATATATATATTTTATAGCTGTTTATTTCTTTGGCGGCTTGATGATATTGTTGGCAGGCGATTTCAGGCAGACGTTGCCAGTAATTCCCCGTGGAACGCCTGCAGATGAATTGAATGCTTGCCTGATGGCATCACCTTTATATGTTACCGTTATTATGGAATAACGTAAAAACATTATCGCTAACCACTAATATGAGAATTCAACTTCAAAATGATCAAAGTGCTGCACAATTTTCCAAACAATTATTAGCTGTTGGAAATTGAAAAGTCCCAGTTGATGCGACATCTGGATAAATTACTCTTACCAACAACTTTTGCCGATTTGTAGACTCTCAATTAGCTTTTATTGAAGATGTTTTCCAAACATTAGTGAGAATTATCAGAATTATGCTTAGTTAAGTCAACGAACAATTCTTGCAGCAAAGAATAATGATATACACGCACTGAATTTCACCATTCAATCAAAAATTGCAGGCGATTTGGTGACATACAAATCCGTTGATTCCATAACAAATCCCGATGATGTAGTAAATTATCCAACGGAGTTTTTGAACTCTCTGGAGTTACCAGGATTTCCAGCACATAACTTGCAACTCAAAGATGGTACAGTTATTATGATATTGCGTAATTTGAATCCACCGCGACTTTGCAACGGTACTCGACTTTCGGTTAAAAGACATGCCGAATTTGATTGAGGCAACCATTATTAACGGAAAGTACGCAAGTGAAAATGTATGTATTCCTCGAATACCAATGATTCCGACTGATCTTCCGTTTGACTTCAAACGATTGCAATTTCCAGGTCGCCTTGCGTTCGCAATGACAATGAACAAGTCGCAAGGCCAATCGCTTAGTGTTTGCGGGATAAATTTAGAAAATCATTGTTTTTCACATGGGCAGTTATACGTTGCGTGTTCACGAGTTGGGAAACCATCCGCTTTGTTTGTGTTAACGTCAGACCAAAAAACAAAAAATGTGGTTACTTCAATGAAACGGATAATTTGCGGACACGGATATAATTCAGTATTTACTTTTGATTCACTTTCATTTACTTAGAGACGTTCAACTAAATAACACTTCATTTTTGTAATCGAAATGAATTCATTACTGTTGAGAAACGAAATAAAATTTTTCCTTTTCAAATATAAAACTTTTAATCACCAAACGAAATGTTACATAAAACGAAGCCATCTGGTGGCGAAACGGAGTTCGCCGGGTCTGCTAGTATATATATATATATTTGTAAACATAGATCACTGTTATGTTTATGCCAATCAATAATAGGTAATACAATACAAATTATAGTGAGTCTACACTACAAAATATAGGGAAATAACTATTAGAGTAGATAAAAATTTCGTAAGAGATCTTTGGCTTAATTGGCAATGCAATTTCTGATGTCGCAACTTATTAAAATTTTTGAGTAACCCTGTTTTCTAAATTTTGACACTTGTAACATACCCTTCCACATTGCGTTGACTTCTTTGGACTGTTCGATGAATAAATTATCAATCTTTCCTGAAATAAGGAATTCGAACCACAAAGCATATTTGATTATGAGCCTTAAATATTTTTTATGATTTTGGCTTATAAGAACAGACACACATGTCGATAAGTCATGTCCCAAAAGTACATCCATATCAAGTATGTTGCCTTCTTAACATTTTCTTTGAATATGCTACTCCCGTTTTAAATTTAAACTTTGTTAGACTACGAGCTTGCTCATTCAATGTACTCGGCTATCTACTATCAGCACCGATAACTGTATTCCTACATATATGAATTTAATCCAATCTGATCACACCACGACTACCTCACAGAATGACACTCAGCTATTTGCACTCAGACCTGTATACACTGTTTTCACTTGCATAAGAGGTTTTGAGAATCATAAATAGGTTTTGATAGTGTAGGTAGTAATGGAGGTGTTAATGGCATTTTTGATATATAATATTTGATGAGCACAACTCGACAAATTAAATAGAGTACTCGATTTTAACGCCAAAGACTTATTGAGATTACAGCCGAAGCTATCACTGTCTACATAAAGACAATATTCAATTTAAAAAACTTGACTATTCATTTTTGAAGTTAATTTAGTGTAATTAAACTTGATTTGAATTTCACACTCTCTATTTTTCAGGAAGGATTATTCAATTTCAGTTCGGCTGTACGTCCAGTACCCCTTGAAATTCACATTACTGGATTCGCCGGTAAAAATTATTGTCCCAGAATGGCGACTATGAACAGACCTGCTTACCAAGCTATATGCCAATATGCACCTGATAGTCCGACATTAATTTTTGTTTCGTCAAGAAAACAAACTCGCATTACAGCCCATGAATTAATCAAGCTTGTCATGGTCGACATAAACGAAAAGCAATGGCGTCGATGTTCTGAAGAAGAAATGGAATTATATCGGATCAAAATTCATGACAATGATTTAAGTTACATGCTCCAGTTTGGAGTTGCGATTCACCATGCTGGATTACAAGAAAAAGACAGAGATATTGTTGAGGAGTTATTTGTCAGTCAAAAAATACAAATTTTGATAGCTACAGCTACGTTAGCATGGGGTGTGAACTTCCCTGCCCATTTGGTAATTGTTAAAGGAACGGAATATTTTGATGGTGCTACTAAGCGTTACGTTGATATGCCAGTAACGGATGTCCTTCAAATGTTGGGAAGAGCTGGCCGACCACAATACGATAAAAATGGCGTTGCTTGCGTTTTTGTGGAGGAAAGCAAAAAAAGTTTTTATAGAAAATTTCTCTTTGAACCATTTCCAGTCGAGTCATGTTTGTTGAAAGTATTACCTGATCATGTTAATGCGGAAATTTCCAACGGTACCATAAATGGAAAAGATCAATTGGTTGATTTTATCTGCTCGACGTTCTTCTTCAGGAGACTGTTAATAAATCCGAGCTATTACCAACAAGAAACCACTGATGTCAAAACATTCCTGAATGACGTATCTGAGTACGCATCTCTTATATTAAGTGACGCAGGCTGTATTAATATTACTCATGTGAGAATACTTTTATTATTCTTGTGAAGTGTTGATCCAATAATATTATATAGCTTTCTACTACTATAATTTTCAGACATCTCCAACGGAAGTTAATTATGAATCCACATTCCTAGGGCATCTAGCAGCTAAGTATTATTTATCATATAAAACAGTCATATATTTAGACAAGGAAGTAGTTCAAAAGTCTTCTATTGTTGATTTGATTTTTGCAATGTGCCAAGCAGAAGAATATGCGTTGTTTCCAGTAAGACACAATGAAGATAAAATCAATAAGTAAGTACGGAAAATTTTTAATATGTTATAATGTCCAACTTCCTTTTAGACAGCTTATCAGAGATTTGAATTTGCAAATTGGTATGAGCCCCGACTCGCCTCATTTGAAAGTTTACTTATTAATATATTGCTATATAAATGGAATTGAGTTACCCAACCAAGAATATGTTATTGACTTGAAGACTGTTTTTGACCAAATTGTTAGGATAATTCAGGTAAGATATATATATATATATATATATATATATATATATATATATATATATATATATATATATGCTATGTATATTTTGTTTTAGGCAATGATCAGTCTAACAGCATATAAAGGATGGACAGATTGTTCCGTCAAATTGGCATATATATCCCAAATGATAATGCAAGGTTTTCCAATCACAGCATCAGGCTTAGAAATGCTTCCACATATGGATAGTATTATGATACAACGATTTTCATTAGAATTAGCAAAAAACTGCACATTATGGAATGCTGCCGATAAACTTACAATATCTATACTTCAGAATTTAATGAACAACTCAGGAGCATCAGTGAAAAATGCTTTGAATAAGATATTTGACAGTAGTAAATCTAAATCTATTGCAAAGCTCTTACTACAAATTCCTAACATTACTTTAGAATTTACAATAAAACATTTGGAGGACGATAATAATTTTGAATATAAAATAATTAGCGAACAGATGACTTTGGAGGTTGTTATTCCCCCAGACACTACATATTTACTTCTCCTCAACATTGAAAGAAAAGGAGGCAATTTGAATGTTATAAGCCAAAATTTCAGCAAGCAAAAGGATGAGTCATGGTTCTACATTATTTGTGAACATGATCACTTGATAGAATTTCAGAGATTCAGTTTTAGATCAAACAAGTATTATCAGAACCAATTCACCACTCCATCTGCCAGAGGTGAGTTCATTTTAATCATGCTTTTCAGTTTACTTAAGATTTTGTTTCAGGTGTTTATACATATGTGATATATTTATTGAGCGATTCGTATATTGGATTGGATCAAAAATTGTTTTTTAAAGTGTGGGTACGATAATTTCCTTAATATGCTTGATGTGTTTTTTCAAGCATTATCACAGTTTTCTGCAATGAGGAATTTTTTTATGTTAATAAATAAAATATAATATTAAAGATTTATATATTTAGTATAAAGAATAAAAATAAAATATATTAAACCCTTTTCAGCTTTTTTTATCCTTAATTTGAAATTAACTAGGTAAATTACTCACAGGACGTTCACAAAGATGTAGCATAACAAATATTCACTGAAGTGTTTCAGTTTCTTTTAAAATCTAAAATTGCTGGTTATATTTTAATACAAAATGCTCTAAGTTCTACCAATTATTTTCTGCCATAAATTACAAATATAGCTTTACAATAGAAGTTGTCACTTGTTATCATATATATTTCATACATTTAAAAACTAAATAGGTAGAAGGGTCTCAGACAGGTTTTTACACATACATCCTATTTGTCAATAATTGAGATGGTTTCAGTCGAATTTTTGTACATTGTTTTTCTAGTCTTCTACATAATAGCTTGAAGTGACGCAAAAGTTTGAAGGGATTGCCAGCAGTTTTTATCATCGTTTTAGCTGCTCTACAATATAATACTAATATTTTTCTGCTCTATAGGGTATCAAACATTAACTTTGGCATCATTAAATTTCTTATTTGCAATTCTTGCAACTTCAAGAATATAACTTGACAATTTTCAACTTTAGAGCAGCCGTCTTGTTTCAGTTCCCTTGCTAAGGATTTACTTGGAATTACAAATGACTTTGAAAGTAGCAGCTTCTACTTGAGCATATTGATCATATGTTATAGCTTTAATAGTAATAATACTTATGAAAATGCTTTTTAAATTTATTTTGAAAATGCTGTGTTCCCATATTGGCACAATTTTTTTTGATTTTGGAATGTTTTCTGTGCCCAATATATCGACCATTTGAAAGCAATCAAAGCTTGTATGAAGAAATAAATACATATAGTTATTTTTAGAAAGGGTAGAGGGGACTAAGAGTTTCAGAAACTTGATGACGATTATGAAACTTGAAAGTGTAGCGATTAAGAATTATACTTCCTTTTACTTACATCTTTGATACATATAATATATGTAATAATTATTTGCAAATTTAATATGTCGTGATATGATTCTTAAGTAGCAATAACTGGAAATCATAGAAAAATAAAGAAATTATATTATGTATTTTTAATTTCACTTTTTGCACTCGAGTAGAAAACGTTATAAAATCTAACTACACTTTTATATTAATATTTCAAAATCGATTTTTTTCTTTCGTCTGCTTTCTATTTATTTTTTATAAATATTGGTAAATTATTACCACTCGGAAAGGGCCCGTTGGCAGTTCAATTGAAAATCGATAGATTCTTATCAAAATAACGGATCTCACTATATTACATGTGTATTACATGTTCTCATTTAACCTTCACAGTAAGTAAGTCAAGAACCACACTTATACTGATTCTGTTGGGCTCTGAAATTCGGATAATGCGTGAATTGGGTTCTGAACCTTCTTTTGGGATCCTTTCCTAACTTTGGCACGAACTTCTTCTGGTTTTTCAGGTCGAACGAGAGGCTTTTTTTCAGGTGCTTTCATTTTCCATACAACAATGGGAGACTAGAATGAAAAAATTACTATTAAATGGGAGCAAATCGTTAAATTTGTAGATATGTTTTAAAATTCTAGTTTGGCACGTCACATTGAGATGACACATCGATTATTTTGTACATAAACATCAAGAATTAATTATGGATGGAAAATATGACATGTTTAAAATTAAACAACAAATGTCAAGGAAGGTATATTATTTGAAGTTTAGTGTAATTTGTAGGAAACGAAAATAATTTTGGACTTAATATTATAACTGAAGACTCAACTAAAACCAAAATAATATCAAATCTAATAAGCATGCCTGAGCATGATATTTATCATTTCAAGTGGAACGATATTGTTTTAAGCTTAAATGTGTACACTTTTACTTTTGGTGTATATGCACAATACAAGGAGGTAAAAAATGTCCCTAATCACAGTCAAAATAGTGACTTACCGCCACCATGCCAGCTTGCCGAGGATATTTGGTAGAGGCCACATAAGACGCTTTCACCGTCAGCACAACAGCATTCATTAAATTTTTCGCTGCTTGAATCAATGATGTCGCACTATCCAACTAAAAATGAAATATAAGTATGACAAAGACGAGTTGCAATCGAAATTTCTTACCCCTGATACAATGAGTTCCCCAGATATATTTTGCACATCCGCCTTCACTTTCGATGTTATGTTCATTTGATGCGTATACAACGCTATCCTTTGCAGGTATGCTATCAAATCTTTCTTTGTGGAGCTTTCTGGGCATTGTTCCGCTATCTGCCTTGTCAATTTATCTAATTTAGTACCCGCTTCCGAGATCTTCTTTGCTGCGTTAATAACGTCCATTGTTGTTTTTAACGGGCCTCTTCCACTAAAAACAAAATAACATGTCTCAATGAATTTTTTTTTTTTTTTTTGGAAAATAAATTTAGAAATCGGTAAGAAAAACTTTCTGTATTACCGTGTAAAATCTGTCATTTCCATCATTATCATACACATATGTTTAGCCAAAACAATGATATCGTTTCCAGCATCGTCCCATTTCGCTACTTCGCGATCGAACTTAAGTTTTTCACTCCTGAAGAACTCAACCTGCTGCAGAATTTTCTGCTTGTCTTCTTCGGGCATCTTGCCCATTGCCTCTCGCGCTGTTGTAATACCGCTGATATCGGGATATTCATCCACTCCATGCTCGCCAGTGTGTGCACTTGCTGTAAAGATAGTTCTACTATATTATTTGTCAGAAATATGTAGTGCAGACTGAATCTGCAAGGAGTTAAATTTGACGTCTCATTATAAGCATAAGTTAACTGTGTGCTTTTTGGATATGTAGGCGTTACGCAATTACTGGAAGTTATAACATTCAATTAGTTACAATAAGTTCCTGAAAATTTCGGAGCAGTTTTCAGAAGGATTTTCTCGTTCAGGGCGGCTAAAGGTTTTCAAAAATAAAGATTATAAGAAAAATTAATGCTTATATTGCCACTTCCTTCATACCTAGTCATATTATAAAGTTCTTTAACTCAAAAAAATTATCATTTTGCATGTTATCTGGTGAGCATATTTTTCGTTTTCGTATTGAAATACCATCTGCCTCAAGTAAGCATTATATAGATACTTACTGTACCGTATTTATTATATTCACTCGATATCAATACTCAACCAGAAATTCTAACCATCATTCAATTGCACAAACATCTTACATCAATCTAGATGCATCAATGAAATCATTCTCACCAACTTCTTTGGAAGGATTGTTAATATTGATTAATTTTAATGAATTTCAATTTATAATAATATCAAATCATTAGAAACTTTTAGTTCAGGAATTAAAACCCCAGAACAGACAATTTGTACTAAAAAAGTATTTTAAACATATGTACAAAATAACTTTCAAACTCACATTTACTGCGCGTTTCCAGCGTATAATTTTCGTCCAGTTCAACATCCTCTGGGTCTAGATCTTCGTCAGCCTGAAATGAAAAGCTTTTAATAAACAACATCAAAAATACCTCCCCTTACTGAACCACAAAATTTCAAGCATTTTTACCCGATTCATCAGCACGGCCCTTCTAATTTCACGAACACCATCATACACCAATCTAGATGCATCAATGAAGTCATTCTCATCAACTTCTTTGGGAGGATTATTGGAAAGGGCTTGCACAGCAACTTGAACCCTCTGAGTGAACTTTGGCATCACTTGGTCATTCAGTACCTTTACAGCTTCTAGGACACGCTTGGTATAAATACAAGGTTCATAGTTATCCATTTCAGCAGTAACAACATTGCAGACCCTGTTTGACCTTCCCTGTATACCTCCAGCCGTTCTATCTAAAGTATCAGAGTCGCCCTCTTGCAGTGCCAATACGCACTTGTTGACGTCCTCTAATATATGATTCTCAGAAACGGCCAAGAAATCGTCTATCGTTGTTATATCATCAACGGCTTCTGTTAATATACGAACTTGATTCTCCCATAGCTGTTTAAACGCGTCCATGTTTTCTTGGGCAACTTTACTACGTGGCCTGGCAGCTAATATTTTAGCTGCATTTATCACTTCGGGGCACAAATTCTCAATCTGAGCTGCAGCATATCGAACCATCTTCACACCATCCTCATTATTTGACATGCTGCACACTAAGTTAGCTACCTATAAAATATAATGTTAATGGGTATATTAAAAATTTCAATTCCTTTTTCTTATCTTATCTTATAAATCTAAGGTTTTTGAACTGACATTAGATTGCGAGCCCTATAGTATTGGGGATTTCCTGCAATACGCAAGAGCCAACAAATTATGAAGTATTTATCCTCGGATGAGTATTTAATGAGGACATGACTTGTTTCAGTTTTGTTTGCACATCCATATTATGTTTAGTGTAAATATTATCTGAGGTTAATAAATATTATTATTATTAATATAAAATATTAAGAAAAATAATAAACAAAATGAAAATATTTTTATTGTAATAAATTCATTGGATGAGATTCGGAAATCCTTCCATCATAATAAAACTAAAAAAAATTCTGGAGCTTACTTAGAGTTGAGGGCTAATTCTAAAAGATTATTTTTCATGAGTTTATGAGTAATTCAATTTCAGATTTTATTCACAAATATATTTTCACCAAACGACATCAATGCATTCTATTATTCCTTCGACACAGGGTTTTGATTATTTTAGTGAAAGAAAGATATACTATTTCCTAAAAATTTTAAGAAAATTGGTCACAACTGCCCAATGTAAAAAATTGATTTGGTAGACATCACAACAATGCAAACTTCCTTCCAACAATTATGGCGCAACTCACACGATTAACTGAGAGGTGCGCCATGGTATATTAAAATGGGACATTTGAATGCACAATCCCTAAATACAAACACTGCACTCTTTCTTCTATTCAATGGCAGAAAATGTATGACATGTTGATCAAAAACTCAAGAAAAAAAAATACCTACCTCCACAAGTTTATTAGAATGCTCAGTAAATACAACAGCATACTCCTCTACTTCTTTCTCATTACCATTTTGAGCTGCCTTTATTAAAACTAATAGCGGCACATTTGTTTCTAAGAAACTGAACAAAACATGATTATATTAGAAATTAATCAATATGGTAATAAATTACTATTTACCTATCTGACACATGATCTACCACAGCCTTTCGCAGTTGCCTTCTTAAATCTCTAGTTTTTCTACCCATGTTGTCAATAGCGCCAGCCAATTTTTCACTTTTATCTTTATTGCCCATCTGAAATAATTCGCATAAAAAATTTTTAATGAACAAAATGTTATAATTTGAATCAAATATGACTCAGTTTCTTACATTTGACATATATTCAGAAAGCAAATCCTGTAGAGCTTGCCTTACAGCATTACACTCAGCAACAATTCGTTCTCTTCTTTCATCTCTAGTGCAACTAGAATCAGCCATAAGTGCTGCACCACTTATAATGCTTTCTAAACGCTCTTCGAGAGAAGGTCGAGTGTGAACTTCATTATATGCTAAAGGTTCCATAGCCATATGCTCCTGAAATTGATTATTGTAAAGAAAACGCACTTAAAAATTTTGAAATATTCAAACACACAAAAATTAACTAATATCTGCTCACATCAAAATCATCTAAAGCTGCGGCTAATTCTCCTGGCCCATCATAAGGACAAGATGAAGGTTGAGTGGTCCGACCTTGAGCTACATCATTTATGGTATTGACAGCTTCACAAACCTGCTTAAGTACGTAATCTCGATTTGCTTTTGCAGCTGCAAGTTCAGGATGACGAACATAAACTTTGGAAGCTGTCAGTAACATAGTTGAATGCTTTTTTAATACAGCTCTAGCAGCTGCCAAATCATCTCTTAACTGGGGATCTTTTAACTCTTGTTGACGCTTTGCAGCCTGATTTAATAACTCATTAGCATTTTGACGTAACGCTTTAATGTTATCAATTAACTCCCCTTGACTCGAAGCATTTTTTAGTTTTTCCAAGTCATTTTCAACAATGTGTAAACTTTTCAACAGAAGGTGCACATCTACCATATCAGCCAAGATGAGCAGGCGAGTCACCGCAGATAATAAGTTTCTGGCAGCTCTAATCATATTTCCTCTTTTCAATGATGAACAGGGATCTTCAGAAAATTCCCTTGCTGCAATGCTCATTGCATTACCTGAAGTAAAAGTTCTCGTCACAAATTCACAAAAATCATTCAATGAAAAATTTCAAAAACATACACCTGAAAATATCTTACATTAAAAAATACAATATTATATAACTATATATTATATAATATATTCAAAATAACCCATGCTTCCAAACTAGTTTCGAAAAAACATAATTACGATTACTTAATTATTGAACATTTTTTTAAAATATGTCAACATCATTTACTATACTGTATTCTGAACATTAAAAAATGAAAATTACAAGTATCCAAATGGAAAAGCATTGCGTACATGAAACTTAGTCATTGTCTACTCAGCCTTGTGGAAATTATATAATTGGAATAAAACTATATTACATAGTGAAGTCAAGCAATGCTTTAAAAAAATATGATCAATGTGTCACAATCAGGATAATATAAGAGACATCAATAGCAATAGCAATTCTTCTGTTACAAGAGAGTTACTGAACATAATATTAAATTGACCAAACAGCATATAAAGTACATGATTTCTATCAATATAAGGCAAGTTAATAAATGTTTGTATTAAAACATTGAAATGTTGCAACTGAAATAGATTTCCGAACATATTCTGTAAAAATATACCAAATTGTCACTGTATCATAGATTGATTTTAACAGGAATTATTTATTCTCTTACACTTACTTGTAATTGGAAATTTCAAAACATCCATCAAACGTCTAAACTGACACTGAGGAGCAATTATGTTTAAATTTTGCAATGTTGTTGTATAGGTATAAAAAATTATTATTTTCAATACCAGTGTTTTTCACACTGCTAAGAAAATTGTAGAGGTTTTGGAGTTTATTAATACTACTTTGATAAACGGTTGAAAAAAATTAAAGTACACCAAAAATATTTCCAGATGATTTTAATTCATATGTTATATATAAATAAAATCCACTAATAAGGATATTTGCATGAAAGATTCCTGGAATTTATAATTAAATATACCCAGTTTAGAATTTTGATGCCTCGGAAAATATTTGGAAAAATAAATACATTCAGTTATTTTACCAAATATATTGAAAAAAATTTAAAAACAATTATAAAGTGTATAGTGGTTGCTTTTGACAAAATAAATGCTGAAGTATTGTTAAGTTAATGATATAATGATAGTTATGCTTCATAACATAATTAGAGAGACTTTTCGTCCTAGTTCCATATTGTTTTTTCAATCTCAAAAAGGCTTGAAAACATGATAGCTTTTATCATTGGCAAATATATGAACTCAAGACAATCTTTTCTACAAAACATATATTCAATAGAAGATATTTCAAGAAGATATCAAATGATAATTATATTGATTCAGATCAATGAATCATACTATCAAACATGATTCATAGACAATATAATTCAGGTCCTTTTTTGAGATGAATATTAAGAAAATATATATTATAATTTTATTATAACATATGTACCTAGATATATACATACGTTTGTTTTAGAATATTACCTGTTCTGCGTACTTCTTCCACTGCAGCTAGCATTTCTTGGGTAATATCAGGATTTTCATAGGCAATTTGCTCTCCTTTTTCTATGAAATTTTCTGTTGCTTTCTCTACAGTACTTACTAGAGCATTTGCACGTTTCGATTTGCCTTTTTTCTTTTTTGAGGGACCTTTGGAATTCACTAAAGTTGTTACTTGAAGAACTAGAGGCTCCAATGTTTTTTCTACTGACATTGTTCGTATTTCCAAATTTTTAGGGTCCCATTTCAGACCAAAATGATCTCCAATAGTGATACTCATCTTAGCAATTGTGTATTAATTATTTAATCACTGTTAAAAACTTCCGAACAAATCTTTCTTGGCACAATAATTTACAAAAACAAACACTGGCCTCACAATACCTATCTAGAATGAATCATAAATCATAACTAAATATGAAGGTGTAACCCATCTGACCATTGACAATGACAAGTAACTAGGGCGTGACCCATAGAAACAGATGACTTCCTATTTTAATTTGGATTAAAATATGGCCATGCACTAACAAAATATTTGGCTAACACTAATAAAATTCTAGTTAACATTAGAATTAAGGTTTCTATTCATATGCGGTTCGTTATTTTTGTTCATTTTATAGGTTTTCAGTTTTAATGGTTGTGTTTTGATAATTAGCAGCTAACTTAGGGTCAAGAAAAATATTGACAATGAACTGGTGTTATGCTGGTAGTATCTAAGGGTCATCGTCGGTTGGAATTTCTTCCTAAGGTTTCGCTAATACCATTGAACAGTTTCTTCAGAGGTCATTCCATTTTCGATTCAAGATGTAGACCCATTCATGTAGTGTAGTTCAGAGATTGAAGTACCTCTAATACAGCTTCTACTCGTGAACACCCACTGAAACGTTAGGAACGAATTCCTACCGATAACCCTTCAAACCCAAACCAAGAAAATACATTTTCATCAACTGTTCGCTAAAGCCTCAATCAATTAACTAATTAGAACTATAACAAACTAGGTAACTGAATATGAAATATAATATACCTGGAATTATGTTTTGATATGGTCTCCTATGCAGTTAAGGAAAATTGTAGAAAGGAGTGACATGTACTTAGATATGCCAATCTGAAGCAGTAACAGATCATTCGACTGATCACATGAAACAGCTTTGTGCATTTCTTGTTCTGAGTAATTTAATTTTGATGAGTTTTAACTTTATGAAGTAGTTGCATATTATTTATTACCCGGTGTCTGTGGTTATTATCTAAACAATAAGCTATGGTTCAACCTGTTTTTGACACTCATATGATTTCAAATGTTCGGGTAGCAAAGAAACCACCGATTGAACTTATTATATACAAAGGATTGTAGTTTTACCACATTAATTTATAAACACCGTACTGATGAAACAATTTTTTCTTATATATTGCACAGCCTAACTCTATTCACTTACTTACTTACGTAAGTAGAGTTAGGCTGTGTCTGTTGCATCAACAAGAATGGTTGCTATTTGGGGTCGAAGGTCGAATACAGTTCTTATACCTTTATTGGAAATCAGTCTTAACACCTGATTACTTATTATTGGGGCTTTGTCTGAATATATAATATATCGATATATGAACATGATACTTAAGAACGGAATAATAATAAATTTCATAGAAAATGTTGACGTTGTTAATAACTGTCACTGTTATTCCTTTCAATCTGATGTCAAAGTCAAAAAATATGTCATCTGATTATTTGTGTGGTGAAGTAGTGTTGAATTTGTTCATCACCACAACAGTCTATCAATAGAATTATCAGTGGTGATAGTATATTGCAGTTTGAAAGTTTCCCTTTTCTCATGATATGGCCGAAAATAGTCTGAAGGAAAAGGCGATTTCTCAGTTTTATGCTGAATTGAACAAGCTTGGTCAAAATGGGGAATATGAAAGAGCCTTAAAGACTGCTAATAAAAGTACTTAACATATGTGTTGGAAAAAAGTTAATTTAATGAATATTTGCAATATCACGTTTTATGGTATCACTATTATGCTGACTTGTTTTCTTGTTTCAGTCATAGGAGTAGCCCCACATGACAAATTAGCTTTTCATTGTAAAATAGTCTGCCTTATTCAATTGAATAAATTTGAAGAAGCTATACAATTGCTGAATAAAAAGTCAGAATATGCTTCGTAAGTTGAATCAATAAATTTATTTCTTTATTTCATGTTTATTTTACACAAGGCTGAGGAATCAGCTTCTTCATGATTGTGATATCCAAATGATAAAAACTTCTGTATTTATACTTACGATCTATGTCTATGATTAGAGACCCTGAAGGTAAGAATATCTTGCACATATACCTACCTCAATATTTCAGGTACATGTACTTTCAAAATTTAATTTTGTAGTTAAAATTGGGTGTTCACTTATTAAATTTGATAAAACAAATTACACTTATGACATACATACATGAGATACATTTTTATCTCTATGCTCATTTTTTATAATGTGAACATATTAATGATGAAAAGCAAGCTTTCATGAATTAATTTGCCTATTAGTAATGTGAAAAGTTCCTGGCCTGAAAATGAAAAAGGTCGTTTTTGGAAGTATTACAGAATATCCATCAAAGCTATCTAATCGCTAAAGCAACTTTGTGGTCATTTGCTGAATATTTTATATATATATATATATATATATATATATATATATATATATATATATATATATATATATATATATATATATATATATATATATATAAACGAAATGAAAGAATTTAGGGTGAATGTGAAAGCAGCTGGTGATGTGTATCAAGCTCAAAGGTACTCTTCAGAATGGCCCAGCAAAGTTATACAAACTTGTATTCAACTTAAATCCAGACTACACAAAATCTCTCTGGAATAAAGGATTTTATGTTCGTTCAAATCTTCGTCACAAATTTTATTCTTTATGGAATCTTGAACACAATTCAAATAAACAACAAGAAAGTTATCATGCTTTTTGCGGAGGATTTTATTTGTTTCTTCTCCAGGTTCCTACTAATTTAGTTTGTATTTGTACTTGTTTGATTTCATTTATTCTACCACTAAATGAAATAAATAAGTAAGTACATTAGATTAGTATTTTGGTTCTAGTAACATTTAAAATTATCTCAAATAAACTAAAATTTGGTTATATGAATATAACTAGCAAGGTACATTTATAACGAAACTATTGAAAAACCTTTAGTTTATGAAACTCTTGATAATAGGTTAGTAACTCTAAACATATATGAAGTGTATTTAGAAACAGTGTTTTTAATTATGTGATACTTGTGAAAACTATCGAGTGTTAGTGAATGTATGTATGTAAATATATTTATTATTTAATTTTTTAGCTTGCTCATTTTTGAAAAGGCATATTGCCATTACCGTATCAATCAACATGGAGAAGCTTTGCAAGTATTGGAGAAATGTCCTGATGTAAATGAAGACTACAGAATAAAAGAGTTGAAAGCTCAGGTACTCTATCGCTTAGAAAAATATAATGAAGCATATGCGTTGTACAAGGAAATTGTGAAGTATAGTGATGATGATTATGAAGATGAAAGAAATACTAATATGAGTGCAGCTCTACTCTATAGTAAAGAGAGTGAGGTAAGATGATTGTTGAATCAATTTTTAGTGACTCATGAATATACTTTCAGGTTGATATTGATGATTTGAGAGATAATACATATGAATTATGCTTCAATAAAGCATGTATGTTAATTTCTAGAGAACTGTACGCAGAAGCTGAGAAAAAATTGAAACAGTGTGAGAAAATGTGCAGGGAAATGTTAGAGGAAGATGAGGCTTCTGAAGAAGAGATTGATATAGAACTTGCTCTGATAAGGTAAACTTGTGAGAAAGTAATTTATTTATATTTTAACAGAAGACTTTCAGAATTCAATTGGCATATGTGTTCCAAAAACAAGGACGGTTGAAAGAAGCACAGCAGATGTATTCCACTAATCTCAAGCTGAAATTAGAAGATATTGCATTAACTGCTGTTGCTAGTAATAACACAGTATGCATCAACAAGGATCAAAATTTGTTTGATTCTAAGAAAAAAATGAAGATTGCTCTTAATGATGCATTGAAAAATAAGTTACCTTCGGAATCCCGCAAATATATTGCTTTAAATAATGCTATTTTCACACATTATATTAATCAAACAGAGCAGTGTGAAAAACTTTGCAAACAACTGGATGAACATTGGCCAGATTTGCAACTACATACTACTGTACTCCGATCTGTTTCTTTATTTAAAGCTAATAAAATCAGGGAAGCTATTGATATTTTGGAACAATTCAAAACAACAAATGAGGGACATGAGCTTTTTATAAAGTTGGCTGTTGCCCAGTATTATCTCATACAGGTATACACAAATTTAGTTCTCCCATTCTAAAGTGATTCGAACATATTGTCTTCCAATTCGAAACTATATATACATTTATGATTACAATAAAAAAAGACTTTTCTAATGAAAGAAAATAGTGCTAATATATACTCTATGTACTAATATTTCGATGTTATATTTAGGGAGAGAAGCTGAAAGCCTGTAAGGTGATGGAAAATTTAGGAGCAAATACCTATAAGCCTGCTATTATTGGTGCTCTCACAACAATTTATCTTGCTTTGGGAGAAGAAGCTGTAGCCTTGAATGTTTTTGAGAAATCTGTTGATTGGTACAAGAAAAACAAGGTAATTCATGAAAAAAAATTCCCTTCACTATTTTAATAAAATTGTTATAGGTTAAGGGAGATTTGACGCATATGTGGCGACAAGCAGCTGAATTCCACATAAGAAATGGACATGCAAAGGTAGCTGCTAATAGTTTAGAAGAACTGTTGAGGACAAATAGCGATGACAAAAAAATTTTGGCGCAGCTTGTTTTGGCTCTATCCCAGGTACTTTTATATTGGTAATACTTGTTAATTTTCATTAATTCGTATTATTTTAGTTCGATGAAAAACGTGCTCTTGCTTTAAGTAACGACTTACCTTCTGTAGGGGAACTTTCAGAAGGCTTAGATTTGGAAAGCATTCAAAATGCTCAAATTTCAGCAATAAGTATTAAAAAGAGTCCATCCTCGACTAAGCAAGATTCACAGCCAGGGTAAGCAAAATAAGTTTATTCTGCACTTCATTTTTATTTGTTCTAATATTTTAGTACTCCTTCCGAGGGGTTAGATGAACCCAAAAAGAAGCACAGAAAGAAGAAGAAGGGTAAACTACCCAAAAATTGTGATCTTAGTCAACCTCCAGATCCAGAACGTTGGTTACCTAGATATGAACGAACTGGTTATCGAAAGAAAAGAGACAGAAGGGCAAAAGATGTTATCAAAGGATCTCAGGGAACAGCATCTGGTCAAGCAGATCAGTAGTAAGTTAAAAACTGATGTTATTTCTGAAAAATTTGATTTTTTTTAACAACATCTTCATTTATATTCGTTATTTCAGTGATTTTTCGTTTAAAAACGTGGATCAAGATGCTGAAAGCTCCCCAGTTGAACCATCACCAAGAGGTCATTCCAATTACCAGAAAAAGCAACAGAAGAAAAAAAATAAGAGGCGTTAAATGATACTTGTCCAAACATCTGCTTTTGTAATTTTTGTAACAAAAGGAAATAAAAAGTGTCCCTATTTTTGTTAGCTCAATTAATTTATTAGCCCTATTGAAATGAACTAATTAAAATTCCAAAAATAATTTATTCTTACAGTATATATAATCTTTTCAGACCACTAATAATATTGGCATATTTAATAGTGTTGGCGTTTACTTGATGTAAATCCATTATAATTGAATATAACTTAAATTCAAACACTTGAACTTATGATTTACACTTTATTGACTACATAGCATGACGCGTTTCGTCGTTACAAACGACTTCTTCAGATGCTTACAGAATAATGAAATTCCATTATTCTGTAAGCATCTGAAGAAGTCGTTTGTAACGACGAAACGCGTCATGCTATGTAAATAAAGTGTAAATCATAAGTTCAAGTGTTAGAATTTAAGTTATATTCAATAATATTGGCAAATATAATCAAAAATTAACAAAAATCAAATGTGTGAGGTATACCAAATTAACTGTGGTACTGTGAGAAATTTTATATAGGCAGAACTTCAGAAATTTCCAAATTAGATTGAAATTAATTTGAATTCAATATTTCAAATTAAATTTGAAATATTGAATAGAGAGAATAAAGGTTCCAAACTAAATCTTCTAGAATCGTTACATATCACTAAATTCAAGACTTTTACTCAATAGCCAATTAGACGTTAATAGTAGCCCTGTTATTAATATGTTCAATAACAATACTATTCCAAGTAGCAGATCAGGTTGATTACCTATTTGTTAGACTTAGAAAATGATTTTCTGTGTTCAATTACAGGTGTACGATTATTATACTGTCTTTCTTGTTACATTCAGTTGTATTCTATGTTCCTCGCTCCTGGCACAGCCTAACTCTACTTACAAGCCATGAACTAGGAAATCTGGCAACATCCAAGCAAGACCCACAAATAATGATGCTGTAATGGCGTTGTAATGGTTTCTGGTCATTGCTGCTGAATAAATCGCTATTTAACGAGAGAAATAACATTTAAATCCAAAAATAAGTTGTGAAAAGTGCTATTGTTTGAAGTTGTGAAGAACAAGCAAAAGACATTTCCTGCAAATGTCTTATATAATCAGGAATATCTGTTGTGTTTTAAGTTGTGCTTTTTTTTGGTTATACCTGGAGAGGTAGAAATAATACCTAACTTTTACCATCTCATAATTGTGTAAAAACAAAAATCCGCGTTTTAGTTGTTGTGCTCTTATGTGATGTATAGTGTGTAGAAAGTGCTACTGTGTTTTTTTCAGCAACAGACTTAGCAATACCTTTGAAATTTGTATGTTAATAGCTACCGATTACTGATGTTTTGACTGAGTAGTTCAGACATTAATAAAAGCATTATTTGCTAGAGTTGTTGCTTTTTTGCGATTAGTAGAGTTACTTACTCTTTGTTAGATTCAGTAGTTATTTAGGACTAATCTCTTATAGGTCTTGTTCTTGATATTATATAGGTCTTGTTCTTGATATTAGCACAAAAATTAACATTCCAAGTCATTGCTGTGTGCCTGGATGCAAGTCGAACTACAAAACTTACCTCGACGCCGGCGAACCACTAGTTTCTGTATTTTGTTTTCCATAGGATGGTAATCTAACTAATCAATGACTAAATAATTATCCTAGGGCATCATGGACCCCCACAAAATATTCTGTAGTTTGTGACAAACATTTTCCAGAGGGAGCACTTTCTAGAGAAGGTATTCATCGTTTGCTAGATTGATCAACAGAAGGCCAGCTTGATCAAGTTAAACTCAATTTAAATGCAGTGCCAAGTATTTTTCTTTATTATCCCCTACTTATCAAAAACAGTCCACTCTCAAAAGAATATCCAGCTGAAAGAACTAGCATTGAAGGAACGTTGTGAGAAATTGAATGAAGCCTTTGAAAACTCAGATTCAATTTGTAATTTTGTTGATTTAACATCCAATTATAAAAAAAGATTTTAATATGTAAATCGTGGAATATAAAAACTTTTGAAACTAACAGCATTTTTTTACACTCTAGTTTTTCCATCCAACATAACTGAATATTCACAAATAAACAGTATACAAATTATTAATCAGATTTTAGTAGATTCAAATATGCATGTAAATGTTTTTATCAATAAAAATAAACTGTCCCCTAATGATTTAAAATGGATTTTACAACTGAAATTAACTAGATAGTCTCAACTGGAAAATTTGCTTGCTCGTTACAAATATATCAGAATCATTCTACCGTCTAAATTACTGTACACATCTCAATAAAGGTTTAAAGGAATTGACGCATTAAACTTACTCTCACCTGAGAATGAAAAATAATGAAATTTGTAGCATATTGTCAATTCTAATTGATAAAGTGAACTTGTTAGTGTACATACTAAAAAAACAACATTTGAATCGCTATAACTCAGGCATTGTTCTTCTTAGAAAAAAAAGTGTATTATTAATTTCTATAGATAATTGTATGATCTACAATTTTTGTTAGAACTATTTTTTATACAAAGTACCGTTTCGCTGAAAATTTTTCTGAAAAGGCAATTATCAATATGCAGTAGACCGATGTTAGAAGATCGATCGGTCTACCAGATTGAACAGATGCGGCGTTGCCAAGTCTATGTTCATGGCTTGTAAGTAGAGTTAGGCTGTGCTCCTGGTTAGTCATAGAACTTTCGGGGTATCTTCTGTGAGAGTAGCTATAAGCATTGAGTTTGTAAAATTACATCTATTGATGTTAATTCAACATTTGATAAAGAAGTAGTACTTCGAAACGCGTCATGCGTATTTTTGTTAATATATGAGAAAATTCTAAATATTGTTTCATTATGAAAATAATTATCCTAACATCTTTTTAATTTTTTTGTATAAACACAATTTAACTTTTATTATGATAATAACCTTTATATCAATAAAATATTCTAATATGTTTGCTTAATACGCACTTAATTTTCCTCTGTATGCCCATTTTGTATCACTTTCAGGGTAAAGAGGGGGTATCCTGTAGTTTAAAAACTTGAAACGATGGAGAAAAATTTATAACATTTTTGAATTCAGAGACATTTTTGACTTGTTTTTTTCAAAAATCTAAGACAACAAAATTGCTGTTCCCCAGTGTAATTGGCAAAACTAAAACATATTTGTAAAACGAAGAACTCGTCCATGTATTCGTAATAAAGTGCCTGTTGCATATTTAGAATCTTCGTTGTGATGAATCAACAGTATTGGTTACGTTATCGAACAAATGAAAATTTGATGGCATGCAGGAAAACAAAATTATTCTTTTAATAATCTCACATTTTTTTCGATAAAAATTAAATAAAATTTAGAAATACACACTTAATAAATTTGAAGAATTGAACTTATCAGCTTTAATGGATTAAACAAATTTCGATTTAACAAGCTACATTCAATTTATAATTGAGTATATAAGTTAGTGGAACTGAATTTAACAATTTTAGCCCATTAATCAAAAGGCTGATAGTAACTTATCAATTAATATCCATAAAGAAACAAATTGAAATTATCTCACATATTAAATAATACAGATACTATAAAGTAAATTCACAAGAATAAAATGTGTGGGATGTATAAAATTAACTGTAGCTGCGATAAATTTTAATTGGAATTTCCAAATAAGAATATCCGAACATAAACGAAGTATTGAAAAGAATAACACCGATTATGATTATGCCAACTACTACAAGAGGTCATTCCAACTACCAGAAAAAGCAACAAAAAAAAAAAATAAGAGGCGTTAAATGATACTTGTCTTAACATCTGCTTTTGTAAATTTTGTAACAAAACGAAATAAAAAGTGTCCATATTTTTGTTAGCTCAATTAGGCCCTATTGAAACGAATTAATTAATATTCCAAAAATAATTTATTCAACATAATTAATTTCATCACACTTGTATAAATAATATCAAGAACTTATATCTACACATTTTGCAATATTCTTACATTATCAAATATTCTCTAACTACAAAATTGACGAAATTGTAATCACAATAAATATATTTTATCGTCCATAACTGAGAATGGTTTTTCCCCATTGCAGTTATCCAACATCATATACATCATATATAGATTCACTAAATATTTCTACAAATTATAATTGAACTGTTCGATTGGTATTAAATATAAAAGAATTATATGTGAATACACGTATATAAAATACCTTCAAATATTTTTAAGAAAACAATGACGAAACATCTTAATTACCGCATATTTGACTTCGATGCTTCCAAATAGTGCAATATCTACAAATACAATACAAAATACAAATCATTTTGTACTTTTTTGGCACATGCAGAAATATTATGCAAAATTCATTACACACAATAACTTAATAAAAAAAATTAGAATCACAGCATTTCATAAATAGAGCTATGTATGTACATATGTTCACATTAAATGTTCTGAAGGTTCATGAACATAAAGAAAAAACAACGAAGTAGAACAAGTTCCTTCGAGGATTCACTAACGTAGGGATGAACGTATATTGCCTTCCCATGCATCTTTCTCATTTTGTTTAGTAATTTTTCTTTGTTCTGAAAAAAAAACATTCATTAGTAAATAAAATTTATGTCATTTACATCAACAATGGTTAAATTATTTTGTAATACTGATTTCTAGTTTACTCGAATTAAATCGGTACTTTTACTAACACTACCTCATATTTAGATGTCATTTTAATGAACCAGATTTTAAAAAAAGCTACGAACCTCTCGCTTTACGCAGATGCTCTCGTTCTCTAGCTGATTGTTCCTTTGTGAGTGTACTTTTAGTTCCCAAATGGTTTGTTATCAGTCTCCTGGCAGTTTGAAGATTAGTTGCAGGCCGTTTCATGGCTGGTTTGAGGTCATACTGGCTAGCCATGGCTGCAGCTCCAGGACTAGCTTGTGACATGGGCCTAACTTTTATGAGTGGATTCCTCATCTGTATGGCTCTTTGTGCTATAAGAGAAAAATTATTTGCGTTAGTAGAGTAAAACTTCGAATTTGAAAACTTGTAAATAGTTTCATTTATGATCGTTACTTTTTCAACCAAATATTGGTGAACTACCTTAATTTAGAAATATGAGAGAATGGAAAAAACACTAAAAATGCTCTAACTATTATGACTACTCAATCAATATGAAATACAAATTTATTTTGCAGTAAACTGAACAGGAAAATTTGTAATCCCAGAAATTCTCATTCTTAAAAGAAATATTTGTCGGCATTACAGAATATTTACCTTGACTGGATGATCCAAGAACTAAAAGTGCATGGGTATCATCCACCCATACAATATACATGGAAGTGGAATCAAAAATATTGAAAGCATGTATAATATCTCCTGTGCCTAATGAAGGAGAAAAATTATATATTTCCACAACATGTTCCAAATCTTCGGATTGTTTTTGCATGTAAGGAGTACAATCTTCGGTAGCTTTTACAATAGTCGTGTCTTCTCCCACTTTATCTACCTTTATCTGTAACAGAAAATTGAATTAATATTACAAATATCAATATATGTATAAAATAGATTTCAAAAGCGTTTCAAAAGATTTCATCTGAAATTGCTCGGAGATGGGCAAAATTGCAATTTCAGCTTTATTTCTAATTTTGTGATCATAAGTCAGCTAGAATTAAGTCCTCGTTTTTCATTTCAGTTCTTTTGGAATTACACTATTTATGTCTTCAATGCAGAAATACTTCATCGAATGTTGACTGAATTCAATACATTTATGTTAATTTTTGAAATAATAAAGATAGCTTTCATTAAAAAAAATAATTAATTGATGCGATTGAACATACCGTTGTCAATTCGCAAAATAATACTAAATAATTTGTAAAGTGCCATTTGATTTATTCCGTGGTCAGTAACCAGAAAAGTCGCTTTCGAGAATTAACGTACCAAGAACGAATAAATACTGAAATCATCAACTGAAAAAAACGGAAATTTCTTCGACATTCGGAAAATTGAGATATACACATTTATTCTTGAATGGAATATATGCAATAAGAAATTTTTTCAGAAAGTCATGGTCTTATTAATTCTCGTAGAAAAAAGTGTTATTTCTTTGAGAAACGATGAACTTTTAAATCAAAACAATAATTTTACGTACCTCTGTTAATAGTTCCTCCTGTAGCTGCCCATTTTCATCAAATAAATCCTCCCAACTGTTTACATGATCCTGTTTATCAATTTTTAACAAGTCATCACTATCATCGGAATATTTTATAAGGGGACGGGTTTTTCGATTGATATTTTCCTTTGCTTTCCTCATTATCTCCTTTTCTTCTTCGTGTTTACACTTATTTTTCGTATCATTCGATTTTGCAGCTTTCACATCAGGATTTGTTATTACCCTGAGATCTGGCTTTTCTATCTTGGCATTTTCACATTTGTTCTTATTCTTAATATTACTATTTATCACTTCGGATTCGGCAATTTTAGGTTCAATATTGTCAACAGCAACATTGCGTTTGGTCTTGGATGCACTGGCACGAGTTGATTTCTTCTTCCTTTCCATATAATGCGAAGTAGACATTTTAATTAAATTCACCGCACGAAACCGTTTTAATCAAAAAAAATATTGGGATAACAGGACGTTTCTTGACGAGAATTCTAATGAAAAGATATCACAAAAAATTTTCACAAATCACTGAAATTCTTTCAAGATTTCAACTCAATACACTTCAAGTTCAAAAACTAAGAAAACAAATTTCACTTTTAAGCTCTGACTGACTTCAAAGAAATACAAACATTAAATGTTTATAAAAATGAATACTTCGATTTAAATAAGAATTATTTGTAATAATTCTAATACCAGGTATTCTACCAGGTAGATACAACCCCCTCCCCGCCATTCTGCCCCGCCCAGTACTATGAAATTTGGAATTTTACAAGGGTAGATTCCTAGTATCATTAAAAACTACTTAACAATTTGAATAGCGACAATGTTAATATAAATATGATTAGCGCCTGTAAAGGTAAACCCTAAAATTAATAACAAACAGAAGCTCGTATACGGTAATTATCATATAACACAGTGATATTTCAATATAAGTTGACTTAACATACCATACGGTATGTTAATGCTATATATTTATACATATATAAATGAATCTGGTTATTGATTGGATATTCCAGGTTTTTCAAAAACACATTAATAATAAATAGGACTCTCTTTTGTATTGCTTGTATGTTTTTGCTTCTGTTTCTAGTTTTATTCTATATATGTTTTGAATTGTATTGTTTTTTTCCCCACTCAGAAATTGGATCAAGCTGTTGATTGGCGCAATTCTAAATAAATAAAACAGTTATTTTGAAAATAAATACTTTATTTTATTTTTGTAAACCCAATTTCAGTATATTGAGGAAGTGAGTGCTGCTTATCGAAACGTATACTAGTCTATTTTTATTGAAGTATTGAAAAACCTGGAAAATCCAAACATAAACTAGATTCATTTGTTGTGTTTCACGATGAGCTTAGTTTATCTATCTATCTCTACATATAGTTCTAACATAAGCGGATATCAAGGTACCTGACACAGACGGAGGTCTATATATATATAGAGTAACTATATAGTTTTTAATATATTTATATTAGAAACTGGTTATAAGTAGACAACAACTTTGTTATTTCATATATAACACCCTGTATATTATTATATTCTGTATTAGATTCTACATTAAGTTTTAATGTCACTTTGTGTTGATTACCGCCTTAACCTAAAATTTATAGAAAACTTCTTTTTTGTATACAGGGTTGTTAAAAAAATAACGAAAAGTTTAAGTTCAGAAATGTCAAATATTTCTATTTTTACCTGAAATAACCAATTTCCTATTATTTTACTTAATTCTACGGCAGAAAATAAGGACAGTTTTCGTTCACTTCCATATACCCAGTCTTGAGCGTTTTGAAATATTAGTTAATATGTATTAGAAAATATTGATAATTTCAGTCCAATTCCATATGCGTAGGTATATAAAAAACATTGTATTAATAACATAATTTATAATATATAAAAAAAGCTTAAAATTCGGTTTAGGAAAGTGAACATAAACTGACGTTATTTTCTGCCCTAGAATTGAGTAAAATAATGAAAATATGATTGTTTAATTTGATCAAATGAATAATGACATTGTTCAGCTTAAATTGCTCATCACTTTTTTAACAACCCTGTATACAAAAAGAAAGTTTTCGACATCTCACCAATAACCTTTCTTACTACTCATCAACCCGATAAGATGTTTTTCATTTCCTATTGGCGATGTTCACACAAATTCTTCAATGAAGAGTCTACAGCAGTCAATTTCCCATTAAATAAATTGATATTTCGATATATACAAATTGACGTTTAATTCAATGTAGAATCCGAAAAGACAATGAAATACAGGATGTTACATTAAAAATAACAAAGTTATTGTTCATCTCCGGTATAAACGGAATAGTGGCATGTATATCAAAATATTTTCCATGGTCATTAATTTCTCTTCAGAGGTTACCTTTCATCCTTCCCGGAGAAATGGCGTCATTAGGTTGGTAGGTATACAAAACCTTGTAATTCTGAGCTAAATAATTTACTACTGGCATGCGTTTGTTGACATACAAACAAATATGCAAATGTAAAATTTTCAACATATACTTGTAATAGTACAATTTAAAAGCTTGTTTAGATTCCATTGAAAATTAGCTTATGTAATGGACATATGCTTGATACTAATCCATTGTCAGGTGTTATTACACTCGTAACAATGTGTCAGTAGCCCGACAGACAGTCAAGTGAAAGAATCATTTTTTAGCGGAATCTATCAAAAGTCCTCAGAGAGGTGTCAATCATGACGAATTATTGAGTCGATTTAGGAAAATCTCATTGCAGGACAGGAGAGAAATTTTATCACTCAAATTTTACAGCAGTATTGATTGTTCTCCTCCCTTGTCCGCTTTGAAATTTCGCGTTCCTAAGCAAAATTCTCGTACTGCATAATTATTCCACGTAGAGACTCAAGGACCCACTCGCTAATACAATCCCCCATTTGGTTTATGGAGTCTACATTCAATACAATTGCCAATAATTGTGGCATTCAATTTAACTCCATAGAAGTTGTTATTAGGAAATATGTGAATAAGGGAAATTGAGTAAAATGAATCGATTTAGATTGAGTTCTTTGTAATATCTGATTTAACTATATTATTTAGTTATTAGTTACTTTTTTAGATTAGATTCAGCTCAGTGTTTATATTTCTTTTCATTTTATTTATTTAGTTATTATTCAACATTATGTTATTATTTTCTGTAATTGGATATTACACTTGTTGAGAACTTATTGTAATTATAAATATTATTAAAATGATAAACTTAAACATTATGTTTTCAATTTGTTCATATCGAAGGCTCAGAGGTTGAAAAAATTAACCTAATAAAAACCTTTCTCAATATTCCAGTAAAAATGATTTTTACGTGTTTTAGTTGAAATTGTTCAAATCGATCTCGAAATTCTACCGAATTTCCTATGATAAGGACTAATCAAAGGAGTTTTTCAACGAAACAAATGGACATATATAAAAACAAGAAACATAAGGAATGAAAACTAAATAGTAATAGTACTTACGAAATAAATTCGGCATTATTCCGATTAATACAAAGAAAATGTTTCGAATAATTACAAAACATCAGACTCCATACAAGCCGCAGGACATGTAAGTCTGCACGTAATTAAATGCTTCTCATATTATTCGTAAACTACATCAAGAAGATTTAAGTATATTCCAAACATCATACAAAGACATACATTAATTGTACAGAGCTTTTTATTGAATATCGTATGTTAATATTAATTTAATAGAACAAATCCAAATACAAATCTTTTTTACTGAGTAAATTTACAGAGCCACCATGGCAAAAAATAAAAAGTCGTCCTTATACAAAAAATTCAAAAGAGTTACCCCCGTCCTGACGAGGACACAGCTACCCATACCTAACGCCGGCCCTGACATTTTCCATCCGATATATCGTTATTTTTTGAATACTAACCTCATGCTTGGCTTGCATTCAAAAGTATTGTCAAGGACTTTCTTGAAAACACAGGAGCTCAAAATTACGTCGAAATTGTTCAACAACTCTTAGAAAGCTTTAAAAAGCTTGGTTGTAACATGAGTATGAAACTGCATTTCTTACATAGCCATCTTGCTAACTTTCCAGAAAATCTTGGCGCTGTTAGTGATGAACAGGGTGAGCAAATCCACGAAGATTTAAAGGTCACGGAGGCAAGGAATCAAGGTGGATGTGATGTCAGTATAATGGCTCACTACTGTTGGAGCATCAAGCGAGAATGTCCCCAGATTGAACATTCTCGAAAAAGTTATAAGCCAAAATTTTTACATTGATGATTGATAAGGCCGATACTTGGGGAAAATTAATATTCATGATGAAACAATATGTAGAATTTTCTCATATATTAACAAAAATACGCATGACGCGTTTCGAAGTACTACTTCTTTATCAAATGTTGAATTAACAATAGATGTAATAATTACATTTTAATTACCAATATTATTAGTGGTCCGAAAAGATAATAATAAATCAAAAACAAAATGTGTTGGGTATACAAAATTAACTGTGGTACTTGTGAGAAGTGTTATATAGGCATAACTTTCAGAAATTTCCAAATTAGATTAGCTGAACATAAACGTAGTTTCGAAAAACAGATTCCCATTATTCCAACCACTTATTAGAGGACATATTCAGTTCAGAGTTTGAAATATTGAATAGAGAGAATAAAGGTTCCAAACTAAATCTTCTAGAATCGTTACATATCAATAAATTAAAAAATTCAGAACTTTCACTCAATAGCCAATTAGAGGTTAATACTAGACCTCTACATGTTCAATAACAATATTCCAGATAGCAGATCAGATTGATTTTTTAGTTAATTTACTTTCAATTTTATGTTTTTCGATGTTCAAAATTTTCACTTTCCTTTATCTGTTCTTTGAAATTTTATTTTGTATAATTATTTTGTATCTTTTCCTACATTCTTAGTTGGTATACCTGACTTATGAAACTGATTTCCTATGTTGAATTTCAGGTTTAAGATTCTTTCCTTCTTGTTAAACTTCAGTTGTATTCTAGGTTCCTCACTCCAGGTGAGTCATAGAACATTCCCAGTATGTTCTGTGACAGTAACTATAAGTATTGAGTATCTATTGTTATTAATTCAACATTTGATAAAGATCGAAACGCGTCATGCGTATTTTTGTTAATATATGAGGAAATTCTAAATATTGTTTCATTATGAAAATTTTTATTCTAACATCTTTTTTATTTTTTGTATAAACACAATTTAACTTTTAAAATGATAACCTTTGTATCAATAAAATATTCTCTAATATGTTTGCTTAGTACTCACTTTATTTTTCTCTGTATGCCCTTTTTGTATCACTTTCAGGGTAAAGAGGGGATATCCTGTAGTTTAAAATCTTGAAACGATGAAGAAAAATTTGTAACATTTTTGAATTCAGAGACAAAAATTTAGTCAAATAGAAGTCACAAATCTAAGACAACAAAATTGCAGTTTCCCAGTGTAATTGGCAAAACTAAAAACTCGTCCATGTATTTGTAATAAAGTGCCTGTTACATATTTAGAATCTTCGTTGTGATGGATGAACAGCATTGGTAAAGATTATCGAACCTATGAAAATTTGATGGCATTCAGGAAAACAAAATTATTCTTTTAATAATCTCAACTTTTTTTCGATAAAAATTAAATAAACTTTAGTAATACACACTTAATAAATTTGTAGAAGTGATCTTATCAACTTTAATGGATTATCAACAAAATCCGATTCAACGAGCTACATTTAATTTATAATTGATGATATAAGTTAGTAGAACTGAATTTATCAATTTCAGTCCATCAAATCAAAGGCTGATAGTTACTTGGAGAAAATTATTATCCATAATGAAACAAATTGAAATTATCTCATATATTAAATAATACATGTACTATAAATTAAATTCACAAGAATAAAATGTGTGCTATGTATAAAATAAACTGTAGTAGCTGCGATAAATTTTATTTAGTTAGAATTTTCAGGAATTTCCAAATAAGAATATCCGAACATAAACGAAGTATTGAAAAGAATAACACCGATTATGATTATGCCAACTACTACAAGATGTTATTCCAACTACCAGAAAAAGCAGCAAAAGAAAAAAATAAGAGGCGTTAAATGATACTTGTCTTAACATCTGCTTTTGTAAATTTTGTAACAAAACGAAATAAAAAGTGTCCATATTTTTGTTAGCTCAATTAGGCCCCATTGAAACGAATTAATTAATATTCCAAAAATAATTTATTCAACATAATTAATTTCATCACACTCGTATCAATAATATCAAGAACTTATATCTACACATTTTGCAATATTCTTACATTATCAAATATTCTCTAACTACAAAGTTGACTAAATTGTAATCACAATAAATACATTTTATCGTCCAATTGTAGTTATCCAACATCATATATAGATTCACTAAATATTTCTACAAATTATAACTGAACTGTTCGATTGGTTATAAATATAAAAGAACTTAATTCGGTTTTCTACATTTTGGAGAAAACCTGGCTTCATTACATTCTTCATAAACTGATAGTGTTCCAATACTGAATTTTGGAATCAAAATTTTCTATGCACTATGAAAAGTGTACTTTAAAAATGAATTTATAGTAAAAATTTCAATATTAAATTTAGAATAAAAGGGCGTTTGTCTGGCAAATGTAAAACAAAATGTATTTCAAACTCCATTCTTAAAAAGCAATGAAAGAAGTTACACTTGAATTACAACAATATTTAAATTCAATATTTTCAATTCTATGTGAATACACGTATAAAAAATACCTTCAAATATTTTCAAAAAAACAATGACGTAACATCTTAGTTACCACATATTTGACTTTGATGTTTCCAAATAGTGCAATATAATTACAAATCATTTTGTACTTTTTTGGCACACGCAGAAAGAAATATTATGCAAAATTCATTATACACAATAACTTAATAGAAAAAATTTGAATCACAGCATTTCATAAATAGAGGATAAGGCACTTCTATTGAAAATTTTATTTTGTTACCTATTTTATGCTCAGCTTAAGAATTATACTAGGAATAAATGAATAATTTTTCAGTTATTTCAATCAGCTTGAGGTGAATCATATATGAGCATGAAATGGCATGTATTTTATTATGCAATGATAGTTAAAATTACAAAATGGAGATAAAATTCTATGACTAGATTCCTGAAATAACATTGTAACTTAAATCAACTGATATAAATTTCCTCATATATATATATGTATGTACATATGTTCACATGAAATGTTCTGAAGGTCCATGAACATAAAGAAAAAACAACGAATTAGAACAAGTTCCTTCCAGAATTCACTAACGTAGAGATGAACGTATATTGCCTTCCCATGCATCTTTCTCATTTTGTTTTGTAATTTTTCTTTGTTCTGAAAAAAAGACATTCATTAGTGAATAAAATTCATGTCATTTACATCAACAACGGCTAAATTATTTTGTTATATTGATTTCTAGTTTACTTGAATTCAATTGGTACTTTTACTAACACTACCTCATATTTAGATGTCATTTTAATGAACCAGATTTTAAAAAAAGCTACGAACCTCTCGCTTTACGCAGATGCTCTCGTTCTCTAGCTGATTGTTCCTTTGTGAGTGTACTTTTAGTTCCCAAATGGTTTGTTATCAGTCTCCTGGCAGTTTGAAGATTAGTTGCAGGCCGTTTCATGGCTGGTTTAAGGTCATACTGGCTAGCCATGGCTGCAGCTCCAGGACTAGCTTGTGACATGGGCCTAACTTTTATGAGTGGATTCCTCATTTGTATGGCTCTTTGTGCTATAAGAGATAAATTATTTGCGTTAGTAGAGTAAAACTTCGAAGTTGAAAACTTGGAAATAGTTTCATTTATGATCGTTACTTTTTCAACCAAATATTGGTGAACTACCTTAATTTAGAAATATGAGAGAATGGAAAAAACACTAAAAATGCTCTAACTATTATGACTACTCAATCAATATGAAATACAAATTTATTTTGCAGTAAACTGAACAGGAAAATTTGTAATCCCAGAAATTCTCATTTTTAAAAGAAATATTTGTCGGCATTACAGAATATTTACCTTGACTGGATGATCCAAGAACTAAAAGTGCATGGGTATCATCCACCCATACAATATACATGGAATTGGAATCAAAAATATTGAAAGCATGTATAATATCTCCTGTGCTTAATGAAGGAGAAAAATTATATATTTCCACAACATGTTCCAAATCTTCGGATTGTTTTTGCATGTAAGGAGTATAATCTTCGGTAGCTTTTACAATCGTCATGTCTTTTCCTACTTTATGAACTATCTGTAACAGAAAATAATTGAATTTACAATTATCAATATATGTATAAAATACGACATAAATATTCGAAACATTTTCAATAGAAAAACAATAATATACAGATTTCAAAAACGAATACGTTTTTTATTTTCATATTCTAAGATTATTTATTCCCTTCAGCGATATTTCTTCATATTTCCAACTATGTAGCGAAAATTGAGGAAAATGCTAAAGGAGTTTTTAGAACGAAAAGAAGTATGTATGAAGAAGTATAGCATATAGGTATAGATTTGAATTGAAATACAAAAAATGAGAATTTGTACATAACGCTCAATTTTAAAAATAACATTAACTCATGTTATTCGTCGTTAGTTGTGTGATAAATAATCATCAATTTAATCTCAACTACTTGCATGTATCTCTTGATGTGGTTAAACATAGCGTTGTCAATTCGCAAAATAATACTGAATAATTTGTAAAGTGCCGTTTGATTTATTTCATGGTGAGTAACCAGAAAAGTCGCTTTCGAGAATTAACGTACCAAGAACGAATAAATACTGAAATCATCTAGAGAAAAAGAACCGGAAATTTCTATCGATATTAAAATCGAGATGTACACATTTATTGTTGTAATGAAGATATGCAAAGAGAATCTTTTTCAAAAAGTCTTGGTCTTATTAATTCTCTTAGATATAAGTGTATTTTCTTTGAGAAACGATGAACTTTAACATCAAAACAATTATTTTACGTACCTCTGTTAATAGTTCCTCCTGTAGCTGCCCATTTTCATCAAATAAATCCTCCCAACTGTTTACATTATCTTGTTTATCAATTTTTAACAGGTCATCACTATCATCGGAATATTTCATAAGGGGACGGGTTTTTCGATTGATATTTTCCTTTGCTTTCCTCATTATCTCCTTTTCTTCTTCGTGTTTACACTTATTTTTCGTATCATTCGATTTTGCAGCTTTCACATCAGGATTTGTTATTACCCTGAGATCTGGCTTTTCTATCTTGGCATTTTCACATTTGTTCTTATTCTTAATATTACTATTTATCACTTCGGATTCGGCAATTTTAGGTTCAATTTTGTCAACAGCAACATTGCGTTTGGTCTTGGATGCACTGGCATCAGTTGTTTTCTCCTTGCTTTCCATATACTGCGAAGTAGACATTTTAATTAAATTCACCGCACGAAACCGTTTTAATCAGAAAAAATATTGTGGTAAGAGGACGTTTCTTGACGTGAATTCTAATGAAAGCACTAGTTTCAAAGATATCACAAAAAATGTTCACAAATCACGAATATTCTTTCAAGATTTCAACTCAATACACGTCAAGTTCAGAAACTAAGAAAACAAATTTCACTTTTAAGCTCTGACTGACTTCATAAAATAGTGAATCTTTTTGTATTAGTTATTTGTAAGTTTTTGACTCTATTTCTAGTTTTATTCTATATAAGTTTTAAATTGTATTGTTGTTTTCCCACTCAGTAATTAGATCAAGCTGTTGATTGGCGCAATTCTAAATAAATAATTATTTTAAAAATAAATACTTTATCTTATTTTTGTAAACCCAAGATCAGTATACTGAGGAAGTGAGTGCTGCTTATCGAAACGTATAATAGTCAATTTTATTAAAGTATTAAAAAAAACCTGAAAAATCCAATCATTAACTAGATTCATTTGTTGTGTTTCACGACGAGCTTATTTTATCTATCTATCTCTATATATAGTTCTAACATAAGCGGATATCAAGGTACCTGACGTAGAGAAGGTAGACGGAGAAAAAGTTACTATTTTCAGAAAGTTATTATATTAAAAATTGGTTATAAGTGGACAACAACTTTGTTATTTCATATATAACATCCTGTTTATCATTATATTCTATATTAGATTCTAAATTAAGTTTTAATGTCACTTTGTGTTGAATACCGCCTTAACCTGAAATTTATACTTAACCAGATATTTATTTTCCAATGAAACATTGACTAGTGCAAACCTTCAAAATGAACGTTCTGTGCGAAAATTCCTAATATTTAATAAAAAAGATCTTATTGGGTTGATTAGTACGACGACGAAGGTGATTAGCGACATGCTGAAAACTTCTTTTTTGTATACAGGGTTGTTAAAAAAATAACGAAAAGTTTAAGTTCGAAAATGTCAAATATTTTTATTTTTACCTGAAATAACCATTTTCCTATTATTTTACTTAATTCTACGGCAGAAAATAAGGACAGTTTTCGTTCACTTCCATATACCCAGTCTTGAGCGTTTTGAAATATTAGTTAATATGTATTAGAAAATATTGATAATTGCAGTCCAATTCCATATGCGTATATAAAAAACATTATATTAATAACATAATTTATAATATAATTATGTTATTAATATAATGTTAATAGAAATGATAATAAAAAAACTATAGATTCGGTTTAGGAAAGTGAACATAAACTGACGTTATTTTTTGCCCTAGAATTGAGTAAAATAATGAAAATATGATTGCTTAATTTGATCAAATGAATAATGACATTTTCAGCTTAAATTGCTCATCACTTTTTCAACAACCCCGTATACAAAAAGAAAGTTTTCGACATCTCACCAATAACCTTTCTTCCTACTCATCAACCCGATAAGATGTTTTTCATTTCCTATTGGCGATGTTCACACAGATTGTTCAATGAAAAGTCTAGAGCAGTCAATATCCATTAAATAAATTGATATTTCGGTATGTATAAATTTCAGGTAAATGATGTTGTACACAAATTGACGTTTAATTTAATGTAGAATCTGAAAAGACAATGGAACACAGGATGACTGAGATTGAATTCTTGCTTAACTCTTGATGAAACAAAATTAAATATTAAATTAAATTTAACTCTTGGCTTAATGTTTCACGATTATATTTAGCACATGAATTAGTCCACAAATTGAGTCTTGAAAATGAGCTCACGCTCGAAACATGTTGACTGATTCATGTTGGTGAATATAATCGTGAAACATTAAGCCAAGAGTTTAATTTAATGAAATACAGGATGTTACATTTAAAATAAAAGTTGTTGTTCACTTCTGGTATAACCGGAAGTGGCATGTATGCCAATATATTTTCCGTAGTCTTTAATTTCGCTTCTGAGGTGATATTTCACTCATGCTTCCCGGAGAAATGCCGTCATTCGGGTGGTAAGTATACAAAACCTTGTAATTCTGACCTAAATAATTCACTACTGGCATGCGTTTGTTGACATACAAACAAATATGCAAATGTAAAATTTTCAACATATATTTGTAATAGTACAATTTAAACGCTTGGTTAGATTCCATTGAAAATTGGCTTATTAACTGGACATATGCTTGATACTAATCCATTGTCAGGTGTTTTTATACTCTTAATAATGTCAGTAGCCGGACAGACAGTCAAGTGAAAGAATCATTTTTTAGCAGAATCTATCAAAATTCCTCAGAGAGGTGTCAATCATGACGAATTATTGAGTCGATTTAGGAAAATCTCATTGCAGAGCCGGAGAGAAACTTTATCACTAAAGCATTTTGTACAAATTACCGCACAACTCCAAGGACCTACTGCACAATACAATCCCCCATTTAGTTTATGGAGTCTACATTTAATACAGTTGCCAATAATTGTGACTCCATAGAAGTTATTATTAGGAGTTATGTGAACAAAGGAAATTGACTAAAATTAATTGAATTAGATTGGGTTCTTTGTAATATTTCATTTATATCTATTATTTAGTTATTAGTTACTTTTTTAGTTTCTCTAGATTAATTCAATTTGTTATATTTCTTTTCATTTCATTTATTTAGTTATTATTCAACATAATGTTGTTATTTTCTGTAATTGGGTATTATACCTGTTGAGAATAAAGAGATTATTGTTATTAAAATGATAAATTTAAATAGCACGTTTTCAATTTGTTCATTTCGAAGGCACAAAAGTTGAAACAATCAGCCTAATAAAAGCCTTTTTCAAGATTGCGTCAGAATAAATGACTTTTGCGTGTTATAGTTAGTCGTATTTTTTTCAATCGATTTCGAAATTCTACCGAATTTATTATGATAGAAGAGTTTTTCAAGTAAATAATGGACATGCATAAAAACTAGAAACATAGGGAATGAAAACTAAATAGTAATAGTACTTACGAAATAAATTAAGCAATAATCCGATTAACACAAACAAAACGTTTCGAATAATTACAAAATATCAGACTACATACAAGCTGTAGGATATGTGAGTCTGCACGTAAATACGTATACTGACAAGTGTATGACCCTGAATTGATAGAAAATATCGGGAAAACACAAACAAAGATAAACATACTCGTTTCATAATGGAACCCTACTTTGGAATTTTAGAATGTCTGCGCTCAAGGTGATTACGGTTGCAATAAGAAACAGAAATTCAACTTATTATTATTCATTCGAAATAAATTTTATTCGAAAATATATCGGCATGTTTATGTTACTCTTTAAAATTCACTTTCATTCGCTAAATAATCAAGTACTCTTCATATTATTTCACTCTCATATTATTCGTAAGCTACATCAAGAAGATTTAAGTATATTCCAAACATTATACAAAGACATTATAATTATATTTTAGCTACTTATTGAATATATTATGCTAATATTAATTTAATCGAACAAATCCAAATACAAATCTTTTTCCTTCGTTCATTTCGACTGTTTTACTGAGTAAATTAACAGAGCCGTCCTGACAAAAAGTAAAACGCCGCCCCTTATACAAAAATTTAGAAGATTCACCACCGCACTGTCGAGAACCCAGCTACCCATCCCTAGCGACGGCCCTGACATTTTCCATCCGATATATCGTTATTTTTTAAATACTAACCTCATAGACAAACACATACGTTCATACCTAAAGAAGAAAACTGATCTAAGACATCTGCTTTCCATCAACTATTAAAATTTTTGATCTACAGATGTATGTACGTTTAAACGAATGTTAAGTGTGAAAAACAAAATATTGTCCATTTCAAATCATATAATTTGAAGTCGAATATTGAAGAAAAAACCTGAAACACGCCTATACAAATTGGAGATAAAAATACAGGAGCATTAACCTCATCATTCATTAGTTAGTCAGATAATTGGCAAAACTAAAACATATTTGTAAAACGAAAAACTCGTCCATGTATTCGTAATAAAGTGCCTGTTACGTATTTAGAATTTTCGTTGTGATGGATCAACAGCATTCGTTACGTTATCGAACATGAAAATTTGATGGCATTCAGAGAAACAAAATTATTCTTTTAATAATCTCACCTTTTTTCGATAAAAATTAATTAAAATTTAGCAATACACACATAATGAATTTGTAGAGCTGAATTTATTAATTTTAATAGGTTAAACAAAATCCGATTTGACAAGCTACCCTTAATTTATAATTGATGATATAAATTAGAACTGAATTTATCAATTTCAGTCGATTAAACAAAAGGCGGACAGTTACTTGGTGAAAATTAATATCCATAATGAAACAAATTAAAATTGTCTCACATATTAAAGAATACATGTACTATAAATTAACACATATACAATTTCACAAAGGCATATGCCTATACGAATTTTAGAAGGCCAGAACATAGAATAACAAAAAAAAAGACTAGAATCTAACAATCAAAATTAAAATTGATAAAGCACTGGGTAATGAAGGCTAGTATGAAAATGAAATAAACCAATTCACGTTAAAATATTTCTTTTCGTACTGTTAAAATTATCAAGAATAAATTAAAAAATTCAGAAGAATAAAATGTGTGGGATGTACAAAATTATCTGTAGAAGCTGAGATAAATGTTATATACCTAGGTAGAATTATCAGAAATTTCCAAATAATGAAACAATATTCAGAATTTTCTCATAATATAATACAAATACGCATGACGACGTTTCGAAGTACTTCTTCTTTATCAAATGCTGGATTAATACTAGGTGTAATTTTACAAACTCAATACTTATAGCTATTTTCACAGAACATACCAGGTATGTTCTACGACTAACTAGGAATGAGGACCATAGAATACAACTAATACTTAACAAAAATTAGTTGTATTCTATGGTCGACATATCCTTTATTAACAAATAAAGGATATGTCAAAAAATTTTGACTTTCCTTTATTTGTTCTTAGAAATCTTAGTTGTATATTTGCATCTTTTCTACGTTTACTTGGTATACCTGACTTAAGAAATTGATTTTCTGTGTTCAGTTCCAGGTATAGGACCCTTTTTTTTGTTAAATATCAGTTGTATTCTATGGTCCTCATTCCAAGTTCGGTATGTTCTGTGAAAATAGCTATAAGTATTGAAAAATTACTCCTAGTATTAATTTGATAAACATTTGATAAAGAAGTAGTACTTCGAAACGTCGTCATGCGTATTTGTATTATTATGAGAAAATTCTAACTATTGTTTCATTATGGATATTAATTTTCTCCAGGTATCGGCCCCATCAATCACCATTTCTAAATAAGATTATCCGAACGATTAATAGTCAATAAGACTATTAAGTAATCGGATTTACACCGATATTTTCAATAAAAGAAATCCTAGTAACCGGTCAGAAGGATTATTCCCTCTTAATTTTTATAGCAGTAATTTATAAACTGGTTTTCTATGTTCTAATGTAATTTTAATTGCTCTACCCACCCTTCACCAGTTCTTTGTCAATTTTAATTTTAGATTCTATTCATTTGCTTTGTTATTCTATGTTCTGGCACTCTAGAATTTGTATGGATATCTGTAACTATTTGTGAAAAAGTCACACTTAAACTAGAATTAATGATATATTCTACGAATAGAATTGAATTTTTGCATTTTAGTAGGTTAAACAGAAACTGGTTTAACAAGTCACACTTAATTTATTATTTTTGATATAAATTTGTAGAACTGAATTTACCAATTTTAGTAGGAACAAAAACCGTTTTAACAAGACTCAATTAATCTATAATTAATGATATGAATTCGAAGAACTGAATTTTTAAATTTCAGTAGGTCAAAAAAAAACCGATTTAACAAACTACTCAATTTATTATTACAGTTCTTTGTTAATTTTGATTCGTAGATTTCATACTTTTTCTTTGTTATTCTATGTTCTGACGTAAATGGTAGAATTTGCATAGACATCTGTATTTGTGAAAAAAAGCCGTACCTACTTGGTCTATAAATCAATGATATAAATTCGTAGAACTGAATTTTCAAATTTCAGTAGGTTAAAAAAACCGATTTAACAAACTACACTTAATTTATTATTACAGTTTTTTGTTAATTTTGATTCTTAGATTCTAGTCTTTTTCTTTGTTATTCTATGTTCTGGCGAAAGTGGTAGAATTTTTAGACATCTCTATTTGTGAAAAAAGCGGTACTTAATCAATATAATTAATGGATTTATAAATAGGTAATTGAGAATAATCAATCGATTATTGGGCAAAATAAATAATAATATTACAAAAGGTGAAATTCTAACTACTTAATGCAATTTCTGATATGTTTAATTGTTCTGAAACATTAGCTAAAGTCAATTTTATCAATATTTTATAAAAATACCAACAGAGGGGTAGAAGGACAGTCAACTCAAGTTCTACATACGTACTCTTAAAATTTACCTTATATAAAATCTTTATATTATAACGTCTGATCCCAACAACAAAAATCATATTAAAATAAAATTTGTTTCTACAAAATATTATTTTTTTCTTTGCTACATTACTTCAACTATATATCATCAAAAAGATTACAATTTATGATAGTGATCAAACAGCCGATACAATTCTCCATAAAACACTTAATGAAAAAGTTTTACCAGTTTTCCCTAATCAGAAGGAAGGGAATTGACAATGCGTATCTTGCTTGGAACACCTAGTCAAAAAATCAAGTCTGTTCTACAAAGTCACAATTTCAATATTACTTTCAGAACAAACGATAACCTAATCATATCAAAAACAATAAAACCAATTCAAAAAGACAATAAATCAGGCGTTATCAATTGAATTGTGCAAAGAATAGGCAGTAGAAATTTCAGTACTAGAAACAAAGAAGAGAAATACAGTTTTACATATAATAAACGTATATAGTTACCAAATTTAAATCATCAAAATAATTTTTATTAGGTATGTAGTAGTCAACTTGATTTCTTGGAAATAGTGGACATCAATAGACTCAAAAATTCTGAGAATTTGCTTTATGGACATTCAGAATGAAATAACTCACCATTGTTGAACCTTTTCAGCTTTATACCTGCTAATTCAGTATGGAAGGCCTTTTAGAATAAGTCTATGGTCTAAACCTCCTATTTGTTTAACAAGGCATGTAGTTACAGTCAAATTTGTTGTTATGAACTCGTATTCCGTAAGCGTATTCAGGTCGTCGAGTTAATTTTAGACCGATCTAACCATTAGTTACAATTTAATGAATAAATATCGATAAATCGATGGCGAAGACTTTCGGTATCAACAAAAACTCACCGCTAAAGCGATCCACGCGGAATACAGGAAGCCACAAAAACAGCACGTGCAAAAATGTTAAAAGAGACGATTCACTGCACCTGCACTAGGACCACCGAATCCTAATAATCGAGATCAGCAACTGCTTCTGGCGTCAAGTTATTGTATAACATCGCGAGCGCGTTGAAACGAGAGAAAGCTCTTCGTTATTAACCTCTTTTCTTCGGCGAATATTATTATAAAACCGATTACATAACTGCAGGTTACGTCGACTACTTGTATTCGTTTTGTTTATAAGTTGTGTAGCTCAATAAGCATTCGAGAGTTTAGTCTGCTAGACGAAATTGGGACTGAAATTGAAAGGAAGAAGGAATGAAAAACGAAAGCGCCAGATTAGCGCCCACTCTTTGTTTATTGCTGCTTCTAGAACAGGGTTTCTTGCAGTGGGATTAGCGAACCCCTTACGGTAGAGGGTTCCTACAAGATTAACGTAATGGTGGATGGTTAAACTGACTTTAGGCTGAGTCAGAATTAAGACTATAACTGTCCGAAATTAATTAAAAAATTAAATCGATCCACAGCAAGAAAACAAACCACCCACCATGTATTAATTTGAATTATATTTATAGATCTGTATGTATTTATAATTGAAATAAAAAGCCTTCTAGCTATCATTTCGAGAAACCTTGGTCCAGAACCAATACCGGTTATTATTGCAGCATAGACAGGAAATATAGACCCTTTCTTTGATGTGGATTTCAAAACCGATGTGGAATTGTCAAAAAGCACACAGGGTAGTCCCCAGCATGGGGTAAGCTGGCTGCAGCTACATTCAAAACTGTATTAACCCAAATATTTCTGTATTTTAGCTGAAACTTTAGCTAAATTTAGCTGAATTCTAGGTCCAACTTTCAGACAAACCTTTTAAAAGAAAACAAGCGTTCATATGCTAAATATAGTAAACTGTGTTTCAATTAAACGAAAGTAGGTGAGAAGTGAATATGCTCTACGGAAGCTGGAATTTGTGGAATGCATAAAAATATACGATAGAAGAGTAATTATTGAGAGTGAAAGTGGCAATTATTAAGTTCATGAATAACTTTTCAATAACATTTCCTTGTCATGGCACCAAGTTCTCCTTTTTACTCGCCTCATTTGAAGCTACGCACCATAAAATGTTACTTGGTCCATTGTCTTTTTAATTACCCTTGAAGAAGTTATACGCGTTCGAATCCGCGCATCTCATCCTTTTAAAATATGCTAATGCTGCTTTTAATTCGCGAGATCTCGGACGAGAAATAAAAGTAGGTTGAGCTCGTAAAACGTTCGACAAAGAATATAGCGGTAGCTGAAGGTCGCGTTGAGTAACATTTCTCGCAAAGGTTATGTACCTATTATTACCAGAAGATCGAGACGCGAAGTGAAAGTGATTGAATCTATTCACAATCCTTTCGTTTGATTTCGATTTCGTTACTACAATAGAGTAAAATTGAATAGTTTTATTCAGCTCTTTCAACGTTTCTATTGCAGAAATATGATTGTGCCTACGTAACGAATTCAATTTATGGTAATAATGGAAGAGGCGATATTTTCATGCAAATATAATGAAGACTTGTTTCGTGCAAATAATTAATAAAATACGAAACTACGACTTCAAAAAACAGGCCTATGTGTCTTCCGAAATAACTCAAACTATAGAGTTCATAATTATAAACTCTGGCCCTTTAATGCTTTATTAATTTCCAATAGCGTCATTCAAAGTATATTTTTATCACTATCTTCAAAATTGTTTAAAATAAATTTTAAAAACCCAATTGACTGGCAATTTCCATATGTTAATACTCAAACGAATTGAAGACATTTTTATTTTCACTATTATTACTCAATTGTAAGAGTTATCCAGTTAGTATTTCTATTCTTTAGAATATTTAGAGTAAAAGTTTTGCTGTTGTTATTAGAATAATGGGGTGGCTAAAAATTTGAAAGAATGAATTTTGAATAAATTATCCTGTGAATGTTCAATAGTTTTCATATAGCAAAGAATTAATATCAAGTGAAATATTCTTTTTAACATAGCAATAGTTTTCATATAGCAAAGATTTAATATCAAGTGAAATATTTTAACATAGCAATCAAGTGATTAAATTATAGAACCCAATTCGCTGGAAAAATATTCCATATACTTATGTATAAAAGAAATGTGGTATAAAATATTAGTTACTTACGCATTTGATGATGTCATGTTTTTCATCACAAACATGGAAAAATTCAGATCCATCAATATTAATAATTCTGAAATAATGGCCCATAGAGTACTCAGTCAGATCCACTATATTCTCGAAAGGTTCGTTATCACATATAATTCTCAACAAATAACTAGTATTAATATCTTCATCAAAAATTATCCTTGCTTCACTTGTATCACACACTGGATTAACAATTGCTTTTGAATGTTCCACTTCACAAGCCTTTATTTTCATAAATAAATTGATCTGATTGATGCTGAAACCATTATCTAAATCACTTTTCAGAAAGTCATACAGATCTGCATTTTTTATATAATTAAAGAAAGGTATAGCACAATTATTTTCGAAAATTTCATCGAAGTTAATGAGATCATCTGTAGAAGTTGGCTGCCAGCACAAATAGTTGTCAATCAAAAAATGCACACTTTGGAGATCACTAAGATGGTATATAGGAATATAATGATCTAGCTCATTTTCAAACTTGGTTAATAAATATTTATAAAATTCACAAGAACCTTCATGGCAATTCTTTAGTGATAGGAAATTACGATCAATTTTATAAGTTACATTGCAAAAATATTTTCGTAATGGTAATAAATTTAATTGCATCAAATCATGCAAGTGTAGAATTTGGGCAGAAAATTCATCAATATTCATTCTATTAGTATCATTTATCCCTGAAGATTTTAACATATCACTGTTTTCACATTTCTGTGCCTCCTTGCCATAACTTCTTTCTCTAACTTGTTTGTCAATTCCTTGATTTTTTGACTCGATTTCAATCACAGGTTTTACAGTTTCATTTGTCAAAGAAACTCCCAAGGTTTTGCCAGATTTGGTTTCACATTTAGAGTCTTTGCTTGAAGCTAATTTTCTTTGTGCTGGAGGTATATATAATTGCCTCTCTGGTCTTTTTTTGCGGGAACTCATATCTTGTACTGAACTGAGCAATTCAGCAGGTATTTCCTTGTCTTCTGCCAAGTCCAGCTTGTTCCTGAAATTGTTAAAATAAATATAAATGTTGATAATTGTGTATATTCAAATAGAGTCATCATAAATACCAATAATAGAGTACTTAAAATGTCAATTATGATATACTCACTCATTCAAGATATATTCTTTTTGACACACAGCAATAATTTTGAATATGCCTCCAGTTAAGCCAAATGTTGCTAAATCAAAAGCTTTAGCTTGGTACTTCAAAGCACGTTGATAAACAGGTCCTAATGCGGGAAAGACAAGTACGCTAAAAGTAAATGAAAGTAAAACCACGAGTTTTACATAATACTACAAGTGAGTTCAGAATCCAATACTTTCTCTTTCACTGTATTTGAATTCCTTTTCCGCATATCAGGCTCTGGTGAATGCACTTCGAGATGATCAGTCAAAACAAGGAATTCGTGCAGTTAGAACTCTGTTAAGAATGAATATTTTAAGGTTAATTGCTTACCGACATTCATTACTTCCTTTCTTGAGTTTGAGGAAATCATTCGAAACGCAGGATACGAATTCTCGATCATAGAATATCTTGTTCAATTTAATAGAAAGATAATTTATTATTTCATCAACGTTTGGTTCATTCATCATACAGAAATTTAATTGAACTATACTTTCAGCGAGTTAAACTCGTTAACATATCAAAACAAATCAATTTGTGAATGTAAATAAATGAAAGTGAAAACTTGTTCACAGCCACCTTAAAAAATTTCATTGTTTTCTTAATCGTTTTCTTAATTCGGCCTCGGTTTTATTTCTTATATCCAGCTACCAATCACAAGGCCGTATCAATAAGAAACACCATGAGATAATATTCTATATAGATCTATATTAATTGTGCACTATTCTGAATTTTATTACACCGAATGAAATAATTTGTCGGCATTAAATGTGTCCTTAATTTTGTTTCCACAATACTGCATGCATAAATATAAATTTTTTAAATGATTATGGGTAGTAAATGTATAATCTAGAATTTTCCTTAATCGATTGACTTTTCATTATTATTTTCCATTGAGAGTCTAGATTCTAGAGTATATTATTGTCATGTTTTATTGCGTGTGTCAGTTTTAGAAGGCGTTAATGTTTGAATGCTGTGTATCAAGAAGTTCACATCGTACTATAAAGTACACAGTGTTTCGAAATTATGCATATTAATAATAATCATAGTATCAACTGGGTATTTATACGTTCAAGATGGAATATTTTCAAAAGTTCTGAAATATCTTGCTCAAGAATATCTAGATAATTTGGTGACGTTAAATTCCTTCGTTAATTATCTTGGCGATATATCTCCCAAGATAAAACACACTAACTGAAATTTAAAGTACCCTTGCGGTGCATTTTCAAAAATAAAATTGAGTTTTTCTGCAATTGAATTCCTTGTTCATTCCAAACAAAATTCAATCATATTTTATTTGAATTTTGTCTAGATACATCAACTGATTATGTACTTTATTATTTTGCAAGGTTATGAAGGCATTGCTTCTGTATCAATTAAAACATCGATGTCTTTAAATGAGAGGTAATAATAAATACTTGTCTAAAAATCACTGACTGAACAATTCTTTATTCGACTAGTTTCGCCTTTTACGGCATTATCAAGAATCATTACGGCATTATCATTCTTGATAATGCCGTAAAAGGCGAAACTAGTCGAATAAAAAATAGTTCAGTCAGTGATTTTTAGACAAGTATTTATTATTACCTCTCATTTAAATATGAACTATCACAGAGTTAATTCATCGTCCATTGAATTTATTAATGTCTTTTTTTCACGATCTTTGAAAAAAAGTGACTAAAACTTTCTTACAAAAATCTAATTCGAATGCTTGCAGGGAATTTTCATTTGATAGTAAAACCTGATAATACAAGAATCGTATCATATTTCTCCTTAATTTCATAAACTGCCATTTTTAAAAAGAAGAAGATAAATTGTATACCTGTATAACGTATCAAATACGCAATAAAATTTAGAATAATTCTTTCCTATTTTACCGGCAAATCAATTATACCAATTTGTATTATGGGTTGCATACCAATGTATATTGGAAATCTGATGATTCCTTTCCCCCCTCACTGGCCTCAAAGTACATACTGTACCTACAGATTTGTATTTCTAGTATAGAACTCCAATTCGTTGGAAAACTATAAATAACATTTACAATCTTCATTGGAAACTGAAATGAAAAAACCGTAAGGGATGATAAATTTATGACAATGAACAGATCTATTTATTTTACTTTATTGGTTGGTTACTTAGAGGAAGATGTACATGGTTTTTTAGCATAGCTTCTGAAAAGGTGGTCCAGTTTTTGATGCCCCTGAATAACGGTCCAGGTCTTTGGAACGTTCACTTTGGGATGCACCTTATACTATTGAATACAACATCAAAACATCATCTGTGTAATTTAAGTTGCATACATTGCACACCCAGTTGTATTATTATTGAATTACATTCAATAATAATACATTCAATATTCATAATTCATATTCAATAATTATTGAATGTTGAAGGCCTTTACTTGATGTAAATCGATTTCTATAATGAAATGGTGAAGAAACCAACGTTTATAAGATTTACACATCATCTATTCAAAATTTAAACAATGTTTTATTCACCATTTTTTTTTTGATATTTTATTATATTTAAATGATCTTTCTATGGATTTTTTACTGAGATTGTAACTGAAAATAAGACTTTTATCTCAATATACTGATGGATGGTAAAAATAGTCTTTAATATAGATTTTTAGTCTTGCAAAATTTGTTCGAATTGTTTCTCAAAACTAGAAAGCCAGAAATGAAAAATTATCAAACGCTTTGAACTTTGCCGCACGTTTATGTTGATTTTCTTCTCTATTAGTTTTTCAACTTCTCTATTTTCTGTATGGCACTTGTTTCCAAATCATTTCTCTTTAATTGGTTTTTCTCTTTGATAACAATTGTTGTATTTTCAAAATCAAAGAAGTTTTTTATGTTGATAAATTTGATTTATTGATATTGTTTGAAATTGCAAATATAACATTCCTTACATTATCTACAATTTATCTTATATACATGGTGTTTAATTCTTTTCTTCTTTATTTGTTTTCAATTTTGTGAATAGAATTTGTTACTAATTTTGAATAACATATGTGGTATAAATTCTATTTCGATATTCTTTAACTGTCATTCTGTTCAGTTTCATAATATTATAAAATTTTCGCTCTGTATACTAAAACAAAATGAAATACCAAAAATTATTGAACGAGAAAATATTCTTAGAATAATTTCTCATTTCACATTTCACATTTATAATAAACAAACTGCATATGATGACTTTTACTCTAATATTGAATAGTATTGGCATTTACTCGATGCAAATCAATTATAATTAGCTATGAGATAAATTCAAATACTTGAACTTTTGATTAACACTTTTAACTTGAACTTGAACTTTTTGATTTCACTTTGTATGAACAACTTGAAGTGTTTCCTCGGGTTGCCGACTTCTTCCGTCTTTTTTAAAATTTAATTTAATAACAAACTAACTGTACATCCTTCATTAACGATCAGGGGGTTTTGACCGCAAAGGCCTTCCATAATAAACTATAAGCGCATTAGCTGAAAAAGTATAACGATTGTCATAGACAAACACAAACACCCATGCCTTCAGCGGGGCTCGAACTTGAGCTTTACCGCACCATAGTAGAGAGTTCTACCAACTAAGCTACAGAAACTGGCTAAAGTACAATGATTTAGATTGAATTCTCTGTAATATTTCATTTAATTCTATTATTTGGTTATTAGTTACTTTTTCATTTTTTTTTAGATTAGATCGCGTTGTTTGTTATTAATATCTCTTTCATTTTATTTATTTAGTTATTATTCAACATTATGTTATGATTTTCTGTAATTGAGTATTATACCTGTTGAGAATAAAGAACTTATTATCATTGATCAAATTTGCAGAATTTTTGCGTCCTTTGATTTCCACTATTTCAACAAGATTTCCGGGAAATAGTGGAAGTCAATACATAGAAAATATTAGTGAACAATTGTATTAAATAACTTACCATTGTTGATCATTTTCAGGTTAAAAGCTTTAGTGTAAAAGAAGTTTAAGAGTTGGAAGTTATATTAGAAATTATTTATAGTCTAATGCTTATTTTTTTCATGAATTAATTGATGGAATGGAATTAATTTCACGAATTTTGCGTTATTTCAAGAATATATGAGTTTGATGAGGCAATTTAAATGACAATTCTGTAATGTTACACTGCAAAATCCAACGTTTATCATATTAAAATAGATACAAAAGGTATTATAAACATTTCATAGGCACTAAAGAAATATTATTAGTATACATTTTTGACACCGAACAATCCAATATCTATAAGTAAATCAAAGGTCATTGTTCTTCATATATAAATCCATTTGTGAAAGAAAACAACAGACTGCATCACAGAGAGTGACCGGTTGCTTGTCTTGCTTTCCCCTACACGTATGTAAATGACTCTCTAATAATGACTGGCCCATCTTTACCTGCCTGTAAATACGAGCGGCATAATATCCCAGCATACGGCGGACTTTTTTTTCGAAAACCTTCTTGAATAACTATCTCATAAAGTTGACCTGAAGGGTTAGAGAAAAAATCTGTGGAAAAAATTATTTTAAATTTGATGAGAACGCTCTCTCCGACTTGGTTCGAACGAACCACTTGTTTTTTGTATCTGACAGTTGGATTGGCTTTAGTTAAGCAAGAGCAGAGCCAAGTCCTTTCTCAGAAGATTTAAAACGATGCATCTTGTTCAATTGGAAAAAAGTGAATTAGACATTCATTTACATTTTGCATGATGTGAAACGATTATATTCTCATTACTAACAACGTTGGTTGAAGGAAACGAAATATTTCATTGAGATGTTCATTTTTATTAGAAACTAGCTGACCCGGAGAACTTTGTACGCCCAGTTAGTTTTCTCTGAATATTCTCGAAAAATTACACTATCTTGTTTTTAATATTTATCCCGTTTGGAGCCATAGACTTCATCACTTACGAAGGGACTGCAATACTTCCTGTTATTTCAAATTAGTCAAATCATCAAAAAATTCCTATATTAACACGTTTGATGTATTGAGAGTGATTAAGGGCTGAATGGAAAATCAGACTCCAAACTGAATTCGGTCCTTTTGAAAGCATTTCTCTTAGTTGTAATTATTGTATCAATTGAAATGAATGTAATTTTACACTGTAAGGAATGTTTCTCAATAAATTTATATTATTATTATTATTATTAATCTGTCCGTTCTATAGTTGAAGGGCATGCTCTTAATTTCGTAGCAAGTATTTGTCCCATATATCTCATTGTTAATTATATGAGATATTTGCTGGACATAAGTCAAAACATTTTCAGAATTTAATCCATTCCTGGAAACCAATGAATATAGTGGCTCTGGTGACTGAACCAATAGCGTTTATTTGAATTGACTCGCGCAATATTTTGTCGCATCATTGGTAGTATTTTCTTATCAATAACAATTAAACTTTGTCTTGCAATATTGACACACAACGTTCGTTGGTCCAACAGCCACGATTTGCTGTGAACTGTAATATATTTCAACGTTACAATTGAATGCAGGTCGATAGGAGTAATATCATATTGTTAATTTCGATTCCATCGATTCCGTTCAACTTCATTCCGAGCTTCGCTCATCAGATTGACTTGCTCTTTTATAGATTTGACTTGCTGCATTGCGCATTGCTTAATAGCTAGCATTTTTGAAAACAAAATTTCAACTGTAAATTAAAGAAAACTATGAATTCTTTTTTGTAATAAAAAATACCACGTGCTTTGTAGGTAACGTGTATGTTAGTCTACTCAAACTTACTAAAATTTTATATTAAATAGAAGTTTTAATATTAGTCGTGATAGCTCTGAACTAACCGTGTGATAAGATAATCAGTTTTTTTACTGATCCTCTAATCCTCTTTTTGAGAATTAATAATTATTTCTTACTTATATTATTTATTGAGTAATCTCAAATTTTATAATTTTACACCCAATTTTTTGAATTTTTTCCCTGTTAATAACAAACACAACAAAAAAAATTGTGAAATCGGTCCAGCCGTTCACGCGTGATGGCGTGACCAAGGGAAAAAGGGATTCATTTTTATATTAAATAGGTAAATTAGAAATAATATTATATTATATGGTTGTTAAGAATTCTTAAATAAGTAGGTATTCTTGAATTTTCTAATTTTCCGCGCAATTTTTTAAATTTTTTCTTTTATAATCCTGGCAATAACAAACCTAATTAAAAAATAGTGATCGCTTAGACAACAGTGATATGAACTTTATTGAATAGCAATAAATTTCATATCACTCTCAATGTAGAATCAATTGACTCTACATTTTAGTTGGAACAAGTTTTAATGGAAAAAAGAAAAGGGCTGTTTTTAGGATTTTACCGGCAATTATTCGAATTTTTCTCACCGTAAAAACCATCATGGACTTCAACGAACAATTAAAAAAAAGAATTGGCAAAATTATTCCAGACGTTGTTGGGTTATGCGTTTACCAACACATTTTGCGATTCATTTTTATATTATATTGGGTTCTATTTGATATAGATATTTGATATCTATAGTAATTTATAAAATTCAATTATTCATTAGTTTTGACAAAGTTGTGATATTCAACGAAACGTCAACGAAAATAAAGTTTTTAGCATTGAAAATAGCCTGTTATTGCTAAATAGGTACATTAAAAATAAACTATCTTAAACAGGCAATAAATTAATTTTAAAATATATTGTATATATATATATATATATATATATATATATATATATATATATATATATATATATATATATGTTTTTTTACAATAGCAGGCTATTTGTAATGCAAAAATTGATTTTTGTTGACGTTGCGTTGTTTATCACAACTTTGTCAAAAAAAAATACTTGAATTTTATATATTACTATGGATATCAAAACGCAAAGTTTTTTTTAAAATCTACTTGGCTTTTTGTCCCGTTAGTATTCAGAGGAATATTTCTGACTCAGCGTTCGCTTCGGAAGTTTTAGTCTTCTTCACTCTGAAAACTCATGGTAAATCAGCTGATTCAAAGGAATGTGATATACCTATTGTTCAAAATTGAGTTTTACATAGTTGAGATTTTATATACCAATCCAGAAAATTTATATTAAAATATTTATCTTGGGTTTATGTGCGTGAGATTGATGGTAGGTCGGGAAATAATAAATTTTAAGATATGCTGTTTGATGATTGTTGTGTGTTATTTGTGAGGTTTATCAAATCGGTATCGATAGAATTAAAATATTTTATAGCTGTTTTTTCATTGATTGTGTTTTCTAAAGTTTGACGAAGTTTAGAACATTTCTAAAATTTCTCTAGAATTTTTTGTCTTTCTTTACATTTTTTGATATATATTTATAGGTAGATATATATATATATATATATATATATATATATATATATATATATATATATATATATATATATATATATATAAATATTTCCATTATTTGCGAAGAATATTAGTTTTCAGTTAATAGTAGTAGTAGTAATCATTATTGTAGAGAAAAGAAATTTCTTACAAATGGTAGGAGTTTGACGAATCATTTTTCCACTCCTCCACAAATAAAACGAACATAAATTAGAGAATAATACAAAATAGTAGATGATAATACAAAATTAAACCAAGATGAAACTAATGATTGAAGTCTAATAAGTGTAAACTTCGTAAACTTAGTGATTAATTCACCATAAAACTAAAAAAAAACGAATTTATAAAATGCACAAAAAAAAAAGTCATAAAGAGTAACACATAAAAAGATGTGGTGAGCATGTTCATATTAAAACTTTGCCTTGAATTGCTCGGAATACTCGCTGACAGAATAGAAGCAAAATCTCAGGAGATATTTCTTGATGTTTATTTTCAATTTATTGAAAGAAAGCTCTTTGAAAAGGGAAGGTAAGATATTGTATAAATTATGATCTATCGAGTTTTTTTTTTACTTATTCAGACAATACTTTGTTGTTCGGATATTATTTGCGCCTCTTGTATAATAATTATGTAGATCAGACTTTTTTTATCAATGTATCTAGACTGACAAGAATAACATAGTTTTTTTGACTTTTTTATAATTATATTATAAATCATACTTCTAATACCTATATATAGTTATTATAAGTATTTTGTTGGATAAAAAATATATAAATTAAATTGAAGTGTTTTTCAGATTCTTTCTCTTTCCTCTCAACGAAATGTCTCGACATTGCCAAAAAACCGAGGAGATAATATTAGTTATTAAATATCCAATTCGCTTTCATAAATTATAATTAGAATAATTAAGCTGTATCATAATTATTATACTAAGTACTTAAATATGACTTAAATATATCATATACATTTTTACTGCGAAAGGAGAAATAATGTCCGAATTAAAAAAAATATTTTTCAGTACCACAATATTACAGACCTTGGACTATATTTCGGTTTCTTTCTACTAATAGTTATATATTTATTATGATAATTACAACAATCACCAACTACTAACACAAATTTTAATTTTAGATATAAATTAAATATTACAACGTTTTGTTCTTAGTCGTATTTCAATTTGTGCAAACTACCAAAAAATTATAAAAAACGCCCCATTCTGATGAAAAAAAATCAATTAGTTTCTACTGTTTTCCGAATTTAACCTTTGAATTGTTTCGGCTAAGGGTCGAGTTATATTTTTCACATTTTATTCGGTAATAGCGTACAAAGATAATCATCTTATATGTAACGGTTGCACATTTTTTGTGTTCAGCGATATAAGAATGAGAATGTAAATTACCAGCATCGTAGGGTAGGTCTAGGAATTCTTTTAATAATAGGGTAGTAGGTACTAACCGTTGTGCTTGCCAGGTATTGGTTGGATTTCCCCCATTCATAATTCAAATCATTCCTGGACTACTTTATTGGTTACTATTCATTTTACCTAAGAGCGAGGGTTCCTAAGATCTCATCTAAGAGGCAAACGTGAGAAATTGGTACAACTGATGCATCCCCTTTTTTCACGTATAATTTAATTAGACGTTATTGAAATCAAGCCTGGGATCGCTTCAATGTTGAAAAATTTGCGATTACTAACATTTTTCTGCGATTCTTCTTGTGTAAATTATGTTTAGATGTTTCGGGTAATGACTCATTATCAAGAGTTATTCTTGATATTAGTAGTTTAGCCAAGCGTTTTAATTATGCGATACAAAAGCCTTTCTTTCATGTAACTAATCGAATTAATAACACTTGGTTCAATTCCACGAAAGATATCAATGTAGGAATAAATACTAGATGTTTGATAATTTCTTTCTCGAAGCTTGGCATAACAGTTTAACATTTGTTGGTACCTACTCATATAGCTTACTGCTGTAACATTGAATTAAAATGCAATAGATAAAGATGGAGAAAAAAATGGAAGTTTTCACGAACAACAAATATTACTAAGGGAAAATGATTTGGATCATTGGAAATGATAAGGAAATCTAATATTTCCTGCATGCAGAACTCAATTCTCGAAGGAAATGAGAAAAATTCAACAGTTTGTTAATCATTTAAGTTTAGTTTTTGTTTGAGTTGGTAAAAGTCATTTTAAATCACATATTTTCTTCAAATGAAAGAACTAGTCTTATGTCATGCTTGGTATACATTTGATCAATTCTCAGATTGCAGAGCCATATAGAATTTGAATAATATTTGCAAATATTGCATTAGAACCAGTTAACAAGTGTGCAAAATTGTAACAAGATATTTGAATCAGAAAATATATTTCAATATTCACATGATTTATAATAATTCACTTATATAGAAATATAGAATTAATTAAACTATTAGAAAATGTAAATAGGTAGGTTCTATTTATTTCAGCAAATGTTGTGCCAGGATTTTCTCCAAAAAAAGCCTCGATCATAATCATTTTAGATGTACCTACATTTATTTTCTTCAACATGAGAAAACTTACAAAAAACTTACGATAAACTATATCATTTGGTGGTTTATATAACATTTATATAAACTACTATTAATTTCGTGTTTGTACGTTTGATGAGAAAATCAGATTATTACTTGTTGTTGATTGTGATAAATTGTTTTGTTTATTAATATATGAGTTTATTAAATCGTTAAAAATTGAGCTGACTCTATTATGGCCATCGATGATATTTTCTGAATTTTGCGAATATAGGTAAAACATTTCTTAAACTTCTTTACATTTTTCATTGATCTTTGTTGCTAAAGATTTATTATTATTATAATTGAATTTGGGCTTTTATTTCGTTTCGTATAATATAAGTACATAGAGTGCATTTGGAAAATATTGCGCTTGTTAAGAAGCAATGGTATATACCTATCTATTTAGAATTATTTTAGAATTCAATAAAATATGCAAAAAACGGAGATGGAAAGTTGGCATTTTATCTAAAGCACGGACTCAATAAAAGTAGCGATGATTATTACAGATTTGAAAAGTTTTGTTCGTTAACATTTATTATTAAACAAATAATACGTGATTTATAGCACTACTCCCTAGGATAATAACTAGGACTATTTAATGCCCTAATCTGTAGCAAGTTGGAGTATGGCAGCATGATCTGGCATCCTATTTACGCTAGCCATCAACGCCATCTTGAGGCCATTCAGAGAATGTTCTTCAAATTCTTGGACGGAGTTTGGAGGGAGGATAAAGTTTATCCACATAGAGGAATCAATCATAACGAATTATTGAGTTGATTTAGTTTAATCTCATTGCAGGACAGGAGAGAAACTTTCACACTAATATTTTTGTACAAATTACTGCACAACTGTATTGATTGTCCTCCCCTTTTGTCCGCTTTGAAATTTCGTGTTCCTAGGCAAAATTCTTGTACTACAGAATTATTCCACCTACAGACTACTAAGTCCAACTCTCTAATACAATCCCCCATTTGGTTTATGGAGTCTACATTCAACAGAGTTGGTAATAATTGTGAAATTCACTTGACTCCATAGAAGTTATTATTAGGAGTTATGTGAACATAGCAAATTGACTAAAATGAATTGATTTAGATTGAGTTTGTAATATTTCTTTTAATTTTATTTATTAAGTTATTATTCAACATTATGTTATTATTTTCTGTAATTGGATATTATACCTGTCGAGAATAAAGAACTTATTGTTATTATTATTAATATTAAAATGATAAACTTAAATATTATGTGTTCAATTTGTTCATTTCGAAGGCTGAAAGATTGAAAAAATCAGCCTAATGAAAGCCTTTTTCAATATTTCAGTACAAATGATTTCTGCGTGTTTTAGTTGTAATTGTTCGAATCGATCTCGAAATTCTACCGAATTTCCTATGATAAGCGCTAATCAAAGGAGTTTTTCAACGAATCAGATGGACATATGTAAAAACAAGGAACATAAAGAATAAAAACTAAATAGTAATACGAGTCGTACTTACGAAGTAAATTAGGCAATATTCCGATTAATAATTTATGAGGCCGATACTTGATGTAAATCGATAAACATAATAAAAGTAGCTTCGATAATCAGAAGACAGATTCACATTATGCAAATCATTTGATTAATGAAAATCATATATATTCAATTCTGATTTTGAAATTTTGAATACCGCATATAAGGGAATGAAGCTTAATTTGTTAGAATCACTTCAAATTAATGAATACAAATATTCTGGCAACCTGTTGAACAGCCAAATTGATCATACCTCAAGCCCCCTTCTCAATCTTTTCAAAATTACTTAGTTTCCTATATATTAGTTCAGTATGAATTGATCCGTTCTACTTGTTATCTACCTGTTTTCTCTGTATTCATAATTTAAGTTTACCTATTGCACGTATTCGAGAATTGTCATCAGTCTACACGTAGCATTTGAAAAAGGTGAATCTCATCTCAACGTGCGTCATGCAGTATTCTTTTTAATATATGTGTAAATCTGGACTTAAAAATTGTTTTACTAATATTCCGATTAACACAAAAAAACGTTTCGAATAATTACAAAATATCAGACTACATTCAAGCCGTAGGACATGTAAGTCTATACGTAATTACGTGCTTCTCATATTATTCGTGAACTACATCAAGAAGATTTATGTATATTCCAAACATTTTTATTATATATATATATATATATATATATATATATATATATATATATATATATATAAACATATTTATTAGTTACTCTTCCAGTTTTTTTGTAGATTAGATTGAGCTCTTCGTTATATTTCTTTCATTTTATTTATTCAGTTATTATTCAAAATTATGTTATTATTTTCTGTATTTGTGTATTAAACCTGTTGAGAATAAAGAACTTATTCTCAATTATTATTATCATTATTATAAATCCAATCAACAGAATCAACTCATTTGATTTGAAAAACAGAAAAAACTTTATCAACCTTTCTGTAAAACTAAGATATGATTCATTTAAATAAGTACTTATTAAGTAATTTTTTAAGGATTCCTACAAAGGAATCCATTTCTTTGTAAAATGATAAAGATAAAATCCAATAAAAAAATATTATATTATCTTTTTTTCAACATAACTTTACCACTTAGTCGCCTGTAAATTAACCGCATTTTTCAATCTAGCCTTATCGCGAATATAAATGCAGTATCAAAACAGTATTATAACAGCGGCATTAGAAAGAAGGAATAATTAGTGTCTTTATTCACCTAAGTCTTCACAGTGGCGTCGACTTATGAAAAATGTTGGAGGGGTCCATAGCGGGAGTCTTGCCCAGAGAAATTTTCTAAATCATATAGATGAAAAATAGTGTGTTTTAAAAAATTTCCATGGCATTTTAGAGTCATATGATCAATATGAGAAACCCAAAAACTTAACTCTGGATAACTAAATATTCGGGGAAACTTGACAAGCCTGACACATTTTTTGACTTTGAAGAACGAAACAAAACATAAACACACATGGTATTTTCGTAAGAAGCTAATTTAATTTACATTAGTAATTATGCTTATAGAGAGTCTGAGAAGACTGAAATTATATTCAAATAAATTCTAAACTATCATTAAAAGAATAACACATGTAAGATTGCGGTCCCACAGTATAATAGTATTTGATTAATAAGTGAAATAGCTAATTTCAGTTTACTTTGAATGAGACTTCGGGTTCATTAATTAAAAACTTCAAAGTTGATGTTTCAATATTTTAATAAATTTAAAACAGTAGATACTTATGTCTGATAGGTAGGTACCTTCAGTCAAGTATATGTGAATAGCGGGTTTTAATTGGGCCTTGCACCCTAAAATTATTTAAATATTTGAAATAACTAATACAGTAGGTACTATAGTAATGTTGTAATACTGTAGGTATTTAACTGATACTAATATTTCGAAACTGAAATACCAACATAATTGTGGTTTTACAAAGCATACCTAATATAATTAATAATTTTCTTCAATTATTCTTCAATCACCAAGTCAATGTGTATCGGTTTGTTCTAATTAACTAAATTCAATAATTTCAGGTTATGTAGAAATAAAACAAGTAGGAAACATTTGTATAGTGAAGATTTTCTCCTAGCATGAAATTCTTTAATCACTCATATTTTATTTTTTCGTGTTTGGATGCACAAACACTTGTTGGGGTGTTTTTATTCATGTGTTTTTACATCGCTGTACTGCACACCACAATTTTGAAATTCATTTGTATCACACTAATTAATTCGGTTCTGTTCAATTCCGCAGGACATAATAGACAGAAAAATATTATATTATAGCGGTTTTCGCGCACTAATAAAAAATGTTAGAAAAATTAAAAAAGCTTTGAACTTCGTTAAAATTTATTTGAGTAAATACGGAAGAGGATTTCGAAATATTTCGTCAAGCCTATTTACTTTGTTATTAGCGCCGCTACATAACGGACCTACCCGAATTTGCGATGTATGTGACCCCTCTCCCACTCAGCCAAGAGCGACAGAGCGCCTATGCAAATCAACTCACATATGACACGGAGTGAATCACCTCTCAAAACACGTGGGCATGCATGCTTCACCCTCCCGGCACCCGTGGGGTTGTACGAGGAGGGTGAACGGAATTCCCTATGCCCTAAAAAAAGCCATGCGGTCCTCGGGAGGGGATAGATCTCGATCTGCAAGTGGGGAGAAAAATAAAGCAACAACGCTTTTGCTGCAGTTCTAGTTCAGACGGTTGTTAAGTGTGTCACGGCTTTCTGTGTTGTTTTATGGGTTTTCGTGCTTTTGAATGGTACACGATATGAACACGGTGAACGAGAACGACGCTCGACCAGGCGCGGACGCTCAGGCGACGTTGCCCACAGCGAGAGAGACGAGGCAGTCACCGAAAATCAGCCAAGTTATGTTGCAGAGGAATTCTGCATCTCCTTCTGTGCCGAGAAAGATAATGAGCAAGAACCACAACAACACAAGTTAGTATTCAAATTTAACTTATATTTTAATGTTGTGATTACGACGTTTCGACAGATTTGAGATGTATTTAGTGTGTATGCTATGACAATAACATTCATTCCGATGATTCACATAAAAATTTCAATAAATGGTAAATTTCACAACCAGGCTGAAAACTGGATGCGTTTTATGTATGAAAAAACTCACAGAGACAAAATAAAGCTATATGCACGCAAATTTTAATGAGCGAACATTTTGATTGATTTAATTTCGTTCAGTGTACTTGACCACGTAAAAATAGACATATAACAATGGGAGAAACTGCACTTGGTTTCATTTGTCATATATTATAAACAATTTTATCATCATCATGTCTAATCAGTCTTCCATGTTTTTATATACCTACACATATCTAATGTAGACTCTCTATAATTTTAAGATCTTTTCTAAGCTCTACTCGCTAAAAATTAATTCTGTCTGAAGTGAGTTAACTCATAATTTGTATTTTTTTAAATTTTGAGCGGTATACGGATGTAGATGTATATTAAAGTTTTATTAGATATGTTTTATATCTGATAGTACTTATAACTAGAATGAATCGATAAAGAATTCCAACGAACGAACTCTAAATCTCATATATGTACCTACATTCAATTTTCCTGATTTTTCTGCTTCTAAAAAGTGTGCTACTGCGATTAATAATTATCACGTGTACCTATAGCGATATCTTTTTCGATTGGGTATTTTGTCCTCTTCCCTTCACTGCCTGATTTGTTGTCTAATTATATGGTTAAAAAAGTTTATTCTGAGTCTCTTATTTTTTGTTATGTATCTATCTAAGGAAAATTATCACTGAACTATTACTGAGGATCTAGCAAATTTTCATGAATATTTAGATGAATACATGCAAATTGTTAGGAAAATTGTTTTTTTATGTAGGTATATCAATTTTCGCATATCGATATATGTGTTCCTTCATTGTTTTCCAGTATCAATATAATCAATAAATGATGTTGATTTCATTATATTCAATACATCTTAAGATAAATTTATAAACAATTTTCAAATTATTATATCCATTATTTTTTAATTCGAGCATAGAGCAAAGTATGAAATCTGTGGATCGTCAACGTTTTGTCTGTTGAAAATTAAATTATTTGCTCCTATAAGTATTAATTCATATGTTTTGATATTTTTTTAATTCAGTGGACCTCTTCAACGCCGGGTCCGAACGACCAATGGGCTTGTTATCAATGTACATTACCCAACAATTATCGTCATGAAACTACTGAAGACATAGACAAACGCAACACCTTTGCCTTCACCGGGGCTCGAACCCGAAAGTTTTGATCTTCAAGGTTTCTTCAAACAATTATTGCCATTTTTCGGAAGACGCCTTGCTAGATGCGAATCCTCCTACCGGATATGATACATTTGCCTGAATCTTGTGAGGAGTGTTGTTTTTAATAGTTCCTCGCGGATATGGCAATTTTATCTGCAAGTTTTTTCGGTTGAATTGCTTATTAGAAACATAAAAAAATATTTTGTTCAGTTCGATAAAAAAGATTGACTTTTAATTTACATATTAGGTGATATAGAAGATACCAAATTGACGTGTTTATCAGTGAATGGATTGAAAACCCGTTTAAAATTATTAAAGGACTTTTTTAACATTTTTTCCGGAGCACTCAATCGACTCAACCTCACTTCTTCTTGTATTCATAATTGTTCTGCTTTATATTGACGCTGGCTAAATCTTCAATGGAAGTTTCATTCAGGACTTCATATTCACTTTCTTAATTAACACTATTTACAAAACAACGTAATATGTCGCCAAGCTGATATAGTTTGATTATTCGTAACCTGATTAAATATCACGAAGAAGTTTTTTCGGCAATTTTTTAGGCTTAAAAAACGCTGAAAATGGTTTCAACAAACCTAAAATATTAGAATAACCGTTAGGTTATGTTATGAAATTATAAATAGAATGTCAGTTTAGTTCGAAGAATTTTAGATTTGTTGCATAAAAATGCATTCTTACTACGACTTTCTGAAATAATTACTGAAGGGTAAGAGACCGGTGGATGATAGGTGCATAAATATTTCTTCAATCTGTTAGAAATTTGAGGTACTAGGAGTGTAAAGTTGATATATTACAACCTTTTCTTTATGTGTAATCGCATATGTTCCTATGCAGAATAATTAGATTTATTCGGTTGATACTCATTGGACTGAGTCATACAGTTTGATAATGGTTTAGAACAGCCATTGGCTTGTAATCTAGTAAAAGGTGTTTTTTTAGAGGTATAGAACTTTAAATTGCAATAAAACAACAATGGATCATTCGATTGACAAGAATTTTTTTTTATTCGAAAAATAATCTTGTGGCATTACATCTTAAATATGATTTCTGGCATATGACCGCCATGGCTGGCTCGGATGTAATCCAATCTGGACGTCCAATTTTCGATGACTTTTTCCAACATTTGTGACCGTATATCGGCAATAAGACGGCGAATATTGTCTTCCAAATGGTCAAGCGTTTGTGGCTTATCCGCATAGACCAATGACTTGACATAGCCCCACAGAAAGTAGTCTAGCGGTGTTAAATCACAAGATCTTGGAGGCCAATTCACAGGTCCAAAACGTGAAATTAGGCGGTCACCAAACGTGTCTTTCAATAAATCGATTGTGGCACGAGCTGTGTGACATGTTGCGCCGTCTTGTTGAAACCACAGCTCGTGGACATCATGGTTGTTCAATTCAGGAATGAAAAATTTAGTACTCATGGCTCTATACCGATCACCATTGACTGTAACGTTCTGGCCATCATCGTTTTTGAAGAAGTACGGACCAATGATTCCACCAGCCCATAAAGCGCACCAAAAGTCAGTTTTTCTGGATGTAACGGTGTTTTGACATACACTTGAGGATTATCTTCACCCGAAATGCGGCAGTTTTGTTTGTTGACTTAGCCATTCAACCAGAAGTGCACTAAATGAAAATGGACGTTGTGCGCGATACGTACTCCGCACAGAACCATTATTTTCGAAATAAAATTGCACTATTTGCAAGCGTTGTTCAGGCGTGAGTCTAGTCATGATGAATTGCGAAACCAAACTGAGAATAAATCATTATGTACTAGATTACAAGCCTATTTGTACCTTCTTTAACTACTAAAATTATATTTAATATTTTTGGCGTTTACTTGATGTATATCCATTATAATTGAATATAAACTAAAATTCAAACACTTGAACTTATGATTTACACTTTATTGACTACATAGCATGACGCGTTTGTCGTTACAAACGACTTCTTCAGATACTAACGGAATAACATTATTCTGTTAGCATCTGAATAAGTCGTTTGTAAGGACGAAACGCGTTATGCTATGTAGTCAATAAAGTGTAAATCATAATGAACTTATGATTCAAACACTTGAACAGTGTTTGAATTTAAGTTTATATTCAACTACTAAAATTATATATAAAAACCTCTAAGTCTCAACCGGGTTCGAACCCAGATTCCAAGTCTCGAGTTTGGCAGTCCTCCATTCCAGACTCTACCTTAGTATGTACCTATGTCGAAATTATAATTAGCAAATGGGCCTCAAATTTTGGTTCGCCTATACGAATTTATCGTTCCTGAAATATGAACTTTTGTTCGATTTTATTACCACTGTGTGTTACTTCTCTATTTCTTGTCCGTCTTATTTGTTTAAATCATCTTATGCTTAAATTTTTTGTATTTGTTGAGAATTATTCCCTTTTTCTGTCAGTTTACATCCTTTTGTGTCCATTACACAATTTTGTGGCATTTTTGATTCAATATTGAATTTGGTCGATCTAGGAATTAATTGCTTTAATTTTACGTGAACGACATAATGATACATTGAAAATGAAATAGAAATTCTGCTGCATTCTTTTCATATTAAAAAAGGACGATTCAAATGTTTCTTGTTTAGTTCAAGTTACAATATATACTTTGCTAGGTAAATTAATTGTAAAATTCAATTATAACTTGAATTATGTGTCGATGCTCAAGTTTTATGTTTGTGTACTGCATGTTTTTCAGTTATTTAAGTTTTTCTACATAATTAAAATAACCATAACATTACATTTATCACGCCAATCATCAAACAATAACTCCACATCTCTGTAAAAAAAGGAATATTTGGTACAGAGGAATGGAAAGCATTATTTTATCTTACTTCAGAATTAAGAGCAAACAACGAATTTCATTTACTTATATATAACTAAACATTGATATCCATGTAACGGACCTTAATATCTAAAATTTGTACTTAACGTTTCGCTACAAATTATGGCTTTGTCAAAAATTTCAATAAATAATTCTCAAAAATATATTAAGGAAACTAGTTAGCAAAATTCAATGATCAATTTGTTTCTGTCACTGTCATTTAAGAAAATTATTAATTTCATAGTTTTGATAAAACTACAACTTGTAGTGAAATGTTAACTAGAAAAAATTTTGCATTTGAAGGTCTGTTCATATTTTATATATTAATTTTCTTGAACCATATTTGATTATATTGAAAAGATGAGACATACGTTTCTGTATTCTTTAAGGCGGTAAATGTTTATAATAAATTATCTAACAATATAAAAGAGTGCAAAAAAAAACACGACGGGTTGCACTCCGGGAGTGCCGGCAGAAGTGAAAACTAGAATATTATGAATATAGGAATGTTGTGCATTTTTGATATTTTGGAATGGTTAGAAAATAATTTTGTACGAATTGCTTTCATTATCAGTATAAAAGTATTATTATTTATGTGGTGGAATACAATATTCATTTATTGCGCTATCGTACACAAACATGACAATTTATATTACATTAAAAATTTAACACTTCAGAACTAATACAATTATTTTACATTAAAAAGTTTATCTCTTAGGAAAATCAACTTCCATCCATAATTTCAACGACTTTTTCATCATCATCTTTACCAGAACCATCATCGCTAATCTCTAAAACTGATAAGATAGGTTTATGATAGCTGAAGTAAGAAACGAACAGTTTTGATTCGAACCTATTTAAGTGTCTAATAAAGACCGCATCAATAGTAGTTTTGTATTTCGTTGTGCTAAGATTGCGATCATTTGACATAGTTAAACCAAATTCATTATTTAAAAATTCAATTAATAGTTGATTTTTATCGTCTGCAAACTTTATGTTGAAATCTCCACTCAAAATCATTGGCAATTCATCAAAGCTTTTTCCAATTTTTTTTTGAAGCAATGCAGATGCGTCATGAGAATAAATGAATAAATTTTCGTACAAGAAGTCTCGTATAGCACGCAATGACGTATCTGGAGAGATGTAAACGGCAACCATAATAATAAACTGATTATCACCAGAGTGGCAACGACTTATACAAATATCACCGATATCAGAAACAGTAGCATTAAACATGCTGTTGTATTTCACATGCACATCCATATAATTTGTACAATAATGAACTGTGTTCATATTTTGATAAATAGCTACTCCTCCCGCTGGACGATTATTTCTTCTGAAACTCGCAACAAAGTTGAAATTCGGAATGTCAATTATTTCATCGTTACCCATATGAGTTTCTGATAAAATTAACACATTCATCTTTTTAACAAGAGCGTCAATTGCTAGATCATTTACATGCGCACGTAAACTTTGACAATTGAATGAAAAATACACACGAACATTCGCGCAAGCGCCTTGCGCCGCCTGCCTCTCTCCATCCGTCTTACGAATTCTCGATCAGGTCACGTGTCCTGACGCGAGTTTAGAAATTTTTACCCATTCCAAAAAAATACACAGCGCCGCTTAAGAAGTTTTCACTTCAATAATCATAATAATAGATTTAAATACACATTAATGTTAGAAACACGTGAGTCCTAGTACAAACCACTTCGTTTGATTTTGAAAGAAGATTGGTTCTGTGGGTTCTTGTGTAAAATGTCTGACAGTATTCTTCGTAGTATAGCTCTGAGGAACAAAGAAAATAAGTTTACCCAGAAGCTCAGGACAGTCGAGATTATCATTGAGCAAATTGAATAAAAATGTGAATGCATTCAAACTTCTCCTGGTGTGGAGGCTCCTAGTGTCAAACCTCGACAGCAAACAAGTGTGATCACAACCTCTAGGTGCATGCTAAATAAATTTCATTCTTATTATATTATAATTATTACTAAGTAAACTATAACTTTCTTCCGATAAATTTTTGACAAATTATTCAATAGAACACTATAGCAGAGCTGACTATGTGAAACATGAACATGATAAATGTTATAGAATATTGAAATCGATGTCTACATTTATTGGAAGCGTACTCATCAGTTATGCAACGTCCAACAAATGAAAGGCAACGACTTCAATCCTCACATACCTTCTTATCGTTCGTAAGACAGAAATATACAGTAAGTTGTATGCATATATGATGCATAGATTAATGTACATCTCAAATCTTATGAATCAATGAAAAGCACATGAATACATCTAACATTGAAGGTTTCACACGTACTTATCAATTAATATACCTACTACATTTTACTACTCCAGTTTTTTTTGGACAATTTCATCTAATTTGATGGAGTAATGCCATCTAGGATACGGTTGTAGAAACTGTCATTTACCAAAGTATCTGAAGTGGCTACTTGAAACATGACATAAATCTACTACAAGAAAAACAATTCTGTAGTTCTCGTGCTATATTATCGCACTGGTAAATATTCGATATTAAAAGTATACCTACTAATAACTTTCTTTCGATAGTTTTTTGACAAATTATTCAAAAGAACATTATAATAGCAGAGCTGACTATGCGGAACATGAACAATGTGATGTTTCCATTATCCTTCAAGGGATGAACGTTAGAGAATATTGAAATCGATGCCTACATTTATTGGAAGCGTAAGACAAAATATTATATATATATATATATATATATATATATATATATATATATATATATATATATATATATATATATATATATAAGGTAGGTGGACCATGGAAGGCCATGCTCCTTTGAAGGCCAACTATCAAAAAGTCGTAGTTATTGACATGTAAACACATATTCCTTCGGCTATACACTAAGATCCATCAAACTCAAGGCCACAGATGCGGCGGCGAGTCGCTCGCGCCGCTATTGTGGCCGTGCGATCTCACGCTTCGTAGACTTCGGTCGTCGACGTTACAATTGTTATTCGCGCGCACAGCAAAACGTAAGTTTTTAGTTAGATAACCTATTATTATTTCATATTTTTTTAATGTGAATTGTCGTATAAGGATATGTTTATGGTACTTAAGAAAAAAAATAGTTTTGCCTCGATTTAAGTTAAAATATTGGTACTGTTCCCAGGAAAGCCGATGGTTCCTTATAAGGCCAATCAAAAATTTGACATTGGCCTTGCTAGGGTACATGGGCCTTACAAAGAACATGTACAAACCATGAACATATGAACAGTTACTTTTTAGTTATAAATACGTACCGTTACAGTTAAAACAACTTAGTAAGTACTTAGTCTGTAGTGTCTATTATTTTATTATAATTAATATAAGAAAGTCATTGATAATTTTTAGTTTGGCCTTCTTAGGAACATTTTGGCTTTACAAAGAACGGGCCCATAAGAAGGCCATTTGAGGTGAAAAAAAAAGTTTTTAATTTCATTATAATACGCGTTGGCAAGTTATTTGATGTCAATATAATACTCATTACTACTGTTTTTGAATAATTTCCATTAATATATTCTTAGTTATACGATGGTGCTCAAGTAATATTCGTTGAGTTTTTTATAAATGATAAAAATATATTGAGCATTTAATGTTTTGCTTAAATGAAAGAGCTTATTATGTAGTTTTAGTAAAAGCGAATATATTAATTATTACAACTCTATTTTTAAGTTGAACGACTGATGTATAATATTGGCCTTGTTTGGAGCCGCGTTCCTTGCAAGGCCATTTGGAAGAGCTTAACAAAACTTAAGTTTAATGAATACTGATTAAAGCTAGGTTAAAAAAAAGTGATTTATATGGTACACAATAAAACAAACTATTATTGATAATTTGTTTTTTTCATTTATCCAGTTAATAAACGAATAAAAAGCGTTTACTCGTTAGAGTGGCCTTCCATGGTCCACCCACCTTATGTATATATATATATATATATATATATATATATATATATATATATATATATATATATATATATATATATATATATATATATATATGTGTAAGAGAAAAATAAATTGGTTCATTGAGAATTATCAAAACAATTAGACAACATATAGTTTTTTGCCCTTGGTTGACTAACTTTTTGAAGAAGGTTTTCGTCTCAAAAATTAGCATTTCAAATTCACCCGAATGTCACCATTTATCCGGGGAAACCAACTCGCAGTTGTAGTGTTTTTTTTTCAAACTCGCGGCATTTTAATTGTAATTAATGTGCGTAAAAGCAAGTTTTTATTATATTTACTGCGCTAATTAAGCAGATGAACACTCTTACAAATTTGGCGTATTGATTGTGGCCGTTATACTTTATAAAGCCTCTTATTCGCATTTACCTGTTACAAAAAACGGTCGGTTAGTCACTTTAAAGCTGATATTATGAAACGGAATAAGTAATTGGAATGCGTTTTTCAATATGGGACGATGATTCGTGATGCAAGCAACTTTTTGCACGTCTTGTGCAGTGGCGGATGATGTTTTTTAGTCCCCACGGCTGCCTCTCCATTGGAGTTAGTTCTTCATGTTTGCACGTGTAGTACATTTTTCAGTTTTCAGGGCACAAATTGCCAGGAGAAAATAATTTTTCAATTCTTCCATCAGATGTAATGCATTTTATATTTCAACTAGCTGACCCGGCCAACGTTGTTTTGCCATAAAATTATCACTACATAGTATAAAACAAAGTTGCTTTCTCTGTAAATCTGTAATATCTTCGAAAATATTCACTCAAATCATACGGTGTAAAGGGCCATATATATCTATATTAAATGAACAATGTATTCAAGGTATTTAATTGGTTAAGGATTAATACTGTATGGGTTAAAATCGCTTCGAAAATTAGCCATTATTTGTCGCAAAAAGTAAATGACAAAAAAAAGTTATTGTGGGTTATCCATAAGAGATAGACATATACCATCACGGACTTTTCTGTAGACCTTTTCAATGTGTACAATACTTAGTACATTATTTTGATAAAACTCGTAGGGTTCAGCCTGCGTTTGCAATGTAAGCGGAAAAAATGTAATTATTTACGACATCACATTAGAAACCTCAAAAATAACAGTACTTCTCCACTATTTAGTGGATGTTATTATACATATAAACCTTCCTCTTGAATCACTCTATCTATTAAAAAAAACCGCATCAAAATCCGTTGCGTAGTTTCAAAGATTAAAGCGTACAAAGGGACAAAGGGACAGAAAAAGCGACTTTGCTTTATACTATGTTGTGATATTTCCTTTAGTCAGTGTCATAATAAGAAATTCAATGTCACATAAAACTATATAGGGCGTTTATTCCCGTCATATTTGAGAGTTATTCTAAAAATATTCTTGATAATGCTGTAAAAAGCGAAACTACTCGAATAAAGAATTGTGCAGTTAGTGATTTTTAGACAAGTATTTATTATTACCTCTCATTTACTTCTAAAAATATTTTATCGTTTGATCTAATAATCATCAAAATCATTCAGAATTTCTATAAAAATCTTCGAAAAACACCCAAAAAAAGATTAAAAGGACTTATCTGTTGATGCAACAATGTCCTACAGCAAGTGTTTTTAAATAGAATAATAAATTGTCGTCCCCATAAGGTAGAAGCTGGAGTTAAGATTTGCTATATGAGATATCTGGGTAAGACGCCGAAGTTTGGATGTACTTTTGTACCTTAAATAATATTCGTAATATTATCAATTTGTTGTAATATTTCCAAATGGTTGTAAATAAATGGTGTTTTTTTAGAGGTATAGAACTTTAAATTGCAATAAAGCAACGATGGATCATTCGATTGGCAAATAATTTTTTTTTATTCGAAAGATAATCTTGTGGCATTACATTTTAAATATGATTTCTGCCATATGACCGCCACGGCTGGCTCGGATGTAGTCCAATCTGGACGTCCAATTTTCGATGACTTTTTCCAACATTTGTGGCCGTATATCGGCAATAACACGGCGAATATTGTCTTCCAAATGGTCAAGCGTTTGTGGCTTATCCGCATAGACCAATGACTTTACATAACCCCACAGAAAGTAGTCTAGCGGTGTTAAATCACAAGATCTTGGAGGCCAATTCACAGGTCCAAAACGTGAAATTAGGCGGTCATCCAACGTGTCTTTCAATAAATCGATTGTGGCAGGAGATGTGTGGCATGTTGCGCCGTCTTGTTGAAACCACAGCTCCTGGACATCATGGTTGTTCAATGCAGGAATGAAAAAGTTAGTAATCATGGCTCTATACCGATCACCATTGACTGTAACGTTCTGGCCATCATCGTTTTTGAAGAAGTACGGACCAATAATTCCACCAGCCCATAAAGCGCACCAGTCAGTTTTTCTGGATGTAACGGTGTTTTGACATACACTTGAGGATTATCTTCACTCCAAATGTGCAGTTTTGTTTGTTGACGTAGCCATTCAACCAGAAGTGTGCTTCATCCAAAATGGACGTAGTGCGCGATACGTATTCCGCACAGAACCATTATTTTCGAAATGAAATTGCACTATTTGCAAGCGTTGTTCAGGCGTGAGTCTATTCATGATGAATTGCCAAACCAAACTGAGAATAAATCACTTCTCAGTTGTTAAATCGGTCGCCATCTTCAACAGTAATGCCAACTTAAAGTTCTATACCTCTAAAAAAACACCCGTTATTTCCAATGCATAATTTATTGAAAAACAAGTCTAATGAAAGTTCGGAATCGTTAAAATGTAAATCCTAGTATAATAACTATTGGTTAAAAGAAACTAGTATGTGGTGTCCCAAAATTAACACAGACTTAAATTTGCCGCCATTTATGTGACTTGGTAACACAGTTTTTTTGCCGAAATTGGATGATATTGATGTGGTCAATATGTGGTTTCAACATGATGATGCCACATGCCATTACACCTCGTGAAACACTTCAATTACTGCATGACACATTTCCGGTGATTAAAACTGGCCCTTTAGATCGTGTGATTTAACACCATTAAAGTTTTTTATGGAATTATTCAAAATCACAGGCCTATGTCAACAAGTCCACAATACAACCACGCGTGCATTAAAGGAGGAAATTCAACGTTGCATTTACGAAATTCAGCCACATTCATGCAGAATGGTCATGGAAAAATTCGATAAACGAGCGCGTATGTGTATGCAAAGCCGTGGAGCCCATTTGCCGATGTGTTAATCAATAAATAATTCAATGCAATGTACTATATAATTAAATGCAAATTACAATCAAAGGACTAAAAACTGTGTTCTCTAGTTAATTCAAAACTTGCGTTAGTTTTGGAACACCTGTATATCAAAAATAAACTGGTTACATAAAAACGGGTATATATTAAATATTAAATTAAATTAAACTCTTGGCTTAATGTTTCACGATTATATTTAACAATATGAATTTGTCAACATGTTTCGAGCGTGAGCTCATTTTCAAGACTAAAATACAGTAAGGAACGAACAACAAATTTATATCGGTACAATGGATGTAAGGAGGGGGGATAATTGAAAATCTAAGTGTTCATTTACGATGTCTTCTTTTTTCTTCCAAGAAAACCTCACGCTCGAAACATGTTGACAAATTCATATTGTTAAATATAATTGTGAAACATTAAGCCAAGATTTTAATTTAATTTAATATTTAATTATATTTCATCAAGAGAGTAATCGAGAATTCAGGCTTAAGTCTAAACGCAAAAATGGAAAAAAAAAGACCAAATATGTCTTAATGATACTAAATATTTCTTGTGTTTATCTACTATATAGAATGTCAAATTACTGTTAGAAAACTTTGATATCATTCTGAAAAATAATGAAACCACAAATCATTGTTTTATAATTCTATAGATCTCATGAAATTTCGAAATACATACTCAATAAAGAGTAATAGTAAAACCATTTCTTCATGGTTAAAAACACACCATTTTTTTCGTGTTTAGTGCGTTCTAATTTTTCCGTGATTTTATTAATATACATCTCATTTTTTTTTCAATTCAATGAACGTACAGTTGCCACAACAGTTGGTTCAACACCCATGCCTTCAGCGGGGCTCGAACCCGAGTTCTACCGACCAAGCAACGGAGACTGGATAGTTGAAGGCAAATGAAAAAGAGAGAAAAAAGGTTTTGAATGTCGAAATGGCTTCAGTAATTCGGTGTTATTTAGTCACAGTAATACCATACAATTAGTACGACGATGGTCTCAAATAAAATTTAATCCTATATCTGACACTTTTGAATATCTTCATATTCAAACTACTAATTTCAATTTGATTGAGTAAGAGGTACAGCAGAAAAATTTTTCTGCTCTAGAAAAATATGAAAGTATACACTACTTTTTATACCTATATTAGTGGTAATGTGCCTAGTCGATTAAGACTGATTTCAGATTTAAGATTTCAGTGTCTTGTATTTCATTTAACACTTTAGTTGGCTAGTACATATACATGCCATCCTAATAATAATTATTATTGTGTATAATATTGTCAGTGTATACCTAGTTGCTTCAATTCATCTGTGTCAATCTCGAATCAAATAAACAACAACACCGTTAAACAACTGCCTCTGGAATACTTCAGGAGTCTAATTTTGGGCCACTGCTTTTCATTCTTGTCGTGAATGATCTGATGGAGAATATTGACTTGTCACTTTTGATGTTCGGTGACGATTTGAAACTATATCATAAAATTAGATCACAGGACAACTGTGTTCAACTTTAGCTCGCGCTGGACCATGTTGCCTGTTGGTGCAATCATAATTATTTGAGTTTGAATGTGTCAAAGTGTAATATTCACTCTTTCATAAGGAAAAATATTGAATTGGGTGTGATTATAGGGTGGGTGGTCAGATTCTTTCTCGTGCTGATAGAGTCAGAGATCTTAGTATAGTTTTCGACCTAAAACTTTCATTCATTCCACACATCACCGAACTTATTTCATCTGCCTCGAGAATGGATTCGTTGTACGCAATGGCAAATATTTCAATAATTCCTCAGCATTTATACGACTATTTAATGAATCCTAATATCTAGCAAGTTGGAGTATGGCAGCTTGATCTAGAATACTATTTGTACTTGCCATCAACGCGATCTTGAGGCCATTCAGAGAAGGTTCTTGAAATTGTTAATTGGGAGGGATGGTAAAGTTTATCCACAGAGAAAAGTAAATCATGACTAATTATTGAGTCGATTAATCTCATTGCAGGACAGAAGAGAAACTTCATCACTCAATTTTTTTTACAAATTACTGCACAACAGTATTGATTGTCTGGGGGGAGGGGGACTTGCCCGCTTGAAAATTTCGTGTTCCTAGGCAAAATTCTCGTACTACAGAATTATTCAACCTAGACACTTCAAGGACCAACTAATTAACACAATTCCCCAGTTGGTTTATGGAGTCTACATTCAATACTGTTGCTAATAAATGTGATATTCACTTTGACTCCATAGAAGTTATTATTAGGAGTTATGTGAACAAGAGAAATTGAATAAAATGAATTGAATTCGATAGAGTTCTTTGTAATATTTCATTTAATTTCATTATTTAGATATTAGTTCTTTTTTTGTTTTTTTAGATTACATTGAGCTCTTTGTTTTATTTCTCTTCATTTTATTTATTTAGTTATTATTCGACATTATCTTCTATAAATGAATATTGTGCCTGTTGGCAATAAAGAACTTATTATCATTTTTAACAAGTACCTACCTAATTCATCTTCAAATAGAAGTAGTCTACGAATAATTTTAATAAAGGTATCAAACTGTTTATAATGTCTTGTAGATGAAACGTAAATCCAGTGTATCGCAATTTTTCTGTGAATATTGGAACAGTGATGTAAATTCACGACTAATCAAACTAATGCACTTCTGAAATTGATTAATAAACTCAGTTTTTAAAAAAAACTTATTCCGCAGTGAAGCTTAAACTCTGTGTTGTGTCTACCACCCATATAGTTGTGTTCTACATTTATTTCTCGTTAAAAATTTATTTTCTATGATTTCGGGTAGACAGCACTGGCTGCACGAGGTGCGAGGCACCACTGATTTATTTTTTGTTGGCACATTTTGTAACCAAGTAATTCTACATCATTCGAATAGTGGTCGCTACAGGATGGATAATTTACTTTTTACTATCTACCTAAATTTTGGATCGTAAACTAGTCCACATCGGATTCCTTTGCGAGGGACAAAAAATGATTGAATAAAAAAAGCGCAAGTTTTCTTCTGGAGTTAAACCGCATCGGTTGACTTCGCATCCAGAGTTGCCTGAAAGATTGTGGCATGCTCACTGCCTTACGACCGCTGAATCTGTTTTCTTTCGTTATTAGATTTATATTGCACAATTCGATTACACAATGTAACTTTCTTTGATTTACTGGCAACGGAAAGATCGCTTGCGACTGAGTGCGGCTTGTTACTCTTTTAGGTAGGTAGTTACGTACTTTTAACACGTACATATCGCTGCCATCGCCTAAATTGCTGATGACGTATGCACACGGCAAAAATCCAGGACATTTTGGCGAAATATGGTTTTTCCCCGGACAACAAAAATATTTTTTACAGAACAAATAGAAACATTGTTATATTTTCAATTTTTATTTATTTATAAAGCTTTTATTAAAATCGAATAAAGTACGTATATCACCGAAACAAATAACATTTTCAACGAAATTAAACGCTCTTTCTGAGGTAATAGGGTAACAAAAATGATTAGAAACGCTCTTTTTTTGGCATTACCCAAATTATTACCTGACACTTACTAACTATAATACTTAATCATTTTTAAATAAACTAAGAAAATACAGAAGTAACTACCAAAACTTTTAATTTTAACGAGATCAATTTTTTTAAATTTATTTGGGTATCTATTTTGCAGTCATCCCAATTGTCTCTAAAATATCTTTCTTTTACAACAAGGATTGTTTAAAGGTGGAAAAACTCAGGTCTTTGAAATTATACTTGATTTTGATCAGGGAAGAAACCGTGTGTATGTTTAATTTCGTTATTAATAAATTAAACACGTTTTTAGAAATTTGAAAGATATTTCATACACTCGTATTGATCTCTACAATATTGTTTCGGTATACAATACTTCCAAAACTTTTCGTCCAACTGATGAAGGTAGGTATTGCATACCGAAACAATATTGTAGTGGAAAATATACCTATGAAATTTTAACTTCCTACTCAATCAACTACTTAATTTCTGTCTTCGTCCACTGCTGTGTGACTAGCGAAAACAGACTTTTCACGGTCGCATTGTGAGGTGGTATGCAAAAATAATACTGTGAGATCTTAAGTAGTTCAGAATATAAATGGGCGTTAGGAGTTTTGAAAAAATCCTGCCAGAGCTGTTTTGCTCTTAAAAGCTTATTGCTGTCAGTAAAGTTCCTGCTATAAGCTTTTAAGTTTGTCCAATCGTCAGTCAGCTTCGTATTATCGATTCCGATGTTTAGTTCCTTAGGGAATAGTACTGTTTTTTCGACATCAGGGCATGGAGTACTTTCAGTGATGTTTGGCAACATAATCCAGTTTAATTTAGCAGAGTCCTTCATTGGGTTTTACCACTTTTTATCGCTTATCTATAGATAAATAGATGTGATTTGGCCTGACAACAAAAAAACAGAGAGGAGTCAATCCTACATGTACATACCATGCATAAAAACACACAGACTTGTTCTTAAAACCAATAAAAGCTAAGTATGAATGAAACGACACTGAAGAGTAACGTCGAATTGAGTAGAGAAACTTTTCGATTTCTCGCTTTGTTATATTTTATAGTTGTGTCTTTTGGCTTCAAAGCTTGAATATTTCTCATGAAAATTATGAAAATTAGAGGTTAGGGGCACCACCTAACGACCTATCTAGGAACTACGTGGATTCTGTCGAAAACTGCTTAACAAATTTGAGGATGAAACAGCTTAAAATAGAAAAAAGCTAGATGCAGTATTTAATATTATTTGTTCAGTAAGTAGGTAGTTACCTAAATAAAAAAGAGTTTTTTAGGGAGGATTTTAGGGATTAAGTCATCCTATATTTGATGAGAAATAGATAATGGAACGTATTCATTTTAAATCAATAATAATATTATTTTGTGTTCAAAATGATAATATATCGGAAATTATTTCTAAATTATCGTAATCGCCAGTGATGTTAACCTAAGGAATTAATGATAAAAATTGCTATGACGATTGGTACAACCTTATGTAAAAAATTGGTTGTTTTACAATTCTCTACCACGGTTTGTCGTTCAAGTAGAACGTTGTTGTTCAATTAACTAACAACTGTAAAAAGTGTATACTGTTTTATACTATTTCGTCTTAATTTTACGCAGCAGAATATTCACCAATAATCACAGTAGTGTTAACTAGATTTCACATTTTTTTCATTTTAATCGCTATGGAAAATGCGCAACAATCACTTGAAAATGTGTATATGTATTTGACTTTCAGTTATTTGTTTTTGTATATCAGAAATTTCGATGGAGTGGATAACAATCGTATTTTAATGATAATTGTATTAATTTTTTTATGACATATTCCTTGACGTCATATTTCTTGTTTTGACGCAATGACAAGGTCTTTGCTAATAAAAAAATATTCCTTTAGAATTGATAAATAATGAATTGTAAGGTTTTTGATAATTTTACCTGAAAAAAATTGTTGGAAAACATTGATGAAGACTGAAAACGCTCAATACGAGAGATATTTGAAAGGCTACCGTTCGAAAAGAAACGTTAACGTGTTTATATATATATATATATATATATATATATATATATATATATATATATATATATATATATATATAAATCTTCTTATTTCCCAATATTTCGACATTTATTTTACGGCTCCTCAGGAGGTAAACAACAAAGAAAAAGAAACCGTAGGAGGATACTTAAATCTAAATATAAAACTTACAAGAAATAAAATAATAGTGAAATAATGTATTATAATATAGGTACAATGTTGACTACTAGAATTCGGATGAAATAAGGCATCACTCGACATCTGAAGAGAAAAATAAATAAAATCGAAAAACGGAGCAGATGAAAAATATTTTTTAAAAAGGTAAAATGCAAATGAAAAGAAAAACACATCATCTGATATTGTTGATGACATCACAACCTGCGTACCCATAAGTCAGACACAAGCCGTTGTTCAGTACTCCAACTCTTTCGACCCATTTTTGGTTTTCACTGTTGAATTGGAAGAACAAAAATCTATTCCATTGATAGACACAAGATTAATAAAGTCTGATAATAACAGAATTATATTAGACTGGTATTAAAAACCAACAGCATCAGAAAGATTTATCAATTTCTATTCGAACCACTCGACGAGTCCGAAGTATAACACAATATTGACAATGAAAAATAAGGGGTCACATATCAGCAATTTTTGAAAAAACTTAGATAAAACTGTATAAAATTTTCGAAACAATGGTTAGGTACCAAAAAATATTCTGATTAATCTAACCTGTACAAATTTAACCTTTATCTCCCTTTACGCAGGTTGGGATGTTAAATATTTCAAAATTTCCAAGCTTGCCGGCATTTCATATTTGGTCCTTTCTAGTCTGGTTCACATGTAGGTACCCTTTTTGTAAAATTTTCAATACTCTCCGAAAATTACGATCGTGGTGTCATTCGATTCGTATTGTTACCTAGAAAGTTTGAGGAATGGTCCGAAAATGCGCTGAAAGAAATTACAAAAGTTACAAACAATAAAGTGAAAAAAAAGTGAGGGTTCGGTTTTTTCAATATCTCAGGAAATATTCAAAATTTTCAAAATGGCAAAAAAGTTGCAACAAGATGAAGAAATTTGCTAAAAAAAAAAGCTTGGACTCCCGAAACTGTAGCTCTAATATTTATAATTTTTACAGAGCCTCGAAAATAGTGCCAAAAGCGGGAAAAAGGGATTCTTAATAGTATAAAAAATAGATTATCCTTACAATAATGAAAAAATTTTGATTTTCCACTTTTTTATTAACAATTGAAAGTTGATAAAATGAAAAATAGTGGAAAGAATTTTTTTTTAATCTTTATTATTTTGAAGTCTCATCGTTAAAAGCTACTCAACGATATTTTTTACTGTTATTGTTTGAAAAATTGTTATTAACAAATATTCGATAACATTTGTTTCATATATATATATATATATATATATATATATATATATATATATATATATATATATATATATATATATATATAACTAAAACGGATCAATAAATTATTGAGAGCTTGTAGCAATATAATGCAAACAAACCAGGAAATTATCAGCAACAACAGCTCTGAAAATCTACCACTCGGTGTTTTACCGCATATACAGAATCTAACAACCCAAACTGATCAAATTTTTTCATAATAAGATAAAAATAGCTCAAAAAAATGCATTAACTGTACAATCATTAATTACTCGCGCAAAACATCCGCTAGAATTGATGTATATATAGGTGAATTGATTGCTGTATATATAGGTGAAACATCATTTCTCATAGAAGTGATTGCCGAAATACCAACAAGACGAATTATTCTGCATTAACTCAACAAGTACAAACCACTAATAACAATACGAATTATAATGCCACGAAAATTTTAGTTTACGCAAATAATTACAACAAACGCCTTTTAGTCCAGAATTTTAGCAAATGAACATTTTCGAAAACTTGGAAATTCTCTTTAGTAATTTATATATAATCTATATATATTTATATATATATATATATATATATATATATATATATTTTTTTTTTTTCGTGGGTATGTGTGTGAGTCACAAGTTCATTGAACTTATTTGAAGGCACCGGCAGTGTTCTATACCGAAAATTTTTGTTAATAATAATAATGAATACGCACACTTGAGTAAGTGGCTCCATCCTTCTGTGGGAAGATTTCTTTATGAAGGGTTGAAGGAACAACATCTCCAAATAATAATATTAATTGAAGTAGGCATGTCCAGGTAGAGGCTATATTTTGCTGCCTTTATTTATGACTTCCTTTTCCGGTTGAAACGTATTTCATTTTTGCTCTGAAGTTTTGAATTTCATTACGTTCCCATGTTGAAATGTAATCGAAAAATTCACATTGATGAACAAGAGTTCGAGTTTAAATTGTCCAATAATCACTTCAAATGTTGTAATTTCTTTATTCAACCTTTCGTTCCTTTCACTTTGGTTGACCCTAAATATTTTCTACCCCATGCTAGACACAATAAAATATATCCGTCCAGTATTTTTGTGTGCGGTTCACTCTATAAAAAATGGCAAATTCGTTAACCAAATATGGTGGCCCCCTCACACAAAATAGGACCCTTAGAGGCGGGTTTCGCTTTAGAATAATTTGGCAACTACCCTCGATATGGCTGCCTAGGATTGGGTAACTAACGGCTGGGTGGCTCTTTCGACCCTCTATAAGGACCTCCCCCAGCTAGGTAGATATAAAAAATGACGACCCTTTACAATTTTCTTACCTGTGTTTTTTAAAGCTTCGAAAAACTACCCCTTTGTGCTATATCTGTATACGTGCCAAATGTAGCTAGTTTCAATGTAATTTATTCAAATTTTTTCAAAGGGTTATCTTGTTTTTTTGCGAGTTATACGAATAAAATTTCTTGGGAACTGTTTTCGTTCTTAGTATACGGTTTTTTATGTGATTATATTATCGGGGGATCTGGTGAAGTTAGTGGGAAAGCTCATCTCTTATACCTTTTTGATTTTTTAGAGATGCGTTCCTTAAAAGTCTTCATAATGATGAGAACGTATGTTAACGTAAATATTGATATACCTATGCATTTTTCTTTTAATGTTTTCATTTTATTATGTATTATATTTTATTGATTCATGAGCCGCAGTTATAGTCCTAGAAATAAGAATACAGCGTTGGAAATCATGTCAAGGTGCCATTAAAATAAGGGGAGCAAAGACCCACCGCCCCCCTTTTAGTGCTTACGTAAGATTTGAACAGCCCTTGTAGCATACAAGTTTCAGATATCTACATCATGTCTTACTACATGTTTTTTTGTTTTATGGATATATAAAAACTGAAATAATTTTCAATAATACAAAAACTCTACATTATATCGAATTAAATTCAAATTTATCACATACAAACATTTCGTTGTAAAATTTAGATGTTTGTTCAGATTTAGATAATTATGTACCTACAAATATTTTTCCTCAAATGTTGACATTTTATCGTTTGTTTTTCAAGAGTCAAGGCTTTTAACGTTCAGGGTTTGAGGTTCTTATTTAAATTATGTATAAGTATGATCTATCAAAACTTCGATAAGAATAATTTTTATTTACTGACAATACTAAAATATAGGAACGTAAGGGAACTCTTCAAACCTAGGTACTCTTCAAATTTTTCAATCGAAGAAAATAATTTATTTGAAAGTTTAGTTTTGCTACTGTCTGTTTAAGAATAACGATTGCAGTTAAAATAATGACACAAGTAAACACTCAAGAAAAAAAAATAGATATATATCTATATGTACATATATACATATACAGATATATAAGTATATCTAAAAATATACAAGTGTATATAATGAATTAAATAAGACTGCAGATATTCAAATCCCCGATCGATTGGCGCTTTATTTTTGTTTTTGATTGAAACAAAATACAATATATACCTGAGTCGTTGATGATTATTGATGATACACACCTAGTATAGTGGTGGTTGAGTTATAACAAGTCAATAATCTTCTTGAAGACTATTCAAGTTTTTGTTTGTTCATTACATTACAAGGTAATCTGAATTGGTACTCTCTGGTTTCTGTTGAAACAAAATGTACTGAGCGGCAAGTTTTTGCTAGGATGTTATTACTACAAATCCAGTTTTTTCTTAAACTTTGTCATGGTCTGTAGTTGGCTCTATAGTCAGCTTCTTCTATATTGTGATTTGGATCCGTTCTAATGACCTTTCGAAAAAAATACAACAAAAGACGCTGGCAAGGGACACGCAATGCTGTGTGGACAGAATTGAATAATGAAGGATATCGCGTTCTAATTGTTACAGAAGTAACCTAAAACGTTTTTTGTACGTTTGTTGTCGCAGTGAGAGATTCCAAATTTACATGTTTTTGTTGTTCTTGAAACGAGAATGAATCATTGTTAATTCATATAATCCAGAGGTCATTAAAAAGCTTTCTTTACACGAACATTTGAACGAAAAATTTTAACGAATTGTTTATATATAAACCTGATTATTAGGCTTGCATAACAGCTTCCACTAATATTTAACATAACACTTTTGAGAATTTAATATGAAGAATCGGGATGAAACTTTTCAATGGGTTTTGATTCAAAAGAGGGATTTGAATATTGAAAAGCCTCTTGCATATTAGCTTTTATTAAGAAGTATGGATAATACAATTTCACGTTATAATAATAATTTCTTTATTCTTAACAGGTATAATAACTAATTACAGAAAATAATAACATAATGCTGAATAATAACTAAATAACTAGGAATAAAATGAAGTGAAATATAACAAAGACGACATTCTTGATAATGCTGTAAAGGGCGAAACTAGTCGAATAAAGAATTGTTCAGTCAGTGATTTTTAGACAAGTTTTTATTATTACCTCTCATTTAAATATGAACTATCACAGAGTAGATTCATCGTCCTTTGAATTCATTATAACAAAGACCTCAATCTAATCTAATAACACTAAAAAGGTAACCATTAACTAAATGATGAAATTGAATGAAATATTACAAATAACTCAATCTAATTCAATTCATTTTAGCTAATTTCCCTGGTTCACAATACTGCTAATAAAAACTGCTATGGAGTCGAAGTGAATGTCACATTTATTAGCAACTGTATCGAATGTAGAGACTCCATAAACCAAATTGGGCATTGGCGAGTTGGTTCTTGGAGTATCTACTCTCTAGGTGACAATATTTGACTGTTTCCACAAAAATATCTCAAAATATTCGTAATAGCTGATGCATATTTCCCATTTGATTAATTCTCTTTAAATTTTTCTAAATTTCATGAAAATGACAGAGAAAGTTTGAATGAATAAGAAACCCGCCAAAACACTGCTATACAGGTTAGTCAATGTGGTGACGTCACGATGCAATAAACACAGTAACCGTCACATTTTAATACGACTGTCGACTATTAAATTTAGTAATTGTTGACGATTTCATAACTTTACTGCGATAAAATGTCTTAAAAATGGTGCGTAGTGCCACAATGTACTAACACATCTATTGAAACCCCGGATAAAATGTTTGTGAACCTTCTTACAAACACTAAAATTCGGAAAAAGTGGTTAATTCTCTCTCGTAGAAACCCGAAAGATATAGCTGCAAAATCTCACGCTTTTATGTGTGAAGATCACTTTAACGTAAGTAAATAATTTCTACCCTATATTTCATACATAAATAACGAGTTGATTTTATTACATAATCGTTATAGTCTTCTCTATACATTCAACTATATTTTGAGGTTATTAATTACGTACGTATTTTATTGTTGATCTTGAACGGAATAAACTGGATTTCATCCCTATCTCTGTATTTTTATACTTTGGTATAATAAAAGATTTAAAATAATAAAACTTCAATAATTTATTGTATGTGAGTTATATTTAAGCCAGAGGTCAATTAACGATGATAAAATTGTTATTGCAGATGGAAAAAGATATGGCAAACTATACACAATATCAAATGGGTTTCAGCAAAGCTATAATTATGGTTAAAGGGGCTCTAGTTGAAGCTGCACAGTCATGACACTGGCTACTTATGACACGACCTTTTCATTCGCAACTTTCTGTTTTCACTTTGTGTTCGGGGCACATCTTACATTTTATTGTGCAAATTCCAGATTTCCGAAACAGTCGAGCATAACCAACAGCATCGTCCCCGTAAGTTTCTCTAGAGGATCTGTAAAAGCAAGGAACCATAGTATATATCTTACATGTTTAATGTAGTCAAGTAGTACTGCACTTGATTGAATTTATTATGATTTTGGTTCGCAAATTGGTAAATAAATGAACTCAAAAATGTATAGGTATATTAATTTTCATGCTTCATCTATTTTACATTTATTTTCACCTAAAGCCTGTATGTATTCAATGGTCATTTATCAGATAACTTAAAATGTTTGTGATATTAAGTAAACTTTTTTAGGCATTTTCTAAAACATTTAGAGTATAATTTATAATATTATAGAGTAATACTTATTATGCTGTTTTCACATTTTTTAATTCTGGAGCATAAAAATCAGGATTGTTTTCAAAAAATTGTCCAACCATAATAGCGTCTATTCTTGGGAGATTTCTGCTATCAGCTTTAACAAAATTGCTCTCCATTGTACCTTATATAATATGTATTTATAATCATTCAAAATAATTTCTCTGTTTTGTCTCTAACAAATAATATAGCTAATAAAACCAGGAAATAAACACTGAAACACACACGTACAAAGATATCAGAGAAATGAACATTAGCCTTTGTTGGCTGTTGGCTTTGTTTCCTGCACGGTGACGTCACTCGCGATTTAGCCAATCCAGTGCGTTTTCAGTCACGTGATCAGATATGAAATTTCAATTATTTTGTTATTGATTTCTTTCAAAAATCATACATATTTCAGAAGGATGTAATAGCTTTATTGGTTTTAAATAATATTTACCATCAACCCAACAATATTTTGGTCTATATTTTTATTGCAGTCAAATACCCTATTCTGTGATACAAGAGGAATTTGCCTAAGGACACGAAATTTCAAAGCGGACAAGAGAGGAGGAAAATCAATACAGTTATGCAGTGATTTGTACTAGAATTTTAGTGATGATTTTTCTCTCCTACCCTGCAATGAGATTTAACTAAATCGACTCAATAATTCGTCATGATTGACTTCTCTCTGTGGATAAACTTTATCCTCCCTCCAAACTGAGAATTTCAAGAACCTTTTCTGAATGATCTCAAGATAGTATTGATGGCAGGTATAAATAGGATGCCAGATCATGCTGCCATATTTCAACTTGCTACGTATTAGGGCATTAAATAGAGTTATAAATGTTGAGAAATTATTGAAGTATTTGCGATTGCGTATAACGAATCTATATATTTTCGAGGCAGATGAATGAATTGGGTTTTGTGTGGAATGAAGGAAAGTTTTTGATCGAACGTAATGAGTAAAACTAAAAGGATCTCAATATGAACGATAGCTTTTTACGAAGGGCTTTCTTCTTCTTCTCGTGTTTATCCTCAGTGGTCGTTGGCGGTTAGTATGGCCCATCTAATTCTATTTGCTGCAGTCCGAAAAAGATCCATAGATGTCGTTCCTGTCCTCCGACTTAGATTTCGCTGGGTAATAGGACAAATTCTTCATTATGCCTATTAGCTTAGGGAAATTTATTGATTCTTCTTCTTCCTGGTGGCTATATGCTTGTTAGGATTTAAGATTTGGAAAAAAATTCGTAACTACGTCATATTTACGTCCACTAATTACGTGAAAATCACGGGCAACGTGAATTTGTTTCAAAATTTCAAATAAGTGTAGATAATAAGAATGAATTGAAATTTTCAGCAAATCCCATAAAATTAACTATAGTGGGAGGGGTTATTGAAATGATTTTCATTGAATTGTATATGTAAATTGTAGATCCTCAAAAATAACTTTTTTTCATATGTTGCCAGCAAAATAAACTTCAAAAAAAAATTCTTCGATAATAAAATGAAAAATAATGAATACAACCACAAAACTTTTTTTCGTGTTCCTTTGTAAGGCTTCACCGAACATAAGTTTTTCGAAAATTCATTCTAATATTCAATCCTAAGTTCTGAATTTTTTCTGGTTGCTTTTTTATGGAAATTTTTAGTAACTAACCCACAGCTCCGCCTTCTTGGCGTTCTATTTTCTTTATCCCACCGGAAACACAAATTTTTCCCTGATAAAACGTCTCTGTGCTATTCTAAATTATAATCTAAATCTAGGCCAAATTTTATCTATAGTTATTCAATCAATGTGAGGCGATTGAATAACAAACATACATCCAAATATCTGAATTTTCACATTTAATAATAATAATAATACCTTTATTAGCAAAAGCTACTCAATACAATAATATTCGTTACAGCCACTATCTACTTACAATTTAAACTATATTACCAAAAATATATGAAACTAATAGTTTCCTAAAAGTTTTATAATTTGTATAATATTTCCACTCTGAAGGTAATCCGTTAAATAATTTAAAACCTTGGCTAAATGTGGACTTATTCATTAAAGTTGTATGGAACGTATTTGAATAAAAATCGTTTCGATGCCGCGTTTCATGATTATGATCATCACAATTAAATTGTAGGTTTTCGTTTAAATACAGGGGCAGCATATCATTTGCAATTTTATAAATAAAATCTAAGGTTTTATAAATAATTCACATTCATTAGTCTACAAACATCAAGCATTTTCTTGACAGAGGTTCGTCTATTGCACTTAAGAACAATTCTCAGGCCTCTATTTTGAATTTTTTGTAAGCGTTACTTAAGCGTAAGCGTTTTTTGTAAGCATATTCGATGTGAGGCAATACGATAGTCCTAAAAAGTAAGTGCCTAGTATTCAAATTTAATTTGTTACTAAGTCTACCCAAATAACCAACTTTTTTCGACATTTTATTGGCGATATATTCACCATGGGATTTGAAGTTCAGACATAATATTGTCAAATTTATAATTGTGAATATCGACATGTAATAATTTTGTTGAAATTGGGGGAATCTCATGAGAATAAAGGGAGTCTAGTTTTACCATATCTGAACAAATATCACTGAGGGTAGGGTTCAAATTAATGAAACATTGCGGGAAAGTATCTTCAACCAAATATCTTCAGGATGTCCAAATTAATAGTATGATACCTGTCGTTATTAACGAATGCCCTGGATGATAATAGTAGATTTTTCTGCTGTTAGAAATGAATAATTATTGATATATACTAGGACCCGGAAATTAATTTGAAAAAATATAAATTTTTTCAAATTAAAGCCCAATGTTTCACTTAGTAGATTATAATAAGTATAATAATCGTTATACCTAAACTCCTATAAAAGTATAATAAACAATCGGATGAAGAAACGCTATACAAATTGAATATCCGCTCCATTATAGGTCGGAAAAAGTGGTCAGTGTGTCTGGCTATTTTTCAACGCACAGTCGCCAACCATGAAATACTTTTTCAGCAGTTCATTGTAACATCTAAAAAAGCTCCATCGGGCCTTTGAAAGATGCCGGTATGTCTCTGAAGCTGAGCTCAGGATTAGTCTCATGAGTTTTTTGTCTACAAACCTCCGAAACTTTTCATAAGAAATATTTTCAACAAAGACCGCAAGAGTCATTACAAGGGCCCCGTTCACTCTGCTTTTAGCACAGTGAGGCCGTATCATTTCTCCGTGTGAACTCGTGAAAAAAGACGCATGTCAGCCTGTTTAATATGCGAGAACACGGTATGTCAACATGGTAAGGCATCTATTTGAATATCTTGGTTATTCTATAGGGCACCCACGAAAAAATGCCAGGTACATCGCTCGGGGTAGCTTTTGTTTTTTTCGGACCATCAAGAACACTGGCTCAATCCTTTCTCACACTAACTAGATATTCATGTGTTTTTATGACGATCCGTGAAAAAATCACGATATTTAATTATGCTAAGAATCATGATCGTGAATGAAAAGGGGCAGGTAGAAATTTGAGACCGAAGGGGAACGTTCTGGAGCGATGCACCTCGAAACACTTCAATTATTATTCCGTAATAATCGAGGAGACACGTAAGAAACTGTTGTTTAGTTTTGGAATTACGTGATTTATTAATTCAACCAGTGTATGAACACTTTATTGGAATTCGTAATTTGAAATTTTATAATTATTCACGATGTTGAATGTAGGTCATAAGAAATGAAGCATGTATACACACTTCTTGAAATTCATGGAAAATGTTTCGTCTCCTCTGTGAGTACATCTTCAAGAGTTTATGGACTAACTCACAAGTTAGGGGGAATATTCTAGGGCGATATTACTGGAAGCACTTCAAATTATTCCGTAATAATCAAGTAGACACGAAGAAACTGTTGTTTAGTTTTGAAATTGTGTGACTTATTAATTCGGCCAGTGTATGAACACTTTATTGGAATTCGTAATTTGAAATTTCATAATTATTCACGATGTTGAATATAGGTCATAAGAAATGAAGCCTGTAAACACACTTTTTGAAATTCAAAATGTTTCGTCTCCTCTGTGAGTACATCTTCAAGAGTTTATGGACTAAATCACAAGTTAGGGGGAACATTCTCGGGCGATGTTCCTGGAAGCAGTTCAAATTATTCCGTAATAATCCAGTAGACACGAAGAAACTGTCGTTTAGTTTTGAAATTGTGTGACTTATTAATTCGGCCAGTGTATGAACACTTTATTGGAATTCGTAATTTGAAATTTCATAATTATTCACGATGTTGAATGTAGGTCATAAGAAATGAAGCCTGTAAACACACTTTTTGAAATTCAAAATGTTTCGTCTCCTCTGTGAGTACATCTTCAAGAGTTTATGGACTAACTCATAAGTTAGGGGGAACATTCTAGGGCGATGTTCCTGGAAACAGTTAAAATTATTCCGTAATAATCGAGTTTGAATTTGGGTTTGAAAGCCGATAAAGTTCAACTTCTGTGAGAATTGAAGCCGAATGACCTACCACAACGTCTACTTTTTGGTGAGTTGGCCTTAACACAGCTTAATGAAAATCCGCTGTTTTATCGAAAAATTGTGTTCAGCGATGAGGCACATTTATGTTATAAATAAACAAAACTGTCGGATCTGAAGTGATGAACAGCCACATGCCATACAAGAATTACCGATGCATCCCGAAAGAACAACAGTTTGGTGTGGTTTATGGGCTGGTGGCATCATCGGTCCATTTTTCTTCAAAGACGACCGTGGAAGAAACGTTACCGTCAACGGCGAACGATATCGAGCCATGATACGCAATTTTTTTTTGCCCCAGTTGGCCGAGTTGAACTTCGTTGAAATGTGGTTTCATCAAGACGGTGCCACATGCCACACAGCTCGTGAAACAATGGACATGTTGAAGAATGAATTTGGTGAGCAGCTTATCTCTCGAAATGGCCCTGTGAATTGGCCGCCAAGATCATGCGATTTGCCGCCTCTGGATTATTTCTTGTGGGGTTATGTGAAGTCGTTAGTGTATGTGGACAAGCCGAACACGATTGAAGCCTTACAGGATAACATAACACGCGTAATTCATGGGATACAGGCCGAAATGCTCGAAAAAGTGACGCAAAATTGGACCTTCCAAATGGACCATTTGATTTATCTTTAAAATGTATATGGCAAAGGCCAAGTTATCAATTTCAATAAAAATTTTGTATATTTGACGCAAATTGACTGTTTTATTCGATTTAAAAAAAAATACACTTAAAAAATCACTCATTACATCTAGTGAAGGAGGAAAAATTAGAACTTATTCAATTCAATATGTATTTTCAACACATGAGATCATCGTAAATAAAGCAAAGTGAAATAAAATGACGAATGTGTAATTTACTGTTGATTGTTCTGTATTCAATCGTTTATCGAACACCCTGTACGTTCTGAGTTTTTACTGATACGTCGAGTCATTTGGCTCGAAGCCATGAAAACATTTTCAGTCTCTTTCTGTGCGAATCGTTGATTTGATTCGAGTTTTTCTGATTGTAGAAACCAGGTAAAAAGTGGATTTTATTGAATATTACTGATTCCATAAACGCTTCCCGATGTGGTAAGTAGGTATACGTTTCTCGGCAGCTTTCTATGTTGACATGAACATACCTTTTACATACTCACATAACAGTTTAATTGCCACAGATTTTTATCTCGCGGAGATTTCTTATTTGCTGGATGCAAGTACGAAGAGTCATGTGCTCATTTACAGTGCAGATAAAGTTATTATCGAGAAACAGAAAAATCCCTACTTGTATTACATCAATCTAGATTTCTACGAAAACCTACGGAAAAAGTTTAACATTACAGAATATACAGGGTGATTTCCTTTTATTTTATGTGTTATATACTGTAAGCGTTGTTTGATTCATATTCTCAATTCGTTTTTTAGTTTTCATTTGATACATTTTAAAGTTTCCCTCTCATTTCAGTTAAAATACGAAATTTCACCAAGTATTTTCACATAGGTATAGAGTATGAATTTTCAAAGTTTTGCTAATTGATGGAGATATCAAATAGCAAAACTTTGATATGTAGATATCAAAGACAATCATTGATTTGTAGATATCAAGACAAAGAATTTCACGAACATCATGGTCTGTCGACATTTTCTCGAAAAAATTAATGAAATTTGTTTCAAAGTAATCAGTGATAGATTGGATATTTAGTTGATTGAAATTAAACTAAGTATCTCATGATTTTCCCTATATTTTAATGAAATTCGCTAATCAGTTTTATTATCGTTATATTATCATGGAGTTATTTAGATCAGGTACCTACAAGACATTTGTATTTGAAAAATTTGGAGTATTGAAAAAATATTTGTTTTTCTGTTAATAGTTATTCAAAATACGAAGAGAACTATTTCGAATAATCAATTGAAAATTCGAAATTTCACTACTATTTTCAGGTATAGGGTATGAATTTTCAAAGTTTTGCTATTTAATGGCTTCAATCACGACAAAAAATTTTACTAACCTTTTGACATTTTGTCGAAAATATCGAAGAAAATTATTTCAAAGTAATCAGTGATTGATTGGATATTTAGTTGATTAAAATTAAACTTAAAGTATTTCAAGATTTTCACTATATTTCATTGAAATTCGAAAATTAGTTTTATATATAGATTAAATATAGTTTTCAATACTCCAAAACTTTCAAATACAAATTTCATGTACCTATTCTAGATTACTGCATAATATATATATATATATATATATATATATATATATATATATATATATATATATATATATATATATATATATATATATATATATATATAATATTATAATATATATTATTATATTATGCAGTAATCTAGAATAGGTACATGAAATTTGTATTTGAAAGTTTTGGAGTATTGAAAATATATATGAGTTTTTCTGTTGATAATTATTCAAAAGACGAAGAGAACTATTTCGAATAATCAATTGATTTGAATTCATTAATTCTTAGTTCAAAAATTGAAAACATTGCGTGAAAAATATAGAGGAAATAGTTATTAATGTTTCTTTTCTTTCAAGTTAATTTTATAACAGAACAAACTCTTATTGCATACATAAAAACACTTGTTTGTATTATATTAACGAAATACCAGATGAAATTACATTTGATTCATTTCAAAAGTACATAGTTAAACAGATGTGTCCTTTATAATAACTCATTTTAACAGCGTTGCGATTGCTTTGGCACACTGTTCCAATGATCTAATTTATCCCTTTCAACACTGCGCAGGTCCTGTGGAAATGAAAATAAAGAAAATGCACAGTGCATTGATAAGAGAAATCGATAAAGAAGAGGTCAGGGATGACCTTATGGACATTTAGACTGCTAGACTGCTATTTTGCATAATCCAACTATCCCGAAGTGAGGGTGCGAAAGTAACTTCTTCTAAAAATTATTTTCAGCTCGCAGGGCATATAAATTTTAGAAGAAGAAGCTTCCATTTATTCCAACTGAAATATTTGAATTGTAATAGGATATTTCACTTCAGGTTATTTTATTAAAGATTGAATATTTATTTATGAGTATTTAATGATTTGATGATTAAATAATTTATAAATACTTATTTTTAGACGTAGATAAATGTATGTGTAATATGCTTTAATGAAATTTCAATTTATTGTATTCTGAAGACATATTGAAAAGTTTATGTCAAGTTTATTTAAATTTTCGGATCTATGTTCCGTAAAGGACAAAATCAGCTCTGAGGCGAAATGAAGATGATATTCCCGAATTCATAGAGTCCCGTTGCCTAACTCATGAATGGTGATTTATACATAAGAGAATTTCGTTTTTCATTTTCCATTTTGTACAACATAAACTTCCCATGGCGTTCTGATGACACACGAAAAGTTTGAAACATGTGTAAATTGTTACTTTCTTACGCGGGTTATACCAATAAGTTTTGATATGATCATATATATATATATATATATATATATATATATATATATATATATATATATATATATATATATATATATATATATATATATATATATATATATATATATATATATATATATATATATATATATATATATATATATATATATATATATATATATATATATATATATCAACTGAGGAGTGTTGCCGTGGTAGAGAATATAAGTAAAAGATTGTTGGGTTATCGGCGATTTAGGCAGTTAAATTAATACAGGACTAATCGTCAGTAATTCTATATTTCGAACTCAAGTTTCAGTTCTTCATCAGGAATGCTGGAATTTTTTTTATATACAAGATGTTAAATATATATAAGTGGTAGTGAAAAATACCTACATCTGACATAAGTTGTTAAACTAAGAAAAAACAATACAGAAATCATCCAATTTTAATTAAATAGAATGCAATAAAATTGTTTCAGAATAAGTATAACCATGTAAACATGAATAATATAATAGTGACGTTTTTCATGACATAGGTTACTTTTTTGAATGACACATAAGTTACTACGTTCTCTGTACGCGATGACAAGTGTCTGGCCGTTGGTCTTAGCCATTATTAATTATGCCAGTCTCATCTAAAGAGAGTAAATAGCTATTTGTTTTGTTATAATTTGTTACAAATTATAACAAAAGAATATTCTTGGAGATGTGTTACATCAATAACATCCCCAACAACATTAATAAAAGAACGGACATTGAGAGTCTTAGTTCAATATATAGCTATTTACTCTCTTTAGATGAGACTGGCATAATTAATAATGGCTAAGACCAACGGCCAGACACTTGTCATCACGTACAGAGAACGTCGTAACTTATGTGTCATTCAAAAAGTAACCTATGTCATGAAAAACGTCACTATTATATTATTCATGTTTACATGGTTATACTTATTCTGAAACAATTTAATTGCATTCTATTTAATTAACATTGGATGACTTCTGTATTGTTTTTTGTTAGTTTAACAACTTATTGAATATAACTTAAATTCAAACACTTGAACTTATCTTATTATAATGGATTTACATCAAGTAAACGCCAACACTATTAAATATTTAACAACTTATGTCAGATGTAGGTATTTTTCACTACCACTTATATATATTTAACATCTTGTATATGAAAAAAATTCCAGCATTCCTGATGAAGAACTGAAACTTGAGTTCGAAATATAATAATAATAATAATAATAATAATATATTTTTATTTTCATGAATTGCTGATTACATAATGTTACAACAATAAAGAAAACAGGTCAAAACAAAATATATTCTTCAAAACAAAATATATTCTTCAAAAACAGAATATATTCTTCAAAAACAAAATATATTCTTCTTAAACAAAATATATTCTTCGAAACAAAATATATTCTCCAAAAACAAAATATACTCTTCATCATAATACAACTCTGCAATACTCCAATAATTCATCAATGGAGTATGGCTCACATTCCATAATTATTTTAAAAATTTCAGTTCTCAAATTTTTGGGATCTGTAATTTGTTGAATTTTGCGTGGCAATGAATTAAACAGCTTGATGCCCATGTAGAGACAGTTTCTCTCTGTCACAGAAGTTTGATGCCTAGGATAGAAAAATGACATCACTCGTCTTGTGTAGTTTCTATTTCTGTGTTCCTCAAAGTAATTGGGATGCCCAAACACAAACTGTAACAGTTTGAAAGCGTACATTCCATGCATGGTCAGAATTACTGACGATTAGTCCTGTATTAACTGACTTCAGAACTTGACTTCAGATATAGAATTACTGACGATTAGTCCTGTATTAATTTAACTGCCTAAATATATATATATATATATATATATATATATATATATATATATATATATATATATATATATGTTATCATCACAGACAACAGAACTGAAGCCATTCTCGACGTAGAAAAACTACATGAAATTGCGCAGAAAACCGGGTTACAAATTTCTTATGATAAAACCAAATACATGGAAAGAAAACCAAAAAATAAATCTTCTCTTATCACAAAACAGGGTGAAATTCTGCAAGTCAGCCGTTTGAAATACCTCGGGGAAGTTATACAGTCCTAAGGTTTAAACCATATCGCTAATGAACAGAGAATTACCAAGCTCCAAAGGGCCTACAAACTAACATGCGCTCACTATAACAAAAAGAGCATTTCGAGAGGAGCCAAATTCAGGCATTTTAACACAATGATTCTTCCAGAAGCAATCTACGCATCTGAAACAATGGTTATTGACGGTCATTCAAGAAATAGAGAAATATAAAAACAAGAACGAAAAATTCTCAGAAAAATTTACGGGCCAATCAATAGAAACGACATTTGGATGAAAAGACCTCAGAATGAACTGTACCAAAAGACAAATACGTTAACGGAAGAAATCAGAAAACGTCAAGCAAGGTTCTATGCACATGTCTACAGAATCAAACAGTCTAGAATACCGACGAAACTACTCGATATAATTATGAAGAGTAAATGCGGAACAGAGTGGCTAAAAGAGGTCCAAAAGGATCTACAACAGATCAATATAAAAAATGTCGAAGATCGCACTGAATGTCGCTATAAAATCGCACATGTGAAGTTTGAGCAAAAGTCAAATCGTCAATCTGGAGTAAAATGGACAGATGAACAGAAGAAAGAGCATTCAGAGAGGATGAAGCGTTTTTGGGAGGCAAAAAGATGAAGCAAAAGTCCTAATAATTGAGAATTCCAGTTCAGTCGCTCTCCTCATGGGGAATAATAATAATAATATATATATATATATATATATATATATATATATATATATATATATATATATATAATATATATATATATATATATATCGAGGTTTTTTTAAAAGGAAAGGCGAATTTTGAATTTTTTCGAAAAATTTTTCGAATTTTAAAAGATATAAAGATATATTTAAAAAAAAAGATTTAAAAAAATATATTAAACACGAAGATTGAAATTACGAAAAACGCCAAACATATTAAAGGTACTGAAATATATAGTATCTATTATTATATATGATTGCAGTTTTGTTAAATGCTTTTGTTGTCGCCGTCGTCTTCTATAACACGATTGTGAAGCATTTAAGAAGTTCATTATTATTTAATATGCTAGGATTTATTATGCTCATGTCTCTATTCTACCATAAAACCTCTTGAAGATTTTTAATTATTCAAAACTCATTACAATACGTTGCCTATTTTGAAGATCCAGTCTTCGATAGTGGAATGTTCTTATTTACTATAAAAAGCCATTGTTTCGTGGGTACATATGAACGGCTATCTGCTCAGTTATGACAGATGTTCCCTCAACTTTGTATGGAACTGGTCGAACAAAAGGGTTTCTGACCCTCATCTTATATGCAATGAAAAAGTATGTACAGGAACACATTGGCGGCGATCAATGTGAGAACTGTCATCGTCAGCAATAACACGAATTAATGAAAGCCTAAACATTATTTAGTGACACTGTAATTTTAAAAATTTGAAACTACCGATTGAGTTTCAGAATTATTTGCTCAAATAACTTCTTTTTTAAAAATATTTAATAGTGTTGGCGTTTACTTGATGTAAATCTATTATTAAATATTCAATCAAATAATTTCATTTTCATCACGTCAATGTCGAGGCCATCCGACTTCTCGATAATACGACACTAGTGACAAGACTCAAGAGGACCAAACCTTTTGAGTTAGTTTAAGTGCAAAAACAGAGTAAACTGATATTAGTGTACACGTTAACTTAGTGATAAAATATTATCTAAATTCTAAGAATCGCTATTGAGCGATATCTTGATTCTGTTATCTTGTAGTAAATTAAGTTGGAACGAAATTTCTCGTTGATCAGACATGATCAGATCGAAATAGTAAATTAAAAAAAAAATAATATCATTCATCAAAATTTTTTTGATGGGTATTGAGTTAACTGCAATGTTTTGAGAGTTCTACGATATATTAAAGATATATCTAACAGCGAATTTATTATTTATTCTCAGTTTTTACATATTGGCACATGTACAGTGGGCTGCCAAAAAGTATGAAACCATTAAACAACTTCAAACGAAAAGGAAATTCATGCAATTTGAACGTTATTGTACTTGCCTGTCTGTAAAGTTTCATAAATTAAAATGAAATAGAAGTAATTTTGGGATTTTCTCGATATGTGTTGAACATAATGATAGTGTTAGTCTGAAGAAGTGGCTTCTTCAGATGTTATCGTTTAGTTACTGATTTTATAAATATAATATTCCTACCAAGGTTTTCTTGGTTTCAAAATTTTAGAGAGCCTGGTATACAGAAGGAACATCATTTGTAAATGCATTTGATGTTCCTTTTGATTTGTTGATGTTCCCACTGAATACTTGAGAAAACGTTTTATTGAATTCTCCTTTACGATGTACTTTTCGCAGTGATTACATCTTCGTTATTATGGTGACAACGGTCAATTTTTTTTAAATTGATATCCATCCATATCGATATCTTTATTGTATAGATATACAGGTGATAATATTCAATTCTCACCGTAAATTATTGGCTTTGGTAAAATTGTTTTCCACAATTGCTCCTGTGTTGTTATTTCGATCACCAGTAATATTTTGAGTTTATATAATAGTCAGTTCTACGGTAAACAATGGGTTTTTTGATATACAGATTCTGTGCAAGTCGCTCCAAGTTGACTATAGCTTTAAGAACAAGCATCTTGAAATGGTGTGAGTTAATTGAAGAAATGTTAGAAAAAACAGATGAAAAATTTTTCCTTCTTCTGACAAAACATCGTCAAACTCTTATAACGACAAATAATTCCAAATAAACGTTTTACATGTGCTTTGCTATGTAAAGGGTGTTTTTTTCAGAGGTATATAACTTTAAATTGCAATAAAACAACGATGGATCATTTGATCGACAAGAATTTGTTTTTATTCGAAAGATAATTTTGTGGCATTACATTTTAAATATGATTTCTGCATATGACCGCCACGGCTGGCTCGGATGTAGTCCAATCTGGACGTCCAATTTCAGATGACTTTTTCCAACATTTCTGGCCGTATATCGGCAATAACACGGCGAATATTGTCTTCCAAATGGTCAAGCGTTTGTGGCTTATCCGCATAGACCAATGACAAATCACAAGATCTTGGAGGCCAATTCACAGGTCCAAAACGTGAAATTAGGCGGTCACCAAACGTGTCCTTCAATAAATCGATTGTGCACGAGCTGTGTGACATGTTGCGCCGTCTTGCTGAAACCACAGCTCCTGGACATCATGGTTGATCAATTCAGGAATGAAAAAGTTAGTAATCATGGCTCTATACCGATCATCATTGACTGTAACGTTCTGGCCATCATCGTTTTTGAAGAAATACGGACCAATGATTCCACCAGCCCATAAAGCGCACCAAACAGTCAGTTTTTCTGTATGTAACGGTGTTTTGATATACACTTGAGGATTATCTTCACTCCAAATGTGGCAGTTTTGTTTGTTGACGTAGCCATTCAACCAGAAGTGCGCTTCATCGCTAAACAAAATAAAATGGACGTAGTGTGCGATACGTATTCCGCACAGAACCATTATTTTCGAAATAAAATTGCACTATTGGCAAGCGTTGTTCAGGCGTGAGTCTATTCATGATGAATTGCCAAACCAAACTGAGAATAAATCACTTCTCAGCTGTTGAATCGGTCGCCATCTTCAACAGTAATGCCAACTCAAAATTCTATACCTCTAAAAAAACACCCGTTACTATCGGAAAGAATCTATAGGTAATAATTATAATACCCTGTTTTCTTAATGTGATGTTTCTTATGGTGGCTTGTATGATCTCATATTCTGTAGGTTGTTATTGTTATCGATGCAATAAACTTCGAGCTCATCTGTAGTCATATCAGTTGGAACTAGATATTTCATATTGAGTATTGTATTGGGTACATATACAATTTTTTTTCATGATTATAAGTAAGTTCATAGAGCTTACTAATGGTTGGTAAAGGAATACCTAACGACTAGCGTTTCTTCTGTTGTGGATTATATTACGCATATTTTTTTAACTAAGTTCCAAGTTGAAAAGCTAAGTTCTGTTCTGAATTTAGGTATTTGCAGAGTACCTATACATTTTCATTTAATGATTTATTCATAACTTTTGGCCTCAACGTCATTGAAAGTACAGAAATACGAATCTGAATTATAACACTGGGGAACCATTCGTAACATAATTTCTGTTGACTTCGATTTTAGAGGTAAATTGACATGCTGATTCCAAAACTTCAATCAGTTTTTCAATCACGTCAAGTTTTTTGTTTACAGTTGTTGCGAATAGTATTGCGCTTTGCGGAACTGAACGCGAATTACAGAAAGCCCTACTACACTCCTGTCGGAGGAACTTTTTCCAATAACGACTGGAGGTGACAATGACGCGGCGCAATAGTTTTAGATTCGTATTGTCTTAAGGCGGGTTTAAACGGCGCGCACCCACTCGCGCACCAGCCTCACTTCCAGTCCCTCGAACAATGTAAACACCTCCTCCCCTCGAGGCCACTCACAGTGAGGCCAACTCGGGGTGAGCCGTCGTCAGTCGGTTTTTGGTCGCACATCAAAGGACACTCGGTCTCTAACCTCGCGCCTCGCGAGTGGATGCCTGTCGTCTATACAGTGAGGCGAGGGTGAGTTTATTGCCGGGCGAGTTGAAGGCGAGTCGGATACAAAGTTGGTGCGCGCCGTCTAAACCCCCCTTAATGTCTAGACTAATTTGGTCAGTTACGCATGAGACACTGTAGTAAACAGGTGTACTTGTCTGTCTGAAATAGTGAAGCCGATTAATATTTTGTATTTACACAAGATTAGCAGTATTTCGTTCTTATTTATATATAAACTAAAAAAATTTCTTTATGTCTGACGCTGGTAGTTCGCTTCGTAAGTGCTTAAACAGCCCCGATTCGTTTTGTTATATATGTGGCAGTTTTACAATTCCCAGTCAACGGACAAACATCAGTACTTTTGTCAGGCAAGCCTATTTTCCTTATTATAAAGTAAAAATTTTGGACCAACAGATGGTCTCCTCACAAAGTCTACAAGCAGTGAGGGGAGTGTTTGACAAAAACTTTGGACGAAAGGAACACGTGGTAAATTTCCGTTTGGTATACCAATGTGTTAGTGATGAATAATGGGTGAGTGATTCCACCAAGATTTGAATGTCATGGAGGTGTTGGGGTTTTTTAGGATGTATACTCAAACTCTGTTCAGTAACTTTATTTAACATAAATATTTACAACTAAATACATTGAAGTGAACTAATACTGCTTGTAGGTGACAGTCATTTTGACTGCTTGGCGACTAACGCCGAAGTCGACGAGATCATTGTTTTCTCCTGAGGTTGCGTCCCGAGCATGCGCAGTCGTCTTTTCTTCTTTTTCCTTGCAGTGACTAGTCTATCGGTTGATGCATCCGGTGGCAGGATGTGACTAGTCGCCGCAGAGGTAACGTATCAAGGTAGATGGGATGTCAGTACGATAGCTGACTACTGTTGAAGCATCAAGCGGGGATGTCCCTAGATGGTTCTAGGAAAAGTTATAAGAGAAAATTTTTAGCCTAATATATATTTTTTTGTATAAACACAATTCAACTCTTAATATTGTAATAACCTTTGTGTGAATAAAATATTCTAATATGTTTGGTTAGTACCCACTTTGTTTTCCTCAGTATGCCCATTTTGTATGACTTTTAGGGAAACGAAAGGGCATCCTGTAGTTTAAAAACTTGACGCGATAGAGAAGAATTGATAACATTTTTGAATTCAGAGACCACACTTCAGTCAAAAATAAGTCACAGATCTAAGACAAGAAAATTGCTATTCCCCAGTGTACTGGAAGCAAAATAATCTCTATATTTTCGTGTTTTTCGAAGAATATGATCCAAAGCATATCATATGATCAAAATTGATCATGTGATATGGATTATTAGTAAATTACCAGTGTTTGGTATGTTGAATTATTATATGACAGTACCTGTATAAATAGCAACAACTTTCTGTAACTATACAATTATAGCAGAACTAGGTGGTATTTCAACAAACAAAATTAACAGAAAATATTATCTAGATATTCCTCAAGTCTGTTCAAAACTTTATACATGTCAAGTTATACAACTTCCAACCTGTTTATATTTGCTTATATTTTTTTCAGTATTCCTAACGTCTTATCCAAGCAACTTAGCTGAACTACAACTTTTTAGAGTGATGCAAAATGCTTCGCTATTAGTATATTACGATACATTACTTGAAATGGGCGGTGATGATGTCCAGCAGCTCTGTGATGCATGTGAAGAAGAATTTCTAGAAATTATGTCTTTGGTAGGCATGGCTTCTAAACCCCTTCACGTGCGTAGGTTACAAAAATCTCTTCAGGAATGGGTTGGCAACCCCAGCAAGTTCAAAATGCCTCTAGTCTCCGGTGACGATTATGAACTGGAATTATCAAGTCCTAGAGTAACAAGTAATCATGGATTTTACTCTTCTATGGACAGTACAGATAGTACGAGAACTATATATTCACCATCTCCAGGTGATGTGTGTGCCTTACCTTCGGTAGCTAGCACGGGATTTTCTCTGAACAAAAGGTAACAATTCGTTAAAGATTTTGGAATATTTATTCATGATCTTCCAAGCGTGAGCCGCATTTCTTGAGAATTATTTTATTTTCTCCAAATTAATTGAACTGTTTTATTTTAAGTTGAATTCATTGAAAATCGCCCTGTAATTAGTATCATAGAATATAACTAGGTTTAAAATCTATATTCATGATTTCAAATACTTGATGCTAACAAAGTTTTGAAATTAAAAACTTCATATTTCAATTGACGTTTGCTTTGATCAAACTTTTGGAATTAAAGAGGGTCTGAAGTATTCTAAAAAAAAATTTTTTTGGTAACTTCGTTCAAAACCCGCTTTGTTTTGGGAATATCCAGGGTGTATAAGTCCTAGGATCTAGTAGTAGGGATGATCGATATTAAAAAAATATCGATGTTGACATCGAGAGCCCAACATCGATGTTCGATATTTATCGAATACCGAACATCGATATAAAAACATCGGTATTCTTGCTTTCCACATCGATCAGCGATGATCATAGATATTCGATGACCATCGAGCTTAACATCGATGTTACGATATTTTTCTTATAGCAACATCGATGTTCTTGCTTTGAACATCGATGATCATTGAGCATCCCTATCGAGCAGACCGTTACTAAAGTCCACCTAGATTAGATTAACAACATTCGCAAACATTTTTCGTACTCGAGAGTTGTACGCCATACTTTTAAATATGATAATTTCCACAAAACTCAACAATTATAGTTATCTCGCTGTAGCTTTGAAACAAAAACCATCAAAGGTTTTGAGATCAAATCCGCTTTAAGTTGTAATGGGCGAAAGTCTTTAATTTTTCTCCATGTATAATAAACACCCTCTACGTAAATTTCCAGTTTCCTTGACTAATAATAGTGTATTTTAATGCCGCCAATAATATTCAATTCAATTGGATTTACAATTATGAAAGGAAAAATGTAATAATTGGACTGAATACTAATAGTACTGAAATTTTTCAAACATATTTCAGGCCTTATTCTCCCTTAGATCCCGCTTGTCCTCCGTCCTCTAGTTCAAGTCCAGGAAGTAGCATGTCTATTCAGTTAACTCCATCACTAATGGAATCACAAATAGCCAAATTAGCTGCCGCTGCTGAAAGACTGAGTACACATCTTCCACAATTCGAACCAAAACCACACAATACCAAAAAGAAAGTTTGCAAGGAGTTAGAGGTAAAAAGAATATTCCTCAATTTCAGTTCAGAATCAAATCGTGAAATTTTGGTGTCAGTAATAGGCATACGAATGGATTTTTCTGAGAAAAACTGAATGGTTCTGCACTGAATTTCAGGTTTTCAGATTATACAGTTTTATTGAAAAGATGTTTCAAACACCTGTTTGATAATAATACGTTTTGGATCGTACCTTTTGATTTCCAAAACTGTAAAGTAAAACTATAATATAACTTAAGATGAATTTTATTTTCTCAAAAAATATTTATCACTGAAGAACTGCTTTCAGTTAGTTATTTCGATGCCTGAGAATGATCCAAGAAGAATGGACGAAATTAGAAAATACGCGGCAATTTATGGTAGATTTGACTGCAAAAGGAAACCTGAAAAGCCGTTGACACTTCATGAAGTATCTGTGAATGAGGCTGCAGCTCAGATTTGTAGATTTATACCAGCTTTGTTGACCAGAAGAGATGAGCTCTTTCCTTTAGCTAGACAAGTAGTCAAAGATTCAGGCTGTTACTACTCCAAAACTCAGTAAGTAAAGGCTTCCTATTCTTATTCGAATTTGACAATCGCAAAAGGGGAATGAAAAACTACGAGTGTATTCAATTTCTAATTTATAGGTAGAACAAAATTAGTATTTTCACTTTAGTTTGAATTTATGTTCCTCTAATTATTTCATTCATTTTATCATTACTTCAGTTTTGCATATTTTTTATTTTGTCTTTAGTAAAAATTTATGTTTCTCAAATTCTCTTATTTAATATATTTGGAGGTCTGTTCCAAAGAAAAAGTGAATTTTGAATTTTCGCGGGCTGTGAACGTCCGATTTCCGGAATTTATTTTTCGTTATCTTGGAACACATACGTTTCTCATATGTTGAAATTATCAGCCATTTTGGATTAGTAGTTTGTTTTTGACAACTGAAAATGTTTTGCCCATGTTTTTGTGTGTTCTTCGATTTCTTACTTTTGAAATAAAAGGATCGAAGAATCTGTATTAAATTTTGGGTTAAAAATGGCATGACGTGCTTCAATGCACTCAAAGTGTTGACTGTTGGCATTCGGCGAGTCTATTTTGTCTCAAAAAAGTGTTTACAAATGGTACAAGCGGTTTACAGAAGGCCGAGAAGATGTTGATGACGATGAGCGTCCTGGAGTTGCAACCACGTCGACAAGCGAAGAAAACAACGAAACGGCGAAGAAAATGGTTTTGGCAAATCGTCGACACTATTAGGGAAGACGCAGAGGATGTTGGCATTTCAATCGTTTCATGCCATGCAATTTTCTCGGATTTTTTCGGCATGAAACGTGTGGTAGCCAAGTTTGTTCCGAAATTGCAAAATTTTGAGCAAAAGCAGCGTCGCATTAGTATCGCTCAGGTAAATCGCTTAAATGTTGAATGATTTTTTGAGCAGATTTGCCCAAAAGGGTCATAACAGGTGATGAAATGTGGGTATATGGTTATGACGTCGAAACCAAGGCCCAATCATTCCAATGGAAGCGGCCAGAAGAGCCAATACCGAAAAAGGTTGATCAGTTTTCTTTGCTCACTATTTTCTTCGACTACAACGGCGTGGTGCACCACGAGTTCTTGTCAACAGGTCGTACGGTCAATGAGGAATAATACAAGGAAGTTATGCAACGTTTTGTGAAATAATACGGCCCAAACGATCGGAATTGTGGAAAATCAAATCATGGTTTCTGATCACGATAATGCACCAGCTAACCTATCAATACTTGTTCGTCATTTTTTGGACAAAAACAACACCGTAAGCATGCCTCAAGTACAGTATTCACTAGATTTGACTTCCTGCGATTTCTTTCTATTCCCAAAAGTATAGAGACCAATGAAAGGAAAGCGTTTTTCCACAATTTATGAGATAAAGTCGGAATCGAAGAACCGAAGCTGATTTCAGAAGTGCTTCGAGAATTGGAAAAATCGCTGGCATAAGTGATTATATCTGAGATTAATTCGTTTGAAGGGGACAAAAGGGATATTGATAAATAAATACTTCTCGAAAAAATTCCAAATTCACTTTTTCTTTTGAACAAACCTCTTATCGCTCAACACAATTCTATCTGCTGTTTGTATTCAATTTAATTTTGTCTCTTCTAGTTTTCTCAAACGTTTCTTTCGTATTCGACTCGAAGAAGTTTTAGAAAATGGGTGTAAACTCTGTATATGTTCTGTACAGGAAAACTTAACATCCACTGTAATGAATGCTAAAGTATTTTAAGTATAATAAAAAATATTCTTTTCGAATTTCAGATTATCATCAATGTATATAAACAAACATATGAATCAAGACGGAGAACTGGAAAACTTGAGTTCTAGAGATAGTTCTAGAATGAGCGATTGTGAATTACCATCAAAGAAAGCGAAATTAGATCTGACGAACGAAGGGGAGGACCGGCGGCAGGTCAGCCAACATATGAGAAAAAAAGTTCACCCACCGCAAATACTAAATTTTAACTTAGAGGATTAACCACTTTGCTGATTTTCAAAATCACCGATTAATTTTCTTTTTGAATTTGGTCGCTTAATTGCATGATTATTTTCTGCTTCCAGCGGCGCTTTAAAACATCTACGCTTGGTGCTTCGGGTAAATCAATTGAATGGCTCAAAAAGTGCAAACATAACCTTAACTAAGTACTCATTCAAAATTTCACGGAATGATTTTTCTGACAATCAACAAACACTTTAGCTTGGTGTCTTAATATTTGTGAAAATAATCGGAAAATTTAATATGGATGTTAAAATTTCCTTAGAGACATTCATTTAATCTTCATTTTTTGGAAATTCGCTAAATCTAATGCACTATCACTGAAGATAGTTGAATTTGGAGGTTAGCTAAATTGCTTGGTGAGGGTTTTCCAATAAAGGTGGGGTTTCAGTTAGAATGGAACAAAACACTTTGAACACAAAGAACTTTGTAACTGAATTCATTTTGAGATTAGAGGCCTAGGCATGTCATTATGCCTAACATTGCATTGTTTTCTATTTGACTTTTGTTCTCTTCGCCTTCTTGGCCTTAGGTTGAATATAAGCCTTACCTTGGCCTTATGTTCAATCTTAAGCCTAACATTGGCCTTAAGTTGAATCTTAGCCTAACCTTGTCCTTAGGATGAATCTTAGCCTTACCGTGGCCTCAGGTTGAATCTAAGCCTTATCTTGATTACTTTTCAAGAAAGTAGAGGAGTAAAATCCCCTAAATTCAATCAACCGTTATCTACGACCAGTAGTGATTAAATCCCCAAATCATGTATGTTGTTGTAGTCATAATTTGTCAGCCCCAGTCAGCATTGTTGTCATCGTTCTTAACAGGGCTCCGAGGTCAGTTGGAGTTTGTTCAATTTCAAGATTTAATCCCAATTTGCAAGTCTGTGAAAGGTCTAGTTCTTATTCATGTACTCATCTTCAGGTATTTTTCTACTCACTTCCACCCATTAAAAGCATGTTTTACTTATAAGAAAGTCTACTTTGAAAATCCACGTAGTATAAGTAAAAGGAAGCACATTCATTTGGACTGTCCAAATGATTTGGACTGATGTCCAAATGAATGTGCTTCCTTTCACGTAGATGCGGTGAATTTGGAAAGTAGACTTTCCTTCGTTTGGTCGCCAAACTATAATCAATAGTCGAAATATTGGAATACAGATCTGATGATTTGTATCATTTTTAGAATTTATTCTATTGTATAATTTGGCATTTTCTATTTATAATTATACAGTACAAGCGGCAACATCGACTTGCCCTATTGGAAAACCCTTCATCAATTTCTTTTCAGTTCACAACATTTTATGGATAAGCCCATCAAAAAATATAACTTTTGGATCCGTTCAGTTCTTGTTAGATATATTTTATTAATTATAATTAATGAATTTCAATCATTATATCGTGATATTTGAGTCAGTTCAATAACGCTAATTTTACACTTGAAGACAATTAATTTTTGATTTATTGATTATCATATATTCCTAATAGATATTTCTAGTCATGTGTAGATTTTTCACCCTATGTGATTTTTAATTTACGAAGCCAGTCAGTAGCATCTGAGATACGATTTCTATAAGTAAATATTTTATTCTTTTCAGATTTTATTTTTTATAGTTACAGGATATATGTATATATTTTTTTATTTAATTTTTATTCAATGAGTGCAATTGCAAAAAACGTGTTATGTATATTTTCGCAGTTTTTATTCAGTATTATGAAAAATATTTTACCAATCAATATGCAACAATTTACGAAGTATTATGTATATAAAATAAATTTATTTTTTCATTGCGAAATAAAGAAATTCTTACCACTGTATCAGTTTGTTCTCCAGTTAGTTACCTTATACTGAATCATTTTCTAATAGATAATTATATGTACTGTACGTCTGAATTTGTTCAGAACGTTCATTTTCAACGCATTGGAATCTTCACATGCAGAAGTTTTTGTCAAAAAGGTATATTTTAGTATGGCAAGTCGCTTCATCATTTAATTGTCTTTAAGGGTAGAAACTAATGCTTCTCGCTTTACAGTAGATCGAACATTTTTGGGTAAGTACTATTGATTCCTGCTTTTTAAATGCAACGCTTCTAATTTATTTCGCTCTTTTTTTAGCATGCAGATCTTCTGAAATGAGGTAAGGTTTTAATTATGGATCGGCTTGGCTTCAGTATTTCGCTTTATGCATATGTTATAGTTATTTTTATTGTTGTTTGTTATTATTTGTTGATATTCGAATTAGCTGATTTTTTAGGAGACAGATGATGGTGTTCTTATTCGAACTTCGCTACATTCATTGTTTCAGCAACATTCAAGAAATTATTCGCAGAACTCTAGGTGAGTAAACTATTTTTAGATTAAATAAGGATGGTATAGTTTTAATGATTCGAATAATATTCGTATTGTTTTTTTTTTTTTATTTAATAGTGTTGGCGTTTACTTGATGTAAATCCATTATAATTGAATATAACTTAAATTCAAACACTTGAACTTATGATTTACACTTTATTGACTACATAGCATGACGCGTTTCGTCGTTACAAACGACTTCTTCAGATGCTTACAGAATAATGGAATTTCATTATTCTGTAAGCATCTGAAGAAGTCGTTTGTAACGACGAAACGCGTCATGCTATGTAGTCAATAAAGTGTAAATCATAAGTTCAAGTGTTTGAATTTAAGTTATATTCAATTCGTATTGTTTGTGGAGATAAGCGCAAAGGGAGGGTTGAACGTTGGTTTACTGATTACTTTCTGGGTATGAATGATGATAAAAGCAAGTGCATGATTTTCATCTCAAACTATAGTGATGTGACTGATATACCAAGTTCCTTGGAATACATATGTCAACTCTAGACTTACGTGGAGGCCACACATTGAATCAATGGCTGCTAGACTGAGTAGAAGCATATTTGTGCTAAGTAGTTTTGTTGGAGCTAAATCGGGTTGAGTGCATAAGTTGGTATATTTCCCCTGTTTGAGTTTGTGCTTCGTTATGGCTTGCTGGTGTGGCGTCATTGTTGTGGAGCTAAGGAGTCCATATTTAGACTACAATGGGAGGAAAATAGAGTTATGGAGGCCACCCTTGAACCCATTGCTTCGAGGCTGAGTCAAAGAATATTATTGGCTTGTAGTTTGGTCGGAGCTGTATCGGGTAGAGTGCTCAAGTTGGCATATTTCTCCTTGTTTAGATCTGTGCTTCGATATGGCTGGTTGGTGTGGGGTCATTGTTGTGGAGCTTGGGAGGCGATATTTAGACTACAGGGAAAGGCAATTAGAATTATGAAGGCCACACATTGAACTCATTGCTGCTAGACTGAGTTTGCATATTTGTTCTTAGTAGTTTGGTCGGATCTGTGTCGGATAAAGCACTTTAGTTGGCAATTTTTCCTTGTTTGACCCTGTGCTTCGATATGACTTGTTAGTGTGGGGTCTTTGTTGTGGAGCTAGGGAGATCATATTCAAATTACAGAGGAGGTCAATTAGAATTATTTCGCGCAGGGATTAGCATATTGTAAAAAAATTACAAAGAATTGCGCCTACTATCCTACACAGGCTTATATGTTTTTGTTTGTTTATTATACGCTAAATACAAAACCAGAGACTCTAAATCTATGGGTGGTAGTATTCACCACCATTTATCAGAAGTAAATTTGGTGTTAGACTAAATTTCACCGGATGGAACAGGTCCCTCATAGGTTCGAATTATTGATGTTGGAAATTTCTCAATGCTTCACCTCAAAAGATCTGCACCCTATCTATCAATAAGTTCAGACGTATATTAAAGAATACTCTGATAAAAAATACGATTGGAAGTTGTACAGAGTTTTTTTCTTATATACGTTTCCCAGTATATGATCTATTTTTTCCAGTATACGATTTTTTTACTTCTGTTGATTTGAAGTCGTAGATATTCATATTTTTTTTTGAATAATTGCACATAAAACTTGTGTAAAAACAATTATTCATGTTCTATTGCACCAATAAACTCACTTACTGAATGAACAGAATGACAAATTATTGGGTTGCATTATACCTTATTCTATTAGTTTAATTTTTGTATTTCAGAGAACCATCAGCAAGGAGATCGTCGTTAGTTGTAGATATTGAAGATGCTGATTCTAGATTTTCTTACAGCAGTTGTAATTCCCCTTCACAGGTGGGTATCATGTTTTTCAGTTAACTAAAGTGTCTAAGAATGAGACGGACAGAATTAGTCAACAGGAGGTGACATCACGTTCTTTCGTTGCGTGATGCATTCTACTAAAACACGAGAACTGTTTTTTTCTGCTACGCAGGATTACAATGAATATAAAGTATCTTTAAATTCTTTCAATAAGACATGTTTAATTATTATTCTATTCATTTCTATGAATTCCGAAAAATAATATTAATTTGTTCGTTATATTGCTGTATGGCTGCTAAAGAAAGTTTGAATGTACAATACTGTTGACAACACTGAAGAATTTGCACTGAAATTTCTTTTCTCAGAGAAAACTTGATGAAGATGATGATACAGAGGATACAGGAAAGTTTTCACCAAAAGTTCAAATAATTGCAGCAAGTGGTGATAATATCATTGCAGTTGCAAATCCAGCTCTGGCAATGTCTCCTGCTATTATAACCAATACCTGCTACTCAATAAAGAATGACTGTTAATATCCTAATATACGTACTTATATATAATATATATATATATATATATATATATATATATATATATATTATAACTCCAATACCTGAATGTAGAGAAGCTACCACACTCAATAAAGAATGACTGTTAATATACCTAATATATATATATTATATATATATATATATATATATATATATATATATGCGCCATATTTTAAGGTTATGAAAACACTAATGGCTGATGAAGGTCAAATCATTCAAAATCGAATAAAAATTGTCGAACATTTAATAATGCCTACCAAATAGTACCATCAGGAAGAAACGTCAACAATGTGAAAAATAGCATCACTATTTTATCGTTCAGATAAACGCATGCCAATAAATAGACAGTTTCCGAGAATAAAGAGTTTATATTTTTGTTTTATGTTTTTTATTGATGAAACCGTTAGGTTTTGTTATGAAACCGTTAGTGTTAAATGATGCCACTGTGATTTCACTTAAAATTCTCAAATGACTGAAACAATTTTGTAATTAAAAAATGTATATTCAGAATCATTCGACTGAAAATTCATTTCCTCCAAAGTTTGGAAATTATTCCTTACTAGTTATAATTGAATGTAAGCTACCCTGTTATTAAATAGATATTTATAGTTGAAATATATTTTCATAGCTTCAGAAAAATTAAACTTGTATTTTTTGTTGATAAAAGTGTCACATCCCATAATGTGTTTCATTTGTATTTCCCAGAATAATAAATATTCTTTCACATCGCATATTTATATAAACATAAGTTTCAGAAAACCTAGGAGAAGGATAAATCCAGAAATAATCAACTGAATTTATGTTATTTTATATTCATAATCGATCAATAAAAGCAAAAATTCTTGTGTGTGCATTTCAATATTTCTGTAGCTGCTAAAACAAAAATAATTCTTGACCTACATTGTTTGTAATCGTTTTCAAGTCTATTAAATATTTTGTTCTTATAATAATTTATTTGTTAATCGTTTTTCCGTTGAAAAGTGCGAAATATTGTATGACATTTTTTCGAACACATTAAAAATCATACAAAACTTACTTAGCCTCAACGGCAGGCTATGTCATGTTTTATTTGAAATTCCATCTTTCAGTTAATAATTTATTAATTCATATTTCTCTCTATCCAATCAATAAAATTTGTTACTCTTGTATATACTCCAGGGTATCCAGCTTCGGCACATCTAAACCCATAGGACACAACTCCTATCTGTGTTACTCTTACGTTATTTTGTTCGCTTTCGACAAGCATCAGGGGTCCTCCTGAATCTCCTTTACAGGAATCTTTACCTCCTCTCACATAACCAGCACATAATACCCTGTCGTCTATAACTGAGTTCTGTTTGCTATAAGCTCTTTGACATTCTTCTGTACTAACTACTGGCACCGGAACCTCTTGAAGAGTTGAACTACTTGGCCCATCTGCAAACAAGTACAAGGAAGATCTAATTATTTGTTGATGAAAATAAGTCTTCGATATTCAATATTAAGCAAACTAATCTGATTAATACAGAAACATATCCTACTGATTTCATTATCGTTAGAAAGATGTAATGGCTCAAAGTGAACATACGAGGTTTGCTCAAAAGAAAAGGTGAATTTTGAATTTTTTCGGGAAGTTTTCACTTATTCATCAACATCCATTTTTTCCCTTCAAGGGAATCCCCCTTAGATATAATGCACTTATGCCAGCGCTTCTCCAAATTCTCTAAGCTTTTCAGAAATGCGCCTTTCGGTATGGCCATCAGCCATTTTTTCAATTCAGACTTTACCTCATCAATTGTGGCAAAAAGCTTTTCTTCCATTGGTCTCCCCAGTTTTTTGAATAGGAAAACGTCGCAGGGTAATCGAGGAAAACAGTGAGCAAATCCTTCACATTTGAACAAACTTGTAGTGCTTTTTTCGGTTTTGGCTCTCCTAAAGTTTTAGTTATATTCTCTAGTCAACAGTTATGATATTTTTGGATCTTTGTTGACGTCATTCAATAACTCCTCAGCGATACTAATGCGATGTTGCTTTTGCTCAAAATTTAGCTATTTCGGAACAAACTTCGCAGCCACACGTTTCATGCCCAAAACCTCCGAGAAAATTGCATGGCATGAGCCGATTGATATGCCAGCATCCTCTGCAACTTTCCTAATAGTGAAACGATGATTTTTCAAAACCATTTCCTTCAGTGTTTCAATGTTTTCTTCGTTTGTTGACGTGGTTGCAACTCCAAGGCGCTCATCGCCATCAACATTTCCTTGGCCTTCTGTAAAGCGCTTGTGCCACTCATGAACTCTTTTTTGAGACAAACCAGACTCGCCAAAAGCTACAGTCAACATTTTAAGTGCGTTGGAGCACATTATTTCATAACGCAAAATTTAATACGAATATTTTCGTTCAGTTTTATCAAAAGTGAAAAATCGAAGAACGCACAAAACGTGACTAACCTTTTCAGTTGTCAAAAACAAACTACTAATCTAACATGGATAATAATGTCAACATGTGAGGTACGTATGAGTACCAACATGCCAAAACAGAAATTTCGATAATCCAATGTGCACAGCCCGCGTAAATTCTCAATTCCCCTTTTCCTTTAAACAGTCCTCGTAGTAACTAGATTTGAAGAGACAACGTCTGAAGTATTTCATGTCCACCTGTGTTACGAGTTCGATCGTCTAGTTTTCTTTGCTGAAATGGAATCGCAGCAAACGTTTCTGGAGCAACATCTACAGAGTATGTTATTTCCGACATCCGTAGAACCCTTCTAACATTCGCATTAACATAGAATGAATAATTGCGATACAATCACAACGAGAGTTCCTTCAATATAACTGTCCACTTGTGATAAGAGCTCTCAGGGAGTTTTATTGAGACTTGTCTCCGATACTGCTCTCAGACGCTCCTGATTTGAAGAGACCATTTCTGAGTCGTCGAGATTGTTTTCTCTCAGATAGACACTTACTTTAAGATGTAATTGGATTATTTATCATCAAATATTTTGATACTGACAATTCCTTGGTCTATCATTGGAGACAAATGACGAACTTAATATTGAATTGAATGATTAATGACAGTATTTTACTTACTGAAATTGGTGCTACCCCATCCAGCTACAACAGGTTGATATCTTATGAAATTTCTAGATCGAAGGGGTTCATCTACTGGCAAACAAATGGGCCAGACTGAGGCTATAAAAGTCGAAAAATATTAGATTTATATCGCTATCAGAGTATTCTATGCTACTCACGATTTGTTACACGTCTTGATAACTTGAGTATGGCAATGTCATTCACAAATTTGGTATTACTATAATTTTCATGTACTCGTGCACTTTCTAACAAAATATCTTCAGGATTAGCTCCATCATTATCTGAATACAAATCTAAGTCACCAATTCTGGCCAAATATCTGGAAAAAACATTAGTAACTATTTTATTTGAAAAGACCTTGAAGTGATACATAAAATTTTATGCTTGTTTAAATTTGTTACTGAATATTTCTTTATGCTTTGAAGGATTATCAATTAATTAATTATTTATTGCAGCTGACACATTATTGACATACAAAATGTTTTTTTTTAATATTCCCTTCTTATCTCAAAAAATTTTGCTGTCATAAAGTCTATTCCGTACATAATTGAAAGATGCACAACAAAATTATGCATTCAAATAAAACGGAATAATTATATAACAAGGATATTCATTAACGATGCAAAACAATTTAATGTTCTGACAAATTTCTGCTCGTCCTATCTTTATAATTGAAGATTTATGGGAATTATTTCACATAATATCTGCATTATTAAGTAACCACACAGTATTTTCAGTTTATAGTTTTGAATATGAGTTTCTACTGTGCACAAAGAGGATGTTATTTATGACATGAAATAAAAGACTTCTTAATGGCAACCAAGTGTATCTTACGCAAGAATCCTCATCGTCACGGTCAAAACCAGTTATGTTATGAATACTCAATTCTGTAAAGTACTCGAATCGCACAGGTAGGTACTCCAATAAAAGAAGTACCCAAACAACGTCTTGGTGAAATTTGATACCAATAAAATATAAACGTATTATTACGTTTAAGGAGCAATGGTGCAAATTTCAATTTTTTTGCAAGAATTTTGAATATAAAACATAATAAACTAAAAGATATCAGTTAATATCTACAGTTAAATACAGTGAAACATGTAAAACAGTTGATACAGTTGAAAATTGAAAACATTTTCACGTCTTGAGTTTGGCACCACCCTGCTTTGACCATGTATTCAAAAACCTTTGTTATAAAAAGGGATACAAGAACAATATAAAGGAAATTTGATACGAATTCATCGAAACACGAAGTGGAAATGAACAGAGCAGCAAAGTTCGAGTTTTGATAACTTCGGGGACACAAAAAACCCACGTCTCGTGTAACAGCTAATTGAACATTTGCTGCTTCTGCGTGATCTCTTCAGATTGGGAGCTTGGATATAAGTACAGTATTATTTTATTCTCAAGGTGCTGGTGGTGACATATCGTCTGACTTAATTGCCATGTGCGTTACTTCTGGTTTCTCTTCTATAGGTGTGCCTTTATACAGCAATTCCTAATAGCCTGCAGTGGTACTTTTTGAAGACCTATGTAAGTGACCAAGTTTTCACCATTTAAAGTTTGAAGAAAGGGTACGACTCTATGCGTTAGGTATAATTTTACGTTGCTCAATAATTGTGCATTTCATTAAAAATTTCTCTTGCTTTTCCTGTTCAACTCTTTGTTTCAATTGGGTGATCTTCAGTATAATTGCGAACATAACCTAATTAATTCTTTTTGGGTACTTTCCTTTTATATATGAGTATGATAAATATTTACGATATAGACTCTGAGGGAGCAAACGTTGAAGGTGTTTTGAGAACTAACTCTAGTCATCTCTGCTTTGACCGTTGGCAATCGACACTTAAAACTATATATATGGTAGGAAAAGCAAAATATGAATGATATTTGTACTTAAGAAAATTCAACTTACAAATCCGAACGTCCATGGGCACAATGTGCTGCTGTCAAAACATGTCTGTAAGAAATTAGTGTAGCTCCGCATAACCATTTGGGTACTGAAGGATTTTTCGAATTTCTATATCCCAAAACTACCATCCATGGATATTCACCTAGAAAACAACTTTTTATAAATATATTACACGTTCCTGAGGCAAACGATTAAAGGTACTGTAAAGAATTAGGTATGAAGGTTGAATAGAGAAGCAACAGCAAAAATAACACTGCGCAACAATAAAATTGTTTCGGTCTGAAATAAGTCCTATCCTATGTCTTTTCGTTTACTGAATGCAAAAACGACCATTAAAAGCAAGGATTAGCTTTAGTTTTAGAGATAAAAGCTACTTTTTGTATTTCATAAATTCTTCTTTTTCGCCGACAATTTGTTTTACGAAATTGGCGAAATTGTTAATTGTCAAAATACACATAAATTTCATTTGTCAAATTATAATTTGTATTTTATATAATTTTATAATTTTTTTATATTATTATAATTTTATAATTTCGTACATATCATCTTGTTTTGGAGTGATTTAAAGAGAGAAATCAACATGCCACGGAAATGTGTGAATTTAGTTGATATTTTCAAGCTGAGCTTGAATAATGTCAAAGCCATGACCGAGAAGGACAGGCTTTTAAATACGTAAGAGACAAATTTCCTAAATTAAGTGATGCAAAGCTCAAGGAAGGCATCTTTGTTGGGCAACAAATACGTCAACTTGTGACGTACATGGCTTCGATTTAGTTTTGGAAAGGAAAGAAAAGAAAGCTTGGTAAGCTCTCAAGGGAGTTATGCATGGATTTTTAGGGAAAAAAGAGATGATAACTACCCTCAATTGATTTGAGGGTAGTTATCATCTCCCATCTTGTTCCACTATCATCTTGATTTTTTCCCACCCAATTGCGGAGATGTCAGTGATGAGCATAGAGGACGGTTCCATCAAGATATTTCTGTGATAGAAAGAAGATATAAGAGAATGTATAGCTGGAATGAAGCAATGCTAGTAGACTACTGATGGTGCAAATGTAGAGATGCTTCAGAGGTCACTTACAAACGAAAGCTAAAAGATCGCGATCAAAGGAATCAGTTGATTCTTAGTAGATCTAAACAGCTGGCAAGTGTTTTTTGAAAAATATTGAATTTAAATATCATTAATGATAATGCAATCACACTTTAAATGTGGTTATGTAATTCATATTCACCAATTTCTTAGAAACAATGATTTACATATCAAGAAATGTAGGGCTAATAAATTTTCTCTTTGTCATATTCGTTTTTCTTAACTCAACATTTGTAAAAATTGACTCATGGAGTAAAGGAAACGTTCAACTTTTTTTTTGTTGCGCATTGTTATCAACATTTAAAAGCATTGTAAATACGATGTATGATGATGTAACTTTGTTGTAGTTGATATTGAAAGAATTCAACTACCATATTACAAATAGTTCCGTTTCAAACTTATGTACGAAAATATCAGATAACCTAAATTAAGAACACAATTTTAATGCCGTAAATACTGGGTTCGATTCCCACCGTGTTCTTGTACCCTTTGAAATCGGTAAATCTGTAATTTAATAATGTGAATCCAATAATTGAAATCTGATAATTCACATTTCTTGTTAAATCTAGTTCCCAATAAGTTATATTTATTCATGTCAAGGTGCCTTTTGAACATGTTAGGTACACTATGAGATATTTGACCATATATAGCTTGTGAATACTTCGTAGAAAATAACATAAATGTTCATTGAGTTGTCTCATCGTTATCACAGTTCTCGAATATTTATATATTAGAATTCAATTCCCAGTTCCTTGTATTGCATTATATTAATTATTTAAAAAACTTGTTTTCAATGACCAACATTTAAATCTGGAGGAACTCATTTTGTTGAAATGTGTATTGACGTACTTTGGCAAAGAGATGAAATAGAAAAAGAAACATAAATGATGATTAATACTTTGCGAAAAATTATTACCTATAACATGTTATCTACCTGTCTGAAAAAATGAGAAGTAATGAAAAAATCATGAGAAACAACTGAAACCTGTGATTTAATATTAACAAATTGTTTGCCAATACCTTATTTATGAAAGTAATGTATGAAATAATGTACGAAAGTCTTGTAGGTACATTATTTTAATTGGCTATACAAGGAAATATAAAAAAACTTTGTTTTGAGTTTTAAAAGGTGTTTTGAATTATGTTTGTCTTATGAAGCATTTATTGGTAACTTAGTGAATGATATGGAAATTAAAGGATTCCGAGCTTCAAGTTAGCATATTTATATATACGAGTAAAAACAGATCTTCAATCATTCTGCAGATATTCTGCGTAATTATGTTTATAGTCAATACAGGTAGTAACTTTTTACTATTTTCAATATGTTTAAACACGTATTTATCGATGACTAATGCTCAACGATGACACTCATAAGTTTGTATTTCAACAACAGAAAAAATGTTGAAAATGACATTGTGAGTGACATTTCGCATAAGATTGAATTAATTTTTATCTTGATTGTTTTGATTGTATTTTCAATTCTTATTTATTTGAAATCGAATTAATTATCACAGATTCACTATTTTTGATTTGCAAACGTCAAATTTAATCCGTTAAAATTTCATTTACGAACAAAGTTAACAGGTCCGAGCTAAAATGGAAGGTGTTAATTAATTTCCACTCGATGTTACTTTATTACCTACTGTGAAAAAATGTCAGTCATATAAAATAACAAATTTCTTACAATTCCAAGGACGTTTAACATAGATATCCGTTTGGAAATTGTTGTTCAATGTGAATTCGACGATACAAAACAAAGAAATGTTATATGTAGAAATATTCAACTGCAGAGAGATTCGAATAATAGGAGGAATAAGTCTCGCCTTGAAGGTCAACACAAGGTGAGAAACTAAGCTAAATTCAACAAAGAAGGAAAAAAATTCGGTAGACTTATCAATTTAATGCATAAAAATCCCTAAACACGAAATAATGTGTTTTAATATATATATATATATATATATATATATATATATATATATATATATATATATATATATATATATATATATATATATATATATCAATGTATATATAATTCATATATAATATAATATCAATGTAATAATACTATATAAAAATTTAATATAATGTCCGATATAAATATATTGGTAATAATATAAAATATTAAATTAAATTAAAAACTTGACTTAATGTTTCACGATTATATTTAACAATATCAAATAGTCAACATGCTTCGAGCGTGAGCTCATTTTTATATTTTTTTATTTTTACATGCAAGGGCTCACTTAACAGACAGTTTAAAACTGTCTTATAATAGAGGAGTACATATTACAAATGATAATTACCTATAAACTAAGTTATATAAAAGATATAAAAATATATGCCTAAGATATATAGATAGAACTAAGATATAAAACTTAATGCCTCTGCTAAGATTCTTGGGATTCACATTGACTCACTTAAAGTGGGGTGTTCATGTGGATAATTTGGTGAAAAGGCTGAACTCTGTCTTATACTAAGGTGTCAGGTTCATTTCGATGTTCGTCTTACTGTCTATTTTTCGAATTTTCAGTCTTTGATGGGTTATGGGATAATTATTTGGGGAAACTCTTCATTTTCCAAATCGATTTTTCGAGCTCAAAAATCGGCTATGAGGTTGATTTTCAACCTTGGTTTCAGGGAATCTTGCAGAGAGAAATTCAAGTCGGCAAGAGTGTTGACGTTTTATGAACTGTATATTTACAACATGTTACTGTTCTTGTTCAAGCATCAACATTATTTTAAAGAATCATTGAATGAGAATAATACTCGTAGGGCAGTTAAATACATTTACCCTATTCATTCTACTTCTCTATTGGAAAATAACTCCTTCTATATGGCTTTGAAACTTTTTAAAACTTTCGCTGCCAAAGAATTTTCAACTGTTCAATAACTTTAAAGCATTCAGAAGGGGTATATTTTGGCTGATTTTAAATTGTGAGCCATATGATGTAAATGAATCTGTTTGTTATTGTCGCTCTATGAGTAATTTAAGTTGAGTGTTCAATATGCATGTTTAATTAGTTGTAAAATTTCTTTACTGATAATTTATAAGTTTTGACAATTTTCTAATTATTTTTATATTTATTGTTTTTATATATTTGCAATATTTGTGAAATAAATTTCTATTCTATTCTATCTTATATGTAAATCTTATAACTAGAATTTTTTTATATATCTCATCGAAATAAAGTTTTCGATGCATTGAGTTAAATCTTTTCATCTAAAAACAAAATACCTAATTTAACTAAAAAAGATAAATACATCATGAAATGATAACTATATAGAAACTGATTATTATTCTATTATTGACCTTTAAATAATCTCTTCTTCAAATGTCTCTTAAAAGTTATGAAATACGAAGAGAAAATATCCAAGTTGGTCTCTATAGTTTTCAAGTTTAGCGTATTGAAAAATCTATGGATGGGTAAATTCAACATATAATTTGTTTTGCTCTGCTCAACAACCAGTATTGTACGATTTCTTGCTACATGTGGAGAACAATTAAAGTTTATAAGACAGCTGATCTATTAAGCAATCAAGTAATTTGTAGGAGAAACAAGTATCAAAGTACTCACGTACTCAAAGAAGTCTTGAAGATGAGCTCACGCTAGAAACATGTTGACTATTTGATATTGTTAAATATAATCGTGAAACATTAAGCCAAGTGTTTAATTTAATTCAATTATGTTTCACCAAGAGTTCAGCGAGAATTCAATGTCAGTCAATAATATAAAAATATACATGCACTAAAAAAATGTTTCAAATATTCCGCAAAAAAAAACTATTACATTTCAGTAATTTTGAATCTACCATATAATAGTACATCATTATGAAAATATTCCCATTCAACTTATCTTCAATAAATACAGGAGTACATATAAATATATCTACAGATAGTGCGTTTTCATTTAATGAAGAGAAACTAAATAGTGTTGGGAATTTCCAAATTGTTTTAGTTTCTAGAATCATATTATTCCTAACATAAAATTGAAATTATTAACATTAGAAAACCAAGTAATCAGTACATCTTTAGGGAATCCGTGTTGACTTCACATTATTCTGACAAGATCACACTTCCAACGTTGCCGTTTCACCACTTGTTCTTTTCAAGCATTACACAGATTATCTGTGATAATCTTTGATAATCTTCGAAAGATCTCGATATGCATTAAAGTTGAATATTTGAGCGATTTTAAGTGAATTTTTTAATCATTAATACATCAGTTACGTTCCATTTGAAATATTGTACGATAACTGGGATGAAATTTCCAATTCAGGGAGAATTATTCAGAATTTAATATTTTCGTATAGTCAACTTCATAAACGCAAGATTGTTGAAATAGAAGTTGGAAAGCAGTATTAATTAAAAAGTAGAATTAAGAATAAGTAGAACAATTTGTTAGGTAAAAATCAGACTGAAGAATGTTACACACTTTCACAGTTTAAATCTCGACATGAATTTATGTGTTGAAAAACTTCTTTAAAACAAAGAATTATATGTCTAATTAATCATCAATTATAACCATATATCATATATATAAATGGATACATCGATGGTATAAGAATTGTTGAATGGACTATGAAGTAAACATGAAGACGTGCCTTTTTCTATCTCTTTACCTTATTTACATGTAGAACCTGTAAGCGCTATCTTTATCTAAGGACCGGTATCTGGGCAAACGCATTTAAAAAAAAGTACTTGTGTTGGAGAACAATCGGACGCCGTGCAACATTGCCAGATATAGGAAGATTTATTTCATTTGGATGTATTTGTTTGATTCATATAAAAACTCTTTCAACGCCTTATTTTATTTTCTGGCATAGAACAATGTAGTTTTAATTCTTAACAGTAAATTAAGTTCAGATGTGTATGTTAAAGTATTATTTTATATAATACTCTTGAAATAAAAGGTAGCTTAAGGCTTGCAGGAAAAGGCAAGACCTAAAAGTGGCAAACTTGTATCGTCTATTTGCCAGTGATTGGAAATTGGACGTCATTTTGTGTTTTCATTTGATTATTAATTAAGAGGTCCGCAGAGATATCGTACTGCGTCATTGCGTATTCAAAACAAAGAAGGGATATTTAAATGAGTCGTAGATATATCGGCTTCATAGTTCAGATTTGTCGAGTCATCCACGTTAGTATATAATGATTATGATTATAACAAAAGTATTGAGAGTCAGCTCTGTGCGCTTTATACTATGGTCTCTTCGAACAGTTCGGCAAGCTTTAAATGAAATTTTTTGTAGGGTTTCCTTCAAAGCGATGAAATTAAATTGACCCAAATTGATAGGTTTAGGTTTATTAATGCTATATCAGTGGAAAATAATCCCATAGAAGCTGATCCTGCAGTATAACAAATCAAATACATGTTGACAAATAAATACATTGGATTTTTAATAATTATGTTTATGGCATTAATTGAGTATAAATAATCCGGAAATTCGATTTATGGAATTGAAAACTTTGTGCTAGTGCTTGATACTAATCTAATATTTCTTTTTTTCAAGCCTAAATATAGATTTGTAATATTTTAAACATACTTGAAAGTATGATTGGTACCTACCTTAAACGAATTTTTGAAACTATAGGTCAATATCATCAATATTCAAATTATATTCGATTAACTGCTGTTGACTAGGTACGTGTGACTTTGTAATTGATAATATTTTATTTTTAGTTTCATCCATTCAGTTATTGTTTGTTACTATTTCAATTTTATTTTCGTTGAATATACGTTTATACTCTCTTTTTTGTTTTTTTTTAATTTTTTCTTAATTATCATTATTTGTGTACAATTTGTTATTTTTTCCCTGTAATTGGATGTATATCTGTTGAGAATAAATGTATTATTATCATTATTATTAAGACCTCACCTTAAGGAAGCGCTGCGATATTATCCACAATAAAGATCTCTTGTACCTTTATTGGATAAAAACGTGAAACAAAATCGAGGCAAATCATTTCAATTCAAAAATATTACATAGCTATTTCGATTTATCATCAGTAACGTACCTATATTATGCAGCAATGTCTGATAGAAAATGTTGTTGAATACATATCTCCTTTTAATTTGGTGTGTGTTTTTAGTAAACTTCAAATTTGAAACTTTGGAACAATTAAAACTTTTTAAAACATATTTTAGAATTTTCCAACATATTTTTCACATTATGGTTAAAGCTCGTTTGGTTTTTGTATTAAGAAGAGGGTACAATGAAAATAAACAATAATTATATTCTGATGAAAGACTGAAACTAATACTTGCAAAAATTACTTACCTAGCTTAGCTGGCACTCCTCCCACCACTCTTGAATTTGTGATATTACTAAATCCACATTCAGGTTTTCTAAGCAGCCCAGCATTTCTTAACGAGGGCTGGGGTTGAGGTTGTGGCTGAGGCTGAGGCTCACGATATGGTTCATCTGTCACTATACCATTATTGGAATTGAAATCTTCATTTTTAGCTCTCACTGATGGGCAACAAACAATTGGTACGTTTCCTCTGTATTCACATACTGAATTTCTGAGTAGGGCAACCACCCTTGGGTTACTCGACTGAGTTCTCAGAAGAGTTAAGTACTGGGGGCATTGATAAATACTGACGCAAGTACCATACTCTTGAGTTGGCGTATTGCAAGGACTGTTCTCTGAAAAAGAATTGAAAACTCATCATTTGAAAGCAAATATTGAGAAAAACATGATTCTAAAATTGTGAAATGCCTTTGCCAGTTTGCCTTTTTCTACGAAGTTTCAGCTTACTGACAGTCACAATGTCACCAAATAAACCTATAGCTATTTAATAGTGTTGGCGTTTACTTGATGTAAATTCATTATAATTGAATATAAACTTAAATTCAAACACTTAAACTTATGATTTACACTTTATTGACTACATAGCATGACGCGTTTCGTCGTTGCAAACCACTTCTTCATATTTAATAGTGTTGGCGTTTAGTTGATGTAAATCCATTATAATTGAATATAAACTCAAATTCAAACACTTGAACTTATGATTTACACTTTATTGACTACATAGCATGACGCGTTTCGTCGTTGCAAACCACTTCTTCATATTTAATAGTGTTGGCGTTTAGTTGATGTAAATCCATTATAATTGAATATAAACTCAAATTCAAACACTTGAACTTATGATTTACACTTTATTGACTACATAGCATGACGCGTTTCGTCGTTACAAACAACTTCTTCATATTTAATAGTGTTGCCGTTTACTTGATGTAAATTCATTATAATTGAATAAAAACTTAAATTTAAACACTTGAACTTATGATTTACACTTTATTGGCTACATAGACTTCTTCAGATGTCGTTTGTTCAGATTCATTATTCTGTCAGCATCTGAAGAAGTCGTTTATAACGACGAATCGCGTCATGCTATGTAGTCAATAAATTGTAAATCATAAGTTCAAGGGTTTAATTTAAGTTTATATTCAAAGCTATAGCTTCAAATACGAGCCGTGGTTGGAAACTATACAACCATAACGACATCTATCGCAAGGTCAAGGCATCATTTTCATATGCATAACATTATGTGAATTTCTCATAATATTTACTCAATTTCCTATGAAGAATTATCATTTCGAAACACTCATCATGCATATCCATATATATTTTGAACAATTCTATAAATATTTTCCATCATTTAGGGATTGAAATTCTTAATATTTGATGACATTGATGAGTACAAATATGAAACCGATTGAAAATTGAAGAAAATATTCAGAAAATCACCCCAGAATGTTTTGGTGACATACTGAGTGGATTTTCATCATTCAAAGTTCAATTTTGATAAGAATTAATGTATATAAAACATTTTTATGCTGTTTAGATATATTAGTAATATTATGTATCATTTCCAAACGTTAGTACAGAGCAACACTTGTCAATACTTGTTAAAAAACAAAACCAAACATGAATAAACATTTTGCATACCCCTAGCTTGTATTCTGTACCTACATTTATTTTATTACGAAGTCTGAATAACCTGAATTAACTTCAGAAGAGTGTTAAATTGTAATAACGAATTTCTAAGGGAGAAAATTTTTCTCAATGCCATAAATAAACAGCAAAGAAACCTAAATTAAAAAAAAAATTTGTTTTAAATGTAGCAAAGACGGAAATTGGGAAATGAAAGAAGGGCGCTACTTTACATTTAGACGAATGATTACTTATTCAAATTATTTTTATGCGTTTGTAGTTTTTCAATGACTCATTATCTTTTTTCAAACTCTTTTGTAAATAAAACTTTTTCTGGTACCTACTTCAATGGCGACCCCCTCACCAAGGCTTCGCGACCCCCTGAAGGTCGTGTAAATATAGTAAATCACACAGTAGCGACATTACAACTATGACAATGCGGTTAAAATAATGAATGCCTTTTAAACACCTACCTAATTGTTTATTTAATCGTATATTAATTGTATAGATGGATACATTGAGGTTTGTATTATTAAGTATGCTCGTAATAGGCTATTTTTGTAACTATAACACAATCGATTGTCTCATTATATCCAGAATTCATTGGTTAATTCTTTGAAATATTTTTATTTATAAGGAAATTGATTAATTCGAAGAAATATAGGAACATTTGCGAGAGTCAAGTGACGAAAACTATAAAATCAAATGGAGCGTTAATGATATGTGTTCAACATATTGGAACAGCAGATTAAGATAAAAACGGTAAACATTTTTTGAAGGCAAGTTTTTGGGAAATTTATAACGTGATAACATACCAATATTTACATAACCCATAAACGATCTATATAGCAGCGCTTCTTCGCTCTTGTCAATGCTAATAGTTTTGTTATATAGGGTGATTATATATAATATACGGAAAACCCAATATCATTGAAACACGGATGCGACAACCTCATTTCGGTAAAAACGGCAAGTTGAGGCTGTACTTTGGGAATTACCTGAATGTTTTTCAATACGGCCAATGTCACAATTATTGAGCTTGTCCAAAAAAAATCTACATTGAAATATGACCTTATGAATGTCACATATTATTATGATGAGTTATACGGCATATTTCGAATAATTGGGGCAATTTCACGCTTCGATTGTGACACTAAACTATTTATCAATTCATTCTCGAGGAGTATTACAACAGGTTTATTTTAATTAACCAGAAGGAAATGATTTGAATTGAAATTACGTGTTAGACTGGTCTTTAACTGCGTTTCTTTAATATAATAATGAAAACATTTCTCACAATAATAACAATAAAAGACATTTCTCACAACACAATGCAATATTTGAAACTTGTTTGGAAAACCTGTAAAGTGGATATCACGCTACCCTGTAATTTTAATATAAAAGTGTAAATATTGAATAAGGTATGTAGAGAATTACATCAAAAACTTAAAACGTGACTTCATTAATCTATTTTCGATTAAATATGAAAAATAAATCAGAAAAATTGTTAAGTTGGCTTCAACTGTTGATCTAGGTTGAGTTCTTATAAAGGGTGTTTTTTTTTAGAGGTATATAACTTTAAATTGCAATAAAACAACGATGGATCATTCGATTGACAAGAATTTTTTTATTCGAAAGATAATCTTGTAGCATTTCATTTTAAATATGATTTCTGGCATATCACCGCCACAGCTGGCTCGGATGTAGTCCAATCTGGTCGTCCAATTTTCGATGACTTTTTCCAACATTTGTGGCCGTATATCGGCAATAACACGTCGAATATTGTCTTCCAAATGGTCAAGCGTTTGCGGCTTATCCGCATAGACCAATGACTTTACATAGCCCCACAGAAAGTAGTCTAGCGGTGTTAAATCACAAGATCTTGGAGGCCAATTCACAGGTCCAAAACGTGAAATTAGGCGGTCACCAAACGTGTCTTTCAATAAATCGATTGTGGCACGAGCTGTGTGACATGTTGCGCCGTCTTGTTGAAACCACAGCTCTTGGACATCATGGTTGTTCAATTCAGGAATGAAAAAGTTAATCATCATGGCTCTATACCGATCACCATTGACTGTAACGTTCTGGCCTACACTTGAGTATTATCTTCACTCCAAATGCGGCAGTTTTGTTTGTTGACGTAACCATTCAACCAGAAGTGCGCTTCATCGCTCAACAAAATTCGCTTATGAAAATCGGGAACCGTATTCCGCACAGAAACATTATTTTCGAAATAAAATTGCACTATTTGCAAGCGTTGTTCAGGCGTGAGTCTATTCATGATAAATTGCCAAACCAAACTGAGAATAAATCACTTCTCAGCTGTTAAATCGGTCGCCATCTTCAACAGTAATACCAACTTAAAGTTCTATACCTCTAAAAAAAACACCCGTTACCTACGGTAAAGTAATTGAAGAATTTAATAGAGTTACTTTATATTACTATTGCAACTGATTTTAATTTTATTTTCGTTGACTTCGTCAACTATATTTCATTAACTTCTGTTGACTACGTGTGACTACGTTGTAATAGATAATATTTTGTTTTTAGTTTGTTTCATTTAGTTACTGTTTATTACTATTTCAATTTATTTTAATTTTATTTTCGTTGTATATATTCGCTCATACTCTTTTTTTGTTTCTTTTCCTTCAATTTTTTCTTATTCACTATTATTTGTGTACAATTTGTTATTTTTTCCCTGTAATTGGATGTATATCTGTATTATTATTTATGGAAGCTTAAATATGGGAGATATTTTTATATAAAGTTAAAAAATTAGAGGTGCTTCAACCAACGATATCTTTGAAATCACTATCGGTAAAATTTGATATTGTTCTAGAATAAGAAACCATTTTTTCTTTGATTTTGGATATAGATATTTCGAAATAATGGAAATTCCTTGTTTATGGTAATTCGAAATACTGGTTTTGAGCAAATTCAACATAAATAAGTATTCTGTTTTCATTTGAATTACAAAGTGGTCGATACCCATTAACAAATAATTTGCCCAACCTATACTTCATATATCCTGTTGGAATTTCTGGTATCTTAATTTTTTTAACAATCTGAAACTTGCATTCTCTTGCAATATCCTTTGTATTATTTATTTGTCATTATATTCCACCTGTTTGAAAACAATTGTAATTAATTGTTTCACAAATTCCGAACTGTAAATGATAATTATCAAAAACATTAAGAATAAGATGGCATATTTATATTTTGAAATGACGTGCAAATTTCTAGAAATCAAGTCAAATATTCAACATTTCCAAATATTTTCTTATCTTATATGAAATGGTATCCAAAAATTTCAAACTTTTCTATAATATAACTGAAGTAATTATGTAAAAAAGCTTATCAAAAATATGTCAATCACCTAATAATCAGTAATTTTTATCACTTTTAGTCATTTTTATTTTAATTTCAATTATTTCAAAGAAAATAATACACTCAGTTAACAAGCAATAAATGAAAAACGTGTGTCCTTTCATTGTTTGTTTAAAAATGTTCGGATATTTTCAATCGGGTTGTTTTTATGTGGTTACTCGCAGTTTTGTAATAAATATATGCATTAATAATATTTTTCATTTTACTCAGTAAGTAACCTACATGAATTTGACCGAGAATATCCATCATTTTTTGAAATATAATAACACTAACAGTTAATGTCAATTTACTGAAATCTTACCTTATCTCCATATAATTTATATACCATCTAAGTGAAAATATAAGTGATACTGCCAACTTAAAGATAAATAAGTTGAAAATTCAGAGTAGAACACCTTCATAACTTAAGGTCATATTCAGGTATCGTATTTTTAACGTTCGAGAAGGATTAAATATTGAGAAATCAGAAAATTTCGAAATACGAGGCTATGTCCGCTATTTTCATTCAGTAAAAGTGCCTCGTTGGTTTCTTCATATCAACCAGACCTTTAAGATTTCCGAGAAATTTGATTTGTAAATTCGATTTTCTTCATAACGTATCTACGTATAGAGAACTTGTCTTAGTCTTCTTAAAATTATTTGTCCTGAAAAATGTTACAAGGAAAAATTTCCTGATATCTAATATTTATATCTAATTATGTCAGTTGATCGATTCTTCGCACAAACTCGATGAAACATTTCGAAATATACTGTAGGTGAAATTTAGAACAGTTGACCAAATTCCACTCAATTTTTCCAAATATTAGGCAAATATTTCGGGCTCATTAGCCATTAAAAAGAGTGTAATAGAACTGAGTGACTCTGAAAGAGTAAACTTATTTCAGTATAATACAGTTATAATGAACTCTTGAAAATGGGTAGGTGGCCCGAAACATATACGTGTATCGAAGAATATTCTGGAATTAATCCTAGTGATTCTAGTTATACCATATTTTAATAAATTTATCTCAATTTACCCCCTATACGTTTAAGATTTTATTTACATTATTGTACCATTTTACTTTAGATTATTCGTTATCTTATGTTAATTTCAAATGTTTTTGGAGTGGAAGAATGATTCTTCAAACTCCTACTATTTGTTAAAAAGAAATTTCTCTACAATAAATATTACTCTACTCTATTCTATCATGGAAACAATAATCAGTTTCTTAGTGGAAGCTTATTCTTATTCAAAAATCACATTCAACCAAACATTTCATGTATCCATCACTCAAAATCTCTCCCTTCAGATTTCAAAAATGAAAGCAATGAAAAGATGATCTTGACGATATTAAGCAATAAAATTCATGTTTCTGAAATTTTACAAAGAAGTAGATAATCAAATATTACCTAATTTATTTTGATAACTTTTCAGTCTAATTTAATTAGGTTAGAATCAAACCGCTTTTCAGTAATAATAAATGGTTATTCGATTTTAAAATTAATAGATTTCTGAGGAGCATGTGTATCTGAATTTTTAACAAACGATTTTTATAAATTTACTAGCATCCGAATTTAACAGAATTTGAACACGGGCACTTCTGAACTCCAGCTTTACACTACTAACGGGTGTTTTTTTAGAGGTACAGAACTTTAAATTGCAATAAAACAACGATGGATCATTCGATTGACAAGAATTTTTTTATTCGAAAGATAATCTTGTGGCATTATATTTTAAATATGATTTCTGGCATATGACCGCCACGGCTGGCTCGGATGTAGTCCAATCTGGTCGTCCAATTTTCGATGACTTTTTCCAACATTTGTGGCCGTATATCAGCAATAACACGGCAAATATTGTCTTCCAAATGGTCTTTGTGGCGTTTTGTAAGCGTTTGTGACTTATCCGCTTAGACCAATGACTTACATAGCCCCACAGAAAGTAGTCTAGCGGTGTTAAATCACAAGATCTTGGAGGCCAATTCACATGTCCAAAACGTGAAATTAGGCGGTCACCAAACTTGTCTTTCAATAAATCGATTGTGGCACGAGCTGTGTGACATGTTGCGCCGTCTTGTTGAAACCACAGCTCCTGGACATAATGGTTGTTCAATTCAGGGATGAAAAAGTTAATCATCATGGCTATAGAGCCATGATAATCATCATGGCTATAGAGCCATGATCGGTATAGACCGATCACCATTGACTGTAACGTTCTGGCCATCATCGGTTTTGAAGAAGTACGAGCCAATGATTACACCAGCCCATAAAGCGCACCAAACAGTCAGTTTTTCTGGATGTAACGGTGTTTTGACATACACTTGAGGATTATCTTCACTCTAAATGCAGCAGTTTTTTTTGTTGACGTAGACATTCTACCAGAAGTGCGTTTACATAAAGTTACGATAGAATGGACGTAGTGCGCGATACGTATTCTGCACAGAACCAATATTTTCGACATAAAATTGCACTATTTGCATGCTTTGTTCAGGCGTGAGTCTATTCATGATGAATTGCCGAACCAAACTGAGAATAAATCACTTCTCAGATGTTAAATCGGTCGCCATCTTCAACAGTAATGCCAATTTAAAGTTCTATACCTCTAAAAAAACACCCGTTACAATAAATGCATTTCGCAGTAACTCGCTCAATTGATTTCTTGACGTGAAAACTTTTGTGCATCATCTACTGGTTAAAATTAACATCTCAATTTAAACGATTAGCATTCACATTGGTATTGTTGTTATTGAATAGATAGCCTTTATTACTGAGAACCAACTATAGGATGCACTTTTAATATAAATGTTTGGTAACTACACTGATTTTGATGTTATCGGAATTAGCCTTGAAACTAACTTCGAACATATCGAGTAAATTGAAGTGATTAAAGTCTTTCATTATCAATAGGAAATTCATATCTTGAACTTCCCCAAGAAATGATTCGAATACGTAATTGGTATTTCATTAAGAGAAATCGATTTCTTCAATGTCATTATTTGTTAATGACCTATATAATTTCCAATCTACACTTAAATGATTTTGGGACGACAGATTTGAGTATTTTATAAACAAGTTACAGTCTAGAGTTATATTTAATATCTGTGTCATATACATAACAATTTATTTAACATAATGATATCAGCTGTTCATTTTCTGTGCATGTAGCGTATTGTAGAAACTTTCATTACATTATTCATTTTACGTAAATGTCTGAAAATATTGTTAGATTTGAATACTTGATTTGCGTTTAATTTAATCAAATAAGGTTAAAGAAGACGAATTTTTAGGTTCTTATGGTACTAATGTATTTAAAACACCGAATTGCCTTGGAAAATATTGGAAAAAGGTAACAGTTTAAAGTAACTGTCAAAATTGACAGTTCAACTATTTTCTATTCTAAATCGAATTTTTCAAATTGAACAACGTGAATTGTAGTCGAAAAATAATTTTCAAATGTCAAATACATATCACTACATAGTATAAAGCAAAGTCGCTTTTTCTGTCCCTTTGTACGCTTTAATCTTTGAAACTACGCAACGGATTTTGATGCGGTTTTTTTAATAGATAGAGTGATTCAAGAGGAAGATTTATATGTATAATAACATCCACTAAATAGTGGAGAAGTACTGTTATTTTTGAGCTTTCTAATGTGATGTCGTAAATAATTACATTTTTTCCGCTTACATTGCAAACGCAGGCTGAACCCTACGAGTTTTATCAAAATAATGTACTAAGTATTGTACACATTGAAAAGGTCTACAGAAAAGTCCGTGATGGGATACGTCTATCTCTTATGGATAACCCACAATAACTTTTTTTTGTCATTTACTTTTTGCGACAAATAATGGCTAATTTTCGAAGCGATTTTAACCCATACAGCATTAATCCTTAACCAATTGAATACCTTGAATACATTGTTCATTTAATATAGATTTATATGGCCCTTTACACCGTATGATTTAAGTGAATATTTTCGAAGATATTACAGATTTAAAAATTGCGGGGCGTAGCGTTTGCGGCGTGCGAAGCCGGGGCGGGTCGCTAGTGTCAAATAAGTAATACCTTATGTTGAATAATTATTAAAATGTTGGTATATATAAGTATATGAATTTTGTAAAAAAACCGAAATGAAATAATGGAAGACAATTATGATTAATAAATAAACCTTTACATGATAAGTTATAATGAAGAATCATTCTTTCAAATGTCATTAAAACCACAAAACCAACATTTGAACTATTAGAATTCTTGAAATAATTAATTTCATATATGTGTAATGCTTCTACAATATCTTTTTACTCATAAAGACAATAGAGATAATTGTACATGAACTTTATCAAATAGTTTCATACATTATTCTAATATTGAATAATCACATGAATTTATCCGAGTAAAATTAGCTGGAAAATTATACTCTTCATTTTTCCTATAAGTAGGTATACTCTTTTTCCAAATATGAAACTATCCTAACGGAGCGTTTTTACTCATTTACATATTCAAATATATCCCATATTTGAGAATAAGGAAAAATCATGAAAATAAAATTGAACATTAAATCAATTTTTCCTAATTTTGAAAATAATGATGAAAACCTTGAAGCAAGTTTTTTTGAAACATCAAAGTATTTTCAGAGCATGTGGGGTACATTTTATACTTCAAAACGAATCCTATTTGTTTCACAAAATCGTAGAAATATTTGGACAAATGAAGTGATACAAATTATCAATTATTAATTCTAATTAAATACATGTGCTTGCAGATCTTAATGTCAGGTGTATTGAGTACATTCTTAAAAAAGTATAGGGAAAAACATTCGATGAAAATAATGAAATAATATGGTTCAAGATTAATTTTTATAATTAACTGTAGAATATTTAAATGTGGAGCTTCAATATTGCTAACAAAAAATAATCAAGTTATCATTTGGTATTAAAATTATTTCGTATTAAATATATATTCATTTTGAAAACTAATCATAGATGTTCATAAATTCTACAAAATTCGAAATCATTAATGTGCATTATTTTTCCACTTGTTCAACTAAATTGATTAAATGAAATTAACTATATAACTAAACTTATTATATGAAAATAATTTCTTAGAACAATTCAATCATCATTCAATTAATTTCATTAATCTATTTATGTTTAGCTCATTTATTACCTTAAATTTATCGATATAACTAATTTCTTGAATTTTCATCAATATTTTCAGAAGAATGTTTTATTCATTCTATATCGATCATAATTCTTAAATTGATATATTTTTGCTTACCTTGCTGTTGCGATTCACTCAAAACTAAAACGAATAAAAATGTCAGAAAATTAACACGAAAATACATGTTACGGAGGGTTAATTTCTATATTTGTCTCGCACTGATATTATTCTAATTTGAAACGCGATTTTTGTCGCTTATGTACAGAACTACTGGTCAATTCTATTGACTGCGATACGCTTCAGCTTCGTAGCGAACCTCTGTCATGGTCATCAGTCATCAGAAGGCCGATTGCCTTATTACCTCTAATGTTGGCGAGTTTTATTCAAGAAAATTAGTTGCTCGCTACTGGATGCAGAAATTCCCGCGATTTCACTGGTTCACTTACGAATTGATGTCTAGTTCCTGGATACAGTGACACATTAGCATATATTAGGCTGCCGATTACTTCGAATCTGAGTATTTACGCACTTTTATCGATGAATGTTGTTCGAAATGATTGGTCATACTTGATTCCAGTAGTTTCAGCATAATCCCTGAAAGTATTTTCCTTGAGTTTTCCGGATCTTTAACGGAATTAATTTTCTGTAGGCGTGTATTTCATCAGTTACTGTTTTATTGAGAAGAACTTGAAATGTTTTTTTTTCACTGTTAAAATTATTTGTCAAATGTTTTACAAAAAACAATGAGTGAAATTACAAGCCAATTGAAAATTTAAATACAATTTGAACAATTCCTCAAGATGAATTGATAAACCTATGAAAGAAAACAATAAATTAAAACTAACACACTTGACTTAAGCCAAGTGTGTTAATTATAATTTATTGTTTTTAACATAATATTATTATTGTGTCATTTACTATTAAGAAAAATTGTGATATTGATAAATCCTCAATGTTTTGTGATTTCCCAGCAAGGTATAGATTTTCAATAAAAAGCATATCATTATTACGATTATTTATACTTTTATGTGTTGAAATTTCATGTGAAATCCCGAAGAAAAATTGCAATTTAAATTCCAATTAATTCATTATAAATTTTATAACGTTTTCATTATTTTATCTATTTTCATTTACGTATTATTTCACATTACACTTATTTAAGGTAATTTTACTGCTAAATTCTATTTTTTCGACGAATTTCTATTCTAATTTCTACTTTTTTCAGTTATTATAATAACTGTACTAAACATTTAGTAAAGTAAAAATTCTTATTTTACTTTGTTATTTTGACATTACAACAACAGTTTTAGTGGTATACCTAAGTATAGCTATATCATAGAGATTAAAAATATTTTCAATATGTCTCATACGTTACTAAATTTTCTCGACAAATAAGCGAAAATAACCAGCTATACATTCAAAATTAAGAAAGAAAAAATGTAGTTTAAATTCCAATTAATTCATTATAAATTTTAAAACGTTTTCATTATTTTATCTATTTTCATTTTTGTATTACAGAACTGATTTCAGGTAATTCAATTGCCAAATTCTATTTTTTCGACTAGAGTTATAATAATAACTCTAGTAAACATTCAGTAAAGTTAGAATTTGTTATTTTAGTTTGTTATTGTGAAATTTCAACAGTTTTTGTGATATACCTGTAGCTATATAATGAAGAGTAAAAATATTTTCAATAATGTGTCATACGTTACTAAATTTTTCCTACAAAAATTTAAAAATAATCAGCTAGAAATTTCAAATTAAATGAGTTAAAAAGGTAAGTTCAATTTTGTGTATTTATTGGCAACGTTTTGCTCAATTCTATAAAAATTATTCAATTCACTCGTCTTATGTTTCGAAATTAATACAACTCTTAACAATGAGTTAGCTGCCCGAAACAAACGTCGAGAGAATTGAATCAACTGTTTAATGCTAAATAAGTATGAGGTAATACATTGTTTTTTCTCATAAATTCTAAGATATGTTAAGATAACAGCATATTCAATACAAAGAGTAAACAATTTTTTTCCTCCTATTATATTATCATATAAGTGTGTCTCTCAATTGCATATGTTATTTTCAATTTTTTCGTTTTCAGACGCTTGTTTCCATTGACGAAACTCGCCCCTGGATATGTGAAATATTTTATTGTCCTGCGCTACCTCATTTAATATTGTTTATGGTCTAAAATACCAGACTCAATCAGTTGTGTTATTCAAATTGTTTTTAATGAATTATTGGGAAAATTATTAGCTAACGTTCCAGAATTTTGAATCCACAAGAAGACGAATTATTTACATTCATTTACTATATCTTAAGCCTTGACTGTAGAGTCTAAACATGACTTAGGACACCCTCAGTGTCACACTATAAAATGTAATTTTAAGCTCATAGAGACTAAGAGGTGATATGTATTATTGGTACACAAATAAAGATTATGTCAAAGTCAAAAAGAATTTTGAATCGTATTTCTGCAAGCTGATAGAAACCCATTTAACAACTACTGATATGAAAAGATCTTTTGAATTCTCTTACATAAGTACGTAAAAATAGATTTCAATATCTGGTAATACATAAATTAAATTTTCTTGAAACCAATTCCATTTTTCTTGTACCACGAGTTTAATGCTAAATATAGAACGACTTTTTCATATAGCCATAAAAATAACATAATATTTCCGTTTTCCGTTAGTGATACACGAAAACAATACTTCTCGCTCACAGAAAATTTTTGTAATTTATTTTATTATTACATGAAAGTGAAGGCTGAGGAAATATCCTATAATAGCCTAATCACAATATATTGTATAAAAAAAAATTTCTAAGGACTTCATATTTTTCAAGCTTAAACGAAATTTATTAAATGAGAGGTAATAATAAAAACTTGTCTAAAAATCACTGACTGAACAATTCTTTATTCGACTAGTTTCGCCTTTTACAGCATTATCAAGAATGAATGATAATGCTGTAAAAGGCGAAACTAGTCGAATAAAGAATTGTTCAGTCAGTGATTTTTGAACAAGTTTTTATTATTACCTCTCATTTAAATATGAACTATCACAGAGTAGATTCATCGTCCATTGAATTTACGAAATTTATTAATAATAATAATCATAATAAAATGTGTTGACTAATATTCCTTAAATTGTAATGGAATTCATTCAATTGATAATATAATTACAACTAAGAAAAATATTCTCAAAAGGACTGAATTCAGTTTTGAGTCTGATCTTCCATCCAACCCTTGAACAAACGATTGGTTCAAACAAAAATATTGGTACAGTTTATATTCACAATAATATACAACTATATTTGAAAAGAAAAGAAAAAAAATTAGATCAGAAATATAGAACATTTGAGACAATTTCACATGGTGAGGGACATTCGTGATAAAAAAATAAACATATGATACAAAAAATTGATTTATACATTATTGACTATATTCGAATCATCGAAGTACTCTGTCACACTATAGTATGCCTTTGTTAACAACAATGACTTAGCTCTCTTCTTATACAAATGAGCTTTCAGTAATTTCAGATTTGACGGTAAATGGTTGAAGATTTTAATACTCTGATAATAGAGAGAGTGCTCAAATTTAGCTGTTTTATGCTTAGGAATAAGTAGCACTTCACTGTTCCTTGTTGAATACTCATGATTACTATTCAATTTAATAAACCTATCTTCATTTTCTTTAACATATAATAAACATCTATGAATATACTCGTATTAACAAGGTAGGGTGAGTATGTAATTATTAATAAAGATATGTTTACGAGATGTTCGTTGATGAATATTGAATATTAATCGAAGTATTCGCTTCCGTGTAATAAACACCCTATTTATTTCTGTAGAGCAGCCCCACAGCAGAATATTATAATTTAGATGACCATATACAAGACTGTAATACACATTCATAACACAGTGTCTAGGTACAATATTCTTAATTCTAGAGATTTCAAAAAATTAAATACTCGATTTTTTACATAAAACATCAATGTGTTTTGTCCATCTCAAATTTCATATATTCCAAGAAATTTAGTTGATTGGGATGATGATATAGTGTTGTCTCTATATTTAACATTCATGGTACCTACTGTTTCCATTGCCCTTCAGACAGAAATGAACCATACAGTTTTGTCAACGTTCACCATCAGATTGTTCATTCGACACCAATTTACAAACTCCCTCCAATGCATTCACATGCTTCCAGAAGTTCTTCAGGAGTCTTGCCAGAAACAACCACCGATAAATCGTCGGCAAATAGTGTAATTGTATCTATGTCCACAGCCAACTTTAAACCAGTTTAACGGCCAGTTTAAACTTGGCCGTGTTACGTACCTAGGCTCATTATTTTTAAAATGTTTGTTTGTGACATATTTTTTGCATTGGTACCATGCTAGTTGTTTTAGTCATTTCATATTAGGAATGAAACATTACTGAAGTATCGGTCAGTATTGATTAAAAGTATCTAAATAAGAGTCGAAATAAATATCGAAAAGAAAGTATCGAGTGGGTACTTATATTACACAAGTATATCTAGTATTTTTATGCCAATGATTTTAGGAAAATTGGAAATCGTAAACTTAGTTATCGGTACGATACGAGCGGGTATCTTTGGCCGATACCTACTCGATACTTATTGCCAAAATATCGGAAAATAAAGCACTTAGTATCGATAAGTACTTTATTTTTTCGTATCATCCCTATTCCGTATGTCCAGAACAAATACATTATTGATCCAATTCTTTTTATCGTTGTTTTCCAATTGCCAAGTGGCGTGCGACTAGCAAGCAGTTTTAATTTATTGTTGTTTAATAACTGTTACTTCATCGGCTCATTCCAGAGGCTATGTTAAAATTGACAACTTAATTCCTTATATTTAGACCTTCAGGTACAGTGTATTTGGTAGCATTTAGATTTTATTCGGTAGATATTTGAAAACTCAATACTTTCCTTACAGATTTCATGAACTGAAGTTAGGCAATACATGTTACAGCCAAGCTTATCTTGTGTTTCCGTGCGAGTATTCACTTCGTTACTTAGTCTATATAAATATACTTAGTTTCTCATAAAAATTGTTTGACGTCTATATTTAATGTAGTCCTTATTATATATTTTCTTGTTAAGTTGATCAATTTTGAATTTGTGACAATTTATTTGTTTTTATTTAAAATCAACTATTTTTCGGTTGATATATTAACTTTTCAAGTTGATAAACCTCGAAAAATTTACCTATTTGTTTTTATAAAAAACCAAACATCAACAGAATCCCCAATGAAATATTTTTCAACCTATACAGTTTAGACGCAAGATTATTATTAGTTTGGTGTTCCATGTGCTTTTGATGATGAATATTTTAAAAACCCCTTCAACTCCTACTTTAACCCTTCAATCAATTTCACAGCCACAAAATCAAGTTACCTTTGCACTAATGTAATAATACTTTTATTTGAATATTTCGTTGCTTCATTCCTTCTGCTTAGATGTAGATGATTTAGTGAATGAATGTTATTGGTATATTATTAATGGCAGAGAGTTTATTGTTCACTTTCGAAGGAGAAGTAGAAATAAATTTACCACATAAAATACGTCTATGGAACAACAATTTTACTAATCAAGTCATAAAAATATAGAAACAGGAGGTTAGTTTAAGATATTGGTGGATGCGAAAATGTGAGGGCTATAAGCCACCGTAACTTAAGTTAACAAAAAAATTTTGAAATATGAAAGTGAAATATAAGTTTGCAGGCATTCTTTAACATTTTCACTTTGGCATTTTTACCATGAAAAAGGGTAAATGGCTATTTTAGTTATTTCTAAAGTTTATTATGTTTCTCAGGTTTTAACGGTATAAAAATTTCATAACCGGATGTTATACGACGCCATATTTTCATCTTTGATGCGCAAACTCAATTCGTATCACTATTCCTACCTCTTCATCATCGTTTTGCTTTCTGTCTTATTGGTTCAATGTTTAGCTCATTAAAAACAGGAAAGTTAAAGAATACGAAACTATATTAAATATTGAGAGATTTTTAAAAAGTTTAAAGGGTTAGCAATTTTTGTAAAAATGTCTGATCCCGAGACCAAGAGGCTTAGTGAACTAAGAGTTGTGGATTTAAAAATTGAATTAGAAAAGAGGGGTCTTGATAAAAATGGAGTGAAGCAAGTATTGATGGACAGGCTTCAGAAGGTCAGTTAAATATTTGAACATGTAATGTGAGGCATTTGTTGATTTAGACGTTTGGGTTGCCCTTTGAGAGAATCAGTCATTCCAAAGTACAATTTACACGGGGAAACTACAAATTTAATTACACATTTGTAAACATTTTTAGATATTTTCAAGGAATTAGATGTGGTATCATTGTATAATATAAATTGATCAGTTTCGATGATAATAGAATTATTTACATAATGTACATTCGAGCTAACCTAGATTAACCCAAGCCTATCCATGCACCATTAAATACATATATATATATATATATATATATATATATATATATATAATATTTTAAATGTTTGAAAGTGGTACTATTTTAATTGGAAATCCTTCATTGAACAAAATAAAATTATACCGAAATAAATTTTTTTTATACTATCGAAATAGATTTGTTTTTCATTGGCATTGGAAAAGTCGCAATCTGTGACCAAGCCGATTTTTCTATATTGAATATTGAAGTTTATCATTCTCAGCACCTGGTTGAATATTCATGTATTTCTTCAGGCTTTAAAAGATGAAGGTGAAGATGTGGAGACATATTTATTCAAAGCTAGTGATGACAAAACACCCGAGAGGCCCTCGAAAAGACCTTCAGTTACAGGTATGAAATGGTTATCTTTATATATAGTGAAATATTGTTTGAGTTCTTGTAGGTAAAACTGAATCAGATAAAAATGAAACTGAAGAGCTTACTTCAGAAAATGAAGTTAAATTGAAGATGGAGAATAATTCTCAGGAATCGATAGGAGATAATGAAACGGTAATTATTTCATCAATTTCCTTAGGAGTTCTTCTATCTGTCAATAATATTTATACTTACTATTGTTTCAGAGTGATAATGGAGAAGTTATTGAAAAGTCACAAAAAGATGAAGATCACGAATCTCCAATTACATTGACACTTGAAGAAGAAGAAAAGATTCAAGATGAGGAGGTAATAAAATCTTAAAATATTTTGGACATAAATCTTATAATGCATTAAATTTTTTAGCCTACAACTGAGACTCATTCAAAGGAAAAGTTAGAGCCAGGTAAGTTATTTTGATTATTGATATCAATGAATTTTTAATAGGACTAACTTTTTTTTATATCTATTTTCAAATGAATACTTTTGAACATACGATGTGACATAAAAACTAACATGCTTTCCAAAAAACACTGGGAGTGTGGATGTTGTCTCAAGAATGTCTAGCAACTATGGTATTGGACATCAAGTCAACTTTATAGATAAAACAGTGTATTTATATTTAGAAATTTTTCAAAGAAAGTTGCCATCAACTATATACAGAAGACCTTCAGTAATTCAAGAAACATCTCAAATGTCCATTGCACAGATTGATACAAGAAAATTGAAATGAAAGGTGGACATGGGCGTTGGAGCTTTCAGAAGATAAAATACCAGTATTCTACATATTGAGATTTGTTCCAGATCATGACTGAAAGAAACTCATCCTGCTAAAAATTGCATTGTTTTCTATTATCGAATGTTACTACATCAGAAACTTTCAAGAAAATAGGGCTGTTAGTTTTTATGTCATTAATCTCGTCATGTATTCTTATTAAGTTTTCGTGAACCTTCCTTGGGGATTTCATTAGAAATATGATAAAGTGAAGTGTACCAAAAGCCAACGCAATCTGTTTTTATATTCTTCAAAATTCGATACATCATATTGTATTTAATAAATTCTTTGTTTTGAGTATAATGTTATTATCGTGAAGTTCTCAGAAATCGTGGCACAATGTTTGACCTTGAATTTAAATACCTACGATTTCATTTATTTCTCTAGATGAGAAGAAATCAACTAATGAAGAATCCCAGGAGGAAAATGTGGACACGTCAACAACAGAGGCTGATGCTACTAAGAAGGAGGCAGCTGAATCATCTAGGTTGGTTTTATTCTTCTCAATTGTACAGTAATGCAGTCACTTGTGACATAGAGTTAATACAATTTACATATAATACAAACAAGAGGGCTTCAATGGCTAAAGCAAGAACACAGTCTTCAGCTCATTCAAGTTTTTCATTGAAGTAATACTTGATTTATACAATAACAAGTGGAATCATTTAGATCAGAACCTCTGCGAATGAACTTCAAATCGTGCAGTTTGAGACCTTGTTCCAGTCCATGGAAATATGCCATTAGAAATTTGAAGACCAAGAAAAACTAGTTGTATGTTGCAGAAAATTCATACTGTGTTGACAAGTTTCTGGTTAATATATACGCACATGTTCAAATTGGAAGAGGTAACCTGGTGACAATCTAGTGTGATAAAAATCCAGTGGATGTTTGAAATTAAATTTTCATGTATTAATGTGAAATTTGGTAGATATAAATTATGACAGACAGGGTTAAACAAATGAATTCAACCCATTTTGGATGGATAACTGCTGCTAAGAGGTCTGACAAAATGATATAATTTTATATACTTGTCATTTTTTTCTATAACAAAGGAAGGAGTAAAGAATAGTCATGCCATTTATTCCTATCGTGAATTAATTGCGTTTTTATATTCAAAATAATAATCACATATTCATATTGAATAGCTGAATTACAGCATAATATTGCTTACAAATTCATCAATGGTATTGTTATAGAGTGGTAAAACTATTTCCTAAGTAACTTGCCAACCAATGAGTTGAGTTGTGTCTGGTATGTGTAACAATTACAACATGAAAAATCAAAATGTGAAGTTCATTTAGCGCGAAATGTCACAACAATACCCTTTTCGTTTCGAAAATGGAGTTTGTTAAACAGTTGGAGGTTCTTTTTATGTGCAAAATTTTTGCAACTATTTTTTGATGAAAGACAATATACTTTATCAGCAGTTGGAATCATAATAGAATGTAAATTTGGCTGTATGTAAACTTTCATTCTCTACTTATTTCAAGTTTATGAAACGTCATACTCCTACACAAACAGGATGGAATGAGATGTGCAGATAAGAATCTCGCAGGGTATTTTTTTGTGTGGATAAGTGAAGTCGTTAGTTTACGTGGATGATAACAAAAAACCTCGCTAATTCCAATTCTATAATTTATGAACTTCTTGTTTTTAACCAGCTGTTCAATATATCGATAAAAAGTAGCGAATATTGATTTCAATAGAAGTAACATCATATACCTGTTTTTTAAATGCTATTGAAATACCATACCGATAAGTTTTATTTTTCATGTCTGCTTTTTTAAATGTCGTGATTTATGCGACTAGGCAAAGCTCAATATTTATTTACGAAATTCTAAAATGTAGTATTGCTTGGAATGTTCACATAAATTCTGAATTATAGTTGATAGGACAACCCTTTGTTCCGACCAGTACATTTATTTAATTTGTCAGACCTCATAAGTGTTTGTATAATTTTGTATGTAATCCTTTCTTCACAGCACTTCTGATGCTAAAAAGGTACCAAGCAATGCTAATCCGCGTGCCATATGGATTAGTAATGTTGCAATGAATACGCGTGCCTGTGATATTAAGCAATCGCTGTCTCAGTATGGAAAGGTTGTTGGTGCAAAAGTGGTGGTGAATGCAAAATATCCAGGAACGTGCTGCTTTGGATACGTTACTATGGGTTCTGTTGAAGATGCAAATAAAGTAATTGAGAATCTAAATAATACAGAACTTAATGGACAAATCATAAAAATTGAAAAGGTATTTATCAACTAATCAGTTCTTTCAACTTGATAACAAATGGAATTTTTCTGTCTATTAGAGTGTTAGCTAATTTCTGAAATAGTTTCATTCGTCTAATCTGCTGAGAATGCCAAGATCTAGCTAACTGAAGAAACTATGAAACTGAAATTGTTGAAGTATATAAGAAGTATGAATTATAAAGTCTTATAAATCAAGTTTTATATTTTAAAATCTGATTTCTATAATTCGAAATATAGTACGAATATGTTTTATGAAATATGGAAGATTAAAATTTCCAAATGCATTTGCTGTGAAATTCTGTGTGAATTTCACCTTAAGTTTCTATTTTTCAGTTTGATGTTGTGAGAAATGAACAATTGAAGCAAATGAAAAATGGCAGGAAAAGTCCTGAGCGTTCAAAATCTTCAAGTTCCACAAAGAAAGAAAGATCGCCGATCCCGAAACCAATTGAAGATGATGCGAAACCGTCCAAATCAGCTGAAAATGATAAAGAAAAATCAAAATTTAATGACGAAGTAGTTCAGAAGGATGATTCAGAACGGAAAAATGACAGAAAAACTGAGGACGCCGATAATGAGAAAGGGGATAAAACCAAAGACGATGAAAAGAAACAACGGGTATGTTGAACATTAACTGTTCAGTGTTGATGTCTTAAAACAAAAACTACATTCTGTTTTCCTATATTTTCGTGAAATAATTTCAGTTCTCTTCTGTTGTTTTGAGTTGGAAGTTTGTTGTTGAGGTTTAGGTTTTATGTTTTTAATTATTTCATGAAGTATTCAAGACTTAAAATGTATTGTGAAAAGAGGACATATTACACCACTTTTACTTCATTACAATATGATTACTTGCATGGTTAGTTTAGCATATGCTTACTTGCAGCATTCAACTGACAGGAAAAGCCGTGAGCAAAAACGAACGTCACATGATAGCTCAAGCATTCGATCGAGATCTCGGGAAAAAAAACATAGTGAGATCCTGACATTTGATAAAATCAGGGTAAGTAGTATATCTTACAAGTGTTTTTCAATTTAAGATAGAATCTAATATCACCTGTTTTGTGTTCTTGAATTTTGGTAGGTTTAATTTATTTAATTCTGAATTGAAGTTGAAGTTTTTCGATTATTTGTTATACTCAATTTTTGAGTTTTTTTTGATAAAGAATTTTTTTTTCGCTTCCTAGTGATTTTTGTTTTTTAACATTTTCATTGTTTCAATAACAAATTATTTACTTAGGACTCTCAATTCAGTAATTAGGTATGAACAGTGAACATTTTCAGCAAAGCTATAATTTAGTGAGAACCAATGTAGTGAATACATTGATTAAACTTATGTAGTAATATAATGAAATCTCTTGGATCATACTAAATGGAAATCTATCAGATTTGTGCTGATCTTAATTGTACATTTGTTTCCATTGTATATGACGATAATTTCGCGAACACTACAACTCTGAATGCATACAGTACTAATTAGGCCCTAGGAAAGTGCGTCTACACTTGATTGTCAACATGCTGCTACAGTCATCAATAACAGCAACCTCAATGTTATGTGCAACTAGAGATAAGACTATATAATAGAAGAAAAATAACGCCTGGAAAATTATTTGTCTCCATTGGATTAAGCAAATCAATAAACTCCACGTCAACTATTGAAAACTCGTCTTATCCAAAGATTTGTTGTTTGTATAATCAGATCATAGTGTGAATCGGATAATTTGGTTGCATTTGAGGCGTCGAAACCTGATTTGAACAAAATCTCATGGCTTCATCATCAAAAAGTCTGCTATACCATTTATCTACTCCTCACTAAAAGTCCATTCAACACTTATCATATTTTGCTGCTGTAATATTTCAAACGCTGTGGCTACGTGACTCGTTAAGTTACAAGAGTTTTTGAGGATTTTATGGGACCCATCATGGTCAACATCAATGATTCCCGGATTTTGGTATAAAAATCACGCCAGGCGTACTTGAACTGTCATCTTGAATCAGAATTGTCAAAAAAACATCGTAAGAGCAGTAACTCTGTGCAAGGCTACAACTTAACGATGGGATACCGATTATCTTGATTTGCAACGCTTCCCAGATGAACATATCTTTCGCTTTTCCTGGCAATAAAAAAATATTGAACACAATTTTTCCTATTCAATTCACAGTATGGTTGCCGGTTTGAAATGAATTTTATTCAACTTCATTAGCAATTTTTTAGATGTCGCGAACATGTCCATCTTTTTGCAGGAAGCACGTGAACGTCAAAGATTCTGCGAAAAACAAAGGATGTTACGGGAGGAAGCACGCAGGAGACACGAAGAAACGTTGCGTCAGAGAGAGATAGAACGCAGGCAACGATCGGAAGCCCAAAGATTGGAACGCGAGAGGGAAAAATTGCGCATCGAAAGGGAGAAAATTGAGCGCGAGAAAAACGAATTGATCAGACTTGAACGCGAGCGTCAGAAAATCGAACGTGAAAGGATCGAATTGGAAAAAATGGAATTGCAAAGGACTAGAATTCGTTTAGAGGAAGATAGGAGGTCAGTCAAGCGTCCGGCGCCTTATAGAAGGGACGAATCTTTTGAGGACAGAAAAAGATCATCTGATGGTAGACATTTTAATGAGCCTCCACCACCACCCCATTTTGACAGCAGGTAACATCCGAAGTGTACTACAAAATTACTTGAGCTATCCAGTGAAAATCAACAAAAATGAAATACTTATTTTTTATCGTTTTACACTTTGTGGTTCAGAGTACGGATTTAAACGAGAAATTTAGGTTTGTCGGAGTTTTTCCTAGACGTTTACATTTATCATTCATCAGAAATATTTAAAAAATAGATGTGTTTGTGACATAATATTTTTTTCCTGCAAATACAGCAGTTTCGTTCGTTTTTTACGGCCGTTGTTATTTTCGGAACTTTCATACCATAATTTAATCGAAATAATATGGCAACTCAACATGATAACAAATTTTTGACAGAAATGCACCTCTTGTTTTTACCTACTCTCGACAACGTAGCGACAGAATAATTTGACAGCGATGATGGTTTATTGAATATAAATGCGGTCTAACTGTTTTTCTAACTATTTAATATAACGCAACGTAATCAATTCAATGAACAATAATATTTTAGAAAAGCGTTGAGATTTTTTTGATATTTGATCATTGTTTCATATTCTGTCGTTTCTATTCCCTTGCACTTACACAGATATTACTTGAAGCGTCGTCATCCTATTACTATTGATTAAAATCACCAATTTTCATTTATATTTTCAGCTCAAAATTACGTGATAGCCCGCCAAAAAAATTTCCAAGCAAAGACTACAAGTCGCCTTACGATAAACGCGATATTCCTGATAAGAGAAGTAGGGATTACGATACAGATCGTAGCAGACCATCTTCGAGTTCTATGGGCCGACCTGTTTCTTCTATGAAGTTTGAAAGCAGGCCCTCCTATGAAAATGTACGTGACAGAGATTTGCACGATCGAAACAGAGATGTGCCTCCCAGTGTCAGCTCAAGGTACATCGATAGTCTCATACGATAAATTTTGGCTAATAAAGCTTTCATTTCAGAACAACCAAGGAACATAGGTTCGAACGTGAGAGAGATCGCAGTCCTCATTATAGGCCTGGCGAAAGACGCGTTCTTCCTGATGGTAAGCCAAAATTACCTTCAAGTTCATCTAAAATTTTCACAAGTCCGTCAGGACAAAATGGTAAGCTGAGGTTGAAGGACAGTGTGATTTGAAATACTTTATAATATTGATAATTTTTCTACATATCATTCTTACTTCGAGACCTTTCTAGAAGCCTTGAAAACCAAAGTGAAACTAAAATTACGTTCATCTATTGATATAAAATAAAAAAGACTGGGAGTACAGAATGGTCTGTGTGTTTTTTAAACACTAATAATTTGTGTTCATGGCATGTTGAGGCAAATTTTAGTATAAAGTAATCTTACTGGAATGGTGCAGTCCATTTTAAGTGTTAATATAATAAACTTTCCACTGGTCTACTTTTGGCATGGTCAAATATTGTTCTTAATTTTCATCAAAGGCATGATTTTTCTACTTACATGATACATTATTATTATTATTTGTTGTTAAGGCAATAGGATGCTGAACATGTTTCTATCGAATTAGTGTTTTATTTTCTAGTTTTTCCCAGAAAGTTACAGACTATAGTTTTTGTATTAGTATTAGTATTTCAAATTTTACCACAAAATTTTATGCCGTCTTCATTCAAATAGGTAACGGATATTTAATGAAGGTTTGAGTATTTTTATTATTAGTTACCAAAACTTATTTGAAGCCTTATCAAAAAATTGAAGGTATTTCATGAATAATGTTCATAGTGTGCTAAATTGTCTGTATGATTTTGTAAATGCATGTCTGTTGGTAAAATTGAAGAATACTTTATTCAATGTATCTTACTACTTATGTTTTCATTTTAGATATCTAGTTTTTTCGGCTTTATGTTTGATCATTGAATGAAATAATGGTTTATAGAAATCAATTTGTAGTTTATAACAAAATTTGTATTTTAATTTTTTTTTTTTAAGAAATGCCACGCTTTGATTCACGTAGCACCTCTTGGAATTCAAGTTCTGCTCCTAAACCTTTCCCTTCTGGCTCATCAAATGGCCTTCTAAGGAAGACAGCTGGCGACCAAATAGTGCTTCAGATAGGTATGTTTACTTTCATGGCTACAAATATACATGACTCTTGAGTTTTGCTGTTAGATACACAGTTAAATCATTCTACTATGATCATTTAATATTTCATTCATTTCTTTCTCGCTTTTAATTGGGATTAAAAATTATGTTTAGCAAAAACCAACAGAACATGACAGAACATTCATTAACTTTGCAGGTGGAATTCTTCTGGTAGAAACCAAAGCTTTGGAAGTAATTCAAGCATGAATATGGCTCCGGCATGTCCACCACCTCCTGGTATCAATAATTACCCTGATCGTTTCGAATATAACAAAATTCCAAGTAGTATAAGAAAGTACTAATTTCTTATTTTCTTATGTCTCGATTATTTTTTTGGGGTTATTATAAAAATTATATAGCATTGATAAGTTGAAACTTTATTTTCATCTAGAAGTTTCAATTAAGTTCTTAATTATTTTATCAAAATGTGTTTGGCTAAAATCACGGTAATATTTAGAACTTTGTAGTAGTCATTGACAACAAGCCATTTTTATTTTAAGATAATTGTATGACTTTATATTGATTTGAATTTATTACAAATATCTATATTTGTTAATCTAGGTTTTGCTATTTGGGCATGTACATTTGAGCATTGTAAGCTATTTCTAAATGAAGATTTGCAATGATACCATTTTTATGATTGCTATTTTTGTTTAAATTATATAAAATTTTTATGATTCCTATACTTATGTTGCAGATTATGAAAAATCTGTAATGTGTTTGTTTTATTAGTAAAATGAAAACTATCTTCACATGCCATGTTCATATGGCCAGTTGATTTACTTGTGTATTTTTTTGCAGTTTTTGTAATAAATTTTTCACTGTAAAATATATGTTGTATGTTTTCTCATTCAGTTTATATTTCAAAAATTTGGTCAGTTCCTTTCAGAATATTAAGTGATTATTGTTATTATTAAATGAGATGAAGATTCAGATCATGACTGTACCTCAGTTATGAAAATACTAGTATATTAAATATATAATATACTAATTGTTCCTTGAAACCAATTTACTACATATACTTCTAAAAGAATTTGGATATTAAGTTGTGTAGCAGCTTTATAAATGAATTAGTTTGTTCCTAGTACACATATCCAAATTTTCTCATAAATCATTCATACTAGCAAATACTGAGACTCTTAATCCAAATATTTTAAATATAACTACATTATATATATATATATATATATATATATATATATATATATATATTTGAATGTTTTTAGCAATAACAGGCTTCTTTTAATAAGAAAAACTTTATTTTTGTTGACGTTTCGTTGTATATCACAACTTTGTCAAAAATAATTAATAATAGTTGTGATATACAACGAAACGTCAACAAAAATAAAGTTTTTCATATTAATAGAAATCTGTTATTGCTAAAAACATTCAAAATAAAATACCATAAACAGGCAATAAATCAATTTTTAATAATATATATATAGATATATATAAATCTCTATTAGTCGCCTCAGATCCAATTTACCACGAGAGAGCCTTGCAGTTTATTACTCTCTTGTATTCTCTCGCATGAATAGGGTATTTGACTGCAATAAAAATGTTGATAGTAAATATTATTTTAATCGAATATAGCCATTACGTCCTTTTGAAATATATATGATTTTCAAGAGAAATCAATAAAATAATTAAAATTTCATATTTGATCACGTGATTGAAAACGCACTGGATTGGCTAAATTGATTGGCGATTGACGTCACCGTGTAGAAAACAAAGCCAACAAAACGTTCATTTCTATGATGTCTTTTTACGTGTGTGTCTGAGAGTTTATTTCCTGGTTTTATTAGATATTTTATTTGTTAGAGACGAAACAGAGAAATTATTTCGAATAATTATAAATATATATTATATAAGGTACGATGGTATATCACAGTCATCATTCAGCGCGCTTGTTCCAGGAGGCAAATCTAGTGCAGATTTTGTTTCTTGGGGTATGTTCCGATATGCACTGCACAGTGCTATCACTGTGGAAAAATTCGTTCTGTTATGGACTGCCAGTATACTGCCGCAGTACCCTAGGGAAATATATGACGTCATAAATCGTCGCCATATTCTACTGTGAGCACTGGCGTTTTCGAGGTAAGGTAGTCGCAGTACTTTGATCACGTGATCAGTCAAAAAAAAAGTAATGAAAAACATATTCTTTTTGATAAAAAACTACTTACTTTTATTATATTATAAATTCAATTTACATTTAATATCAATTAAAATATTTTTAATTTGACAGTACTACAACAACAGTTTTTTTTAATGAACTAGAAAACTTTAACACACTCATTTGAATGCTGCGTCAAAAAATGCGGCTGACAGTATACGGGATTGCGTTCCGTTTTAAATAGTAACCAGTATTACTAACTATAAAGGAACGGCTTCACAGTATACTAAATTGACGTCACACTGTACAGTGGTCGCAGTGCATATCGGAACATACCCTTGATCAATATTGGTTTTTAACCGTTCGATATAGGCTGTTCGTAACATGGTAGGGTCTCAGTCTTTTCTTGCGATCAAGCTGACATTCAAATTTAGATGGCATAGCCCCTTTAACCATGATTATAGCTTTGCTGAAACCCATTTGATATTGTGTATAGTTTGCCATATCTTTTTCCATCTGCAATAACAATTTTATCATCGTTAATTGACCTCTGGCTAAAATATAACTCACATACAATAAAGTATTGAAGTTTTATTATTTTAAATCTTTTACATTACCAAAGTATAAAAATACAAAAATAGGAATTCAAGATCAACAATAAAATACGTACGTAATTAATAACCTCAAAATATAGTAGAATGTATAGAGAAGACTATAACGAATATGTATTAAAATCAACTCGTTATTTATGTATGAAATTATTTACTTACGTTAAAGTGATCTTCACACATGAAAGCGTGAGATTTTACAGCTATATCGTTCGGGTTTCTACGAGAGAGAATTAACCACTTTTTCCGAATTTTAGTGTTTGTCGGAAGGTTCACAAACATTTTCGCCGGGGTTTTAATAGATGTGTAAGTAGATTGTGGCACTACGCACCATTTATAAGACACATTTATCGCAGTAAAGTTCTGAAATCGTCAACAATCACTAAATGTAATATGTAGTCGACAGTCGTATTACAATGTGACGGTTACTGTGTTTATTGCATCGTGACGTCAACACATTAAGTAACCTGTATAGCAGTGTTTTGGCGGGTTTCTCATTCATTCAAACTTTCTCTGTCATTTTCATAAACATTAGAAAAATTTAAAGGGAATTAATCAAATGGGAAATATGCATCAGTTATAACGAATAATTTGAGATATTTTTGTGGAAACTGTCAAATACTTTATTGTTTTAATTAATGGATAAGTTCAACACATATCGAAACCTACATTAATTATAGGAATTATCATATTCTTTACTCTTCACATAGATTTTGATTAATAAAAGTAATTCGAAACGAATATTCCGACGGGAAAAGAAACTCAAAGTTCATTTAGCTAACGCAAAGCTTTTATGTTAAACGATTTTATTTTTTGTAATGATTTTGAATGTAATGTTTTCGAATGATCATTTTTATCTAATTCGGTAAGGATTTGATCGAAATTAAGATTTCGATTGTAGAAAACAAAAAGATATTCCGGTAGAAAAAGAAAAAGAAAAGTATTGGAAAGTATAAAATATATAATTGTTCCTTAGGATTAACGATAAAATAATCACATATTCTAATTTTTTCGATTAACTAAATTTAATACTAAAATTCATAAACTATGAAAACTCGGAAGTTAATGAAACGAAATTCATTAGTGTTGTCAATAAGTAATAAATAGTTCAAACATTCAATAATTCTAACATATGAATTAGTAAGTAGACATAAGAAAAAGTGTAACGCGCATGTGTAATTGTAAATACCTGTTCTTATGTTGTTGGAAATGAAGTAGTTAGTTTTTACTTAGCTACGAATTTGAGTGTTTCATTTCAATATAATAACAATTAGAAGGTTAATTTATCATAATTAAAAATATCTCATCATGTAGTCAAAATATTTCAATTTTAATAATTTCAACATTGAATTATAGTAAATTCATAAGTTGCAAAAATTAAAATAATCAGAGTTTAAAAAATTCATTCATTTAATTTTTTGGGAATAGAATGTTTGATGTTTATTTAAAATATTATTATACTCGTACTAATAAACAAAATGAAAATTGTATTATCTCATATACTGTAATCTTTGAGGAATTTTCATATATATCTAACAAATTTTTCGAAAAAATTTGACAAGTATGAACAACCAGCAATCCTAAATTCATATTAAAATCGGAAAGAAAAGAAAACGCAGACTGCAGTTTCTCCTTCCAACGATCGCAAATAAACGCCCAATCGAACAATGTTGCCGGTGATAAGAAATTTTTCCTAAAAAGTCATTAAAAATAGATATTCAACCTTCACAAATGTACACATTTTCTCACATTCAAAAATTTAACGAGAAAATCTGTCAACGTCACAAAAAGATCACATGCAAGTGGCAACGAAGGTTTTAGAATTTGATGTTTGAAAGGAACGAAAGCTTTTCTGATAGCACTAAAATTATTTGAATAGGATGATTAATAAGTACTGAAATAATTTGAATGTGAAGATTGAATCAGGCGGGCTGTGAGCGGGGTATGCTCGGGAACATTCGTTTTAGGAGGAATTGTTTGAATTAATGGGTAAGTTCAACACAATATCGAAACCTAGATAAATTATAGGGATTATCATATTCTTTATTTTTCAAATAGATTTTGACTAATAAAAGCGATTCGAAAAGAATATTCTGACGGGAAAAAAATATTCAAAGTTCATTTAGCAAACCGAAAGCTTTTATGTTAAAACGATTCAATTTTTTCGAATGTAATGTTTTCGAATGATCATTTTGAACTAATTTGGTAAGGTTTTGTTCGAAATTATGATTTCGTCTGAAGAAAACAAAAATATATTCATGTATAAAGAAAAATAAAAAAGTATTGTAAGGAAGAAAATATATAATTGTCTCTCTTACGATTAACGATAAAATAATCACATATTCAAATTTTTTCAATAAACTAAATTTAATGCTAATGCTAAAAGTCGGAAGCTCATAAAACGAGATTCATTAGAAAGTTAATTTCTTATAATTGAAAATATCTCATGTTGTCAAAATATTTCAATTAAAATAATTTCAACTTTGAATTATAGTTAACATAATCGATAAGTCACAAAAATAAAGTTTATCAGAGTTCAAAAATTTATTTATTTCATTTTTTGGTAACAGAATGTTTGATATTTATTTAAAATAATATTGCTACTTGTACTAATAAACAAAATCAAAATTGTATTATCTCATATACCGTAATCTTTGAGGAATTTTTATATATATCTTACAATTTTTCGATAAAATTTGACAAATATGAACAACCAATACTAAATTCATCTTAAAATCGCCAAGAGGAAACGCAGTCTTCAGTTGAATTCCAATGATCGCTAATAAACGTCCAATTGAACAATGTTGCCGGCGATAAGAAATTTTTACTAAAAAGTCATTAAAAATGTATATTTTACCTTCAAAAAATATACATTTTCCGACATTCCAGGTTTTAATGTGAAAATCTGTCAACGTCGCAAACAATCACATGTGAGTTGCATGGAAGGTTTAAAATTGGATATTTGAAAGAAATGAAAGCTGAAATGATTTGAATGTGATGATTGAATCGGGAAGGCAGGAAACGTTCGGTCCTGCTCGGGAGCATTCGTTTTAGTTCGGAATTGTCCCAGATTTTGAATGAACTATATCGAAATCACAGTTCTTATAGGGATTTATGGTAATTTTAATTTTTCACACATATTTTGATGATTTTAACTGATTTGATAAAAATATTCCGACGAGAATAAAAAGACTCACAATTAATTTAACGAACACAAAGTTTTTACATTAAAGTGAATACTGACCTAAGTCAGTATTCTGTTAGCATCTGAAGAAGTCTTTTGTAACGACGAAACACGTCATGCTATGTTGTCAATAAAAGTGTAAATCAAAAGTTCAAGTGTTTGAATTTTAGTTTATATTCAATTGAAAAATAAGTCATGAACTGTGAAACTTATTAGGTACAAATATTCGATCATACTTCTATTAAAATATTTGGAGTATTGGATTGATTCGTTCGTTAGTTTGTGTTAATGGACAGTATTTTAGTGAAAAAAATACACTTTTTTTATACATATCAAGTACTTTTATTCAAACAATCTGAATATCTTTATCAAAGTGGTTGAAAATGTAGTAATACTACGATATACTGTTGTCGCAAAATAATAAATATATCGACAAAAATCATACTGTATTTTCTCTATAACACAATATTTCAATTTGAATAGTCCCAACATAAAATTATTGTAAACATTACGAATTCAAAAATCAAATTGATTGAGGTACACCAAATTAATTCATTCTTTTTTCTGGGATAAGTACATTTGATATTTATTTAAAATAATATTGCTACTCGTACTAAGAAACAATATCAAAATCATCAGATATCATTTCATACATCTTAGTCATTAACGATTTTTCAGAACAACCAGCAATCATAAATTCATCTTCAAATCACCCAGACGAGCAAACACAGTCAGCAGTTTCATTCGAAGGATCGGATATAAACGTACAATCGAACAATGTTGCCGGCGATACCAAATTCTACAGAAAAGTCATTAAAAATGGATATTTTACCTTCAAATGTACTCATACAATTTCTCACATTCCAGGTTTTAACGTGAAAATCTGTTAACGTCCAAAACAATCACATGCGAGTGAGTGGCAACGAAGATTTTAGAATTTGATGTTTGGAAGAAACGAAAGATTTTCTGATAGAACTGAAATATTTGAATTTGAAGATTGAATCGGGCGGCCTGGAAGCGTTCGGCTCTGCTCGGGAGTGTCCGTTTTAGGTTAGAATTGTCTGAATTCTTGGATAAATCAAGGAATTTATTTTTTTCTTTATTTTTCAATAATAACAACATTAAATTATAGTAAACATTATTCACAAGTTACAAAATTCAATTTATTGGGGTTAACCAAATTCACATATTTTATTTTTTAAAAAAAGAATATCTGATATTGATTTGAAATAATATTACTACTCATACTAATAAACAAGATAAAAATTATCATACACCGTACCCATTGAGTAATTTTGAAACATATTTTACTATTTTTCAAAACATTTGGAATACCTGAACAACCAGCAATCGTAAATTCATTTTAAAATCTCCATGAAGAGAAAATGCAGTCTGAGGTTTCATTCGAAAGATCGCATATAAGCCTACAGTCGAACAATGTTGCCGGCGATAAAAAAAATCTACTGAAAAGTCATTAAAAATGGATATTTTAACTTCAAATGTGTATAAACATTTTCCCACATTCCAGGTTTTAACGTGAAAATCTGTCAACGTCCAAAACAATCACATGCGAGTGGCAACGAAGGTTTTAAAATTTGATGTTTGGAAGAAACGAAAGATTTTCTGATAGAACTGAAATATTTGAATTTGAAGATTGAATCGGGCGGCTGGAAGCGATCGGCTCTGCTCGTGTGTATTCGTTTAAGGTTAGAATTGTCTGAATTCTTGGATAAATCAGAGAAATTTATGATATTTTTTATTTTTCACAAATATTTTGATTATTTAAAGTGATATGAGAAATTACTCCGATAGGAATAAAAGTATTCAAAGTTAATTTAACGACTGCAAAGATTTCATACTAAAACGATTTGATTTTTCCGAATATAATGTTCATTTTTCTCCCATTATACAAGATTTTTTGAAAATTAATATTATCGGATGAAGAAAAGTTTTCAGCAGAATGAAAAATACAAAGTTGAATAATAAAAAATATAAAAAGGGTAAAATAGACACTAACAACGTAAACATATTGAAAAATGACTGAACTTACTATGGAAATGAATAAATTGATGAAAAACGTGAAATGAATGAACCAAATTCATTATAAAAAAGTCATGAATTATGAAACTTTTTCCAAATATTTCATCATACTTTTATCAAAATATTTTAAATATTGGATAGATTTGTCCATTAGTTTGTGATAATGCAAAACATTATAGAGAAAAATTAATTTTTCTTACTCACACTTATTATTACTACCTACTTATATTCAAACAATACCAATTTATTTTTTAATCAACTTGAAAATATAGTAATACTACGAAACTGCAATCGCAAAATAATAAATATATTGATAAAAAACAAACTGTATTTTCTCTATAACAAAATATTTCAATTTGAACAGTCTCAACATAAAATTGTTGAACACATTACTCAAAATTTAAAAATTAAATTTATTAAGCTGAAGCTAATTTTTAATAAGTGACACGGAGGTTTCGCTTATCTCTTAGTGAAACATTTTGTTAAAAACTATAAAATAAGAAATTAACACACTTGACTTAAGTTTCAAAATATATTAAAAAATCTAGATATGTTTCGGGTGGTTAACCCATTGAGTAATATGGTATACTCTTGATAATGGGTTAACCACCCGAAACATATGTAGAATTTCTGAAATATTCAGTGAAACTTAAGTCAAGTGTGTTAATTTTTAATTTTATAATTTTTAATGTTTCACTAAGAGATAAGTTAAACCTCCGTGTCATTTATTAAGAATTAGCTTCAGCTTAATAAATTTAATTTTTAAATTTTAAGTAATGTGTTCAACAATTTTATGTTGAGACTATTCAAATTGAAGTATTTTGTTATAGAGAAAATACAGTTTATTTTTTATCAATAACTCGGAAAAAATTAATCGTTTCAATATGAAAGCTTTGCAGTCGTTAAATTAACTTTCGAATCTTTTTATTCCTATCGGAATAACTTCTAATATCACTTTAAATAATCAAAATATTTGTGAAAAATGAAAAATACCATAAATTACTCTGAAGTATACAAGAATTCAGACCTTTCAGACATTAAACATGTAAGAAATATACTATGGTTTTCTTGCTTTTACAGGTCCTCTAGAGAAACTTAAGGAGACGATGCTGTTGGTTATGTTCAACTATTTCGGGAATCTGGAATTTGCACAATAAAATGTAGGATGTGCCCCGAACACAAAGTGAGAACATAAAAATATAACTCACATACAATAAAGTATTGAAGTTTTATTATTTTAAATCTTTTATTATATCAAAGTATAAAAACACAAAGATAGGAATAAAATCCAGTTTACTCCGTTCAAGATCAACAATAAAATACGTACGTAATTAATAACCTCAAAATGATGGAAATAAAAATAGACCTAAGGAAATGTGGAAGACATTAAAGAAGTTAATATCAGGAAGAAATGAGAGTATGTATGATTTGATTGAATTTGATGGAATTGTATGTAGTGATAAAATCTCAATTACTGAAAAATTTAATAGCTATTATATTGATAGTGTTAAAATATTAATAAGTTCAATCGGTAAAACTAATAACTCTGATTTGCAAGAGTGGGGAAGTGGTACTGCAATATTAGATTCTTTTAAAATGCTTGATTTTAATGAATTAAAAGAATTATTATATTCTATGCCTCTAAAAAGCAGTCCAGATGGAGTGACAATAGAGCTGCTGCGAAACTTTTTTGAAAATATAAAGGAAATGTTGCTCAATTTTGTAAATAGTTCGTTGGAAATGGGTGAAATACCATCAGAGAAACTAAAAACCTCAACTGTGGTGCCTGTCCGAAAAGTGGCAGGAACTATTAATGCAACTGAATTTAGACCTATAAATATATTACCATCCCTTGCCAAGTTATTGGAAAAAGTTGTTTATTTGCAAATACAGGAATTTGTAAATAGAAATAATATCTTGAGTTAATATCAGTCTGCATACAGACAAAACTGTAATTGTGAGACAGCTATACAATTTGTGCTGAATGATTGGAAACAAAGTAGTGATACTGGATTGTATACAGTAATTGTGTTTTTAGATATAAGACGGGCATTTGAAACAGTAGACAGGAAGAGATTACTTCTAAAATTGAGTAATTACGGAATGAAAGGTAATGTACTGAGGTGGATAGAGTGCTACTTACATGAGAGAAGGCAGAATGTGAGATGTGAAGATAAACTTTCTAAAAACAAAAAGGCTGAAGATGGCGTGCCACAAGGCAGCACATTGGGTCCACTTTTATTCGTTTTATATATAAACGATATAGTGAAAGTATTAAAGTATTCGATGATACACCTTTTTGCCGATGATACAGTTGTATATATAACGGGAAAAGACAAAGATGAAATAGAAAAGAAACTGAATGAAGATTTGGAAGACATTAGTAAGTGGTTTAAACAGAATATACTCAAGTTAAAGACTGAGAAGACTAAAATGATGGTTATTGGCAAGGCTGAGTCTTTTACAATAAAAATTGGAATGGCCGTAATAGAACAAGTAGAAAGAGTCAAATACTTGGGAATAATAATTGATAGACAATTAAAATTTAGTGATCACATTGATTATGTATGTAAAAAAATAGCTAAGAAAATAGGGGTATTACAAAGAACATCTAGCTATCTATCTAAATATAGTAAATTGACTGTGTATAACACAATAATATTGCCACACTATCATTTTGCCAGTACAGTGTTATATTTGGCCAACACATCGGGCATAAATAGATTGCAATTGTTGCAGAACAGGGCAATGCGAGTTATTTTGAACTGTAAAAGAGAGACAAGTGTAAGAACAATGTTACATGCATTAGAATGGATAGAAGTAAAAGATATGCTTGAAATAAATGCTTTGCACTTTGTTCATAAGATTAGCTTAGGATTAACACCTAATTATCTTAGAAACAGGCTTACTAAATTCAGTGAAGTCCATGAACATAATACATGGAATAGAGAAAACTTCATGCTTGACCACAAAAAAACAAGATCAGGACAGAATTCAATTTTTTTCAAGGCAACGCTAGCATACAACAAGCTACCGTCGACATTTAAAATGCAAAGTGTAAATAAATTTAAGAGAACTTTAGTTACAAAATATATTGATGATATGAAAGTTTCATAGATTTGTATACATATAGAATATTTATATTGAAGGTGGCATATAAACTAATGATATATTGTAATTTTTATGTAAATTTTATTGTATAGCAATATGTTGCTAATAAAGGTTATTATTATTATTAAATATAGTAGAATGTATAGAGAAGACTATAACGATTATGTTATAAAATCACCTAGTCAGTTATGTATGAAATATAGGGTAGGAATTATTTACTTACGTTAAAGTGATCTTCACACATGAAAGCGTGACATTTTACAGCTATATCTTTCGGGTTTCTAAGAGGGAGAATTAACGACTTTTTCCGAATTTTAGTGTTTGGCGGAAGGTTCACAAACATTTACGCCGGGGTTTTGATAGATGTGTTAGTACATTGTGGCACTACGCACCATTTATAAGACATTTTATCGCAGTAAAGTTATGAAATCGTCAACAATCACTAAATTTAATAGTCGACAGTCGTATGACAATGTGACGGTTACTGTGTTTATTGCATCGTGACGTCAACACATTAAGTAACCTGTATAGCAGTGTTTTGGCGGGTTTCTTATTTCTTCAAACTTTCTCTGTCATTTTCATAAAAATTAGAAAAATTTAAAGAGAATTAATCAAATGCGAAATATGAATCACCTTTAACGAATAATTTGAGATATTTTTGTGGAAACAGTCAAATACCCTATTATAATATAATTATGTGGACTGTTCATCAAGCTGTAGTAGAATTTTTCTGGCTCAAAAAATGTGTATACGTATGATTTTTTATTTAAAACCTCAGGAATCATGTAGACCGACATTCAGAGAATACAAAATTTTTCCATTAAGTGTATCTACATTCTGAATTGTCTTTTATTTATGCATCATAAATTGGAGTCCCTCGATAAAGTTTCTTGTTTCCACAATTATAATACGAGCCATAAGGATACATCTGTGTACCGTCCCTAAAGCATATACCTATATAAGGGTGCATTCGCGTTGGACGCTTACGCGCTGTGAGTGCTCACGCTTATAAGCACAAAGTTTTAGTGTTCGAGTTGGCCTATAAGCGCTTAGAATCAATAACTGAATTTCGTTCGTTTTGGATACTGTGACCGTCAATAATCATCCACATGGCAACTGACAGTTCTCGACATGAATCGAACTGATTTAATTCCTGAGTTCATAATCGCTTGTTGTATCATGATGCTTATTAAAAACCGATGAATTTCCAGTGGAGGAAGTAATAGAAGAAAACATAATTGAAATGAATTATAATAAATTTTTACCTGCTGATGTGAAGAATTAATTATAAGAAATGTGTAATGAAAGCAACTTGTAAGTCATTTCAATAGCTACAAATTGCAAGCAATTATGATGATATATATTTTAAGATTTTTATAATTACACACAATGTCCATTTTTAAAATCAAATAATATATATTTAATTAACAATTGTACATAAGTGTTGAAGTGAATTTATTATTGGATGAAATTAAATGAAATAAAACAAATTTTTTTTAGTTTATTATATTTAATAGTATAAAAAATATTTAAAAAATAGTATAAAAGTTATTTAATCTTTTTTAATTTTATTCAGAACAATAGAAATATATGATATTTAGAGTATTGTAAGCCCTTATCTTATTAAACTTTGAATAATACGTTTGTAAAATTTAAAAATAACATTCGTAAATTAGTCTGACTTCTGTAGAAAAAAATTTTTTTATATAATAACATATTGCGTCTAATTTCAAAAAATTTAAATATAAAATAGTCATATAAACATATAATATCAAGTAATTAAACTAGTCAGGCCGAATTGATGTTGCATTTGTTTTGACAGATAGTAAAAATTGGCCCTCACGCTTTTGCTGCCGTGGCGTGAGCATCTATGAGCGCGAAAAGGTGCTCGAACAAGTGAATACATCGATGATATAAGAATTGTTAAATGGATTATGAACACGTGCCTTTTTCTATCTCTTTACCTCATTTACATGTAGAACATATAAGCGCTATCTTTCTCCAAGGACCGGCATCTGGGCCAAGTGCATTTAAAAAAAAGTACGTGTGTTGGAGAACAATGGACGCATTGCAACATTGTCAGATATAGGAAGATTTATTTGTTTGATTCATGTATTTTCTGGTGTAGAACAATGTAGTTTTAATTCCTAACTGTCAATTAAGTTCAGATGTGTACGTTAAAGTAATATTTTATATAATACTCTTGAAATAAAAGGTAGTTTAATGACTGCAGGAAAAGGCAAGACCTAAAATTGGCAACCTTGCTTTTTGCCAGTGATTGGACATTAGACGTCATTTTGTGTTTTTATTTGATTTCTGTCGTGATCACATGACACATCACATAAACTAAAACTTCAGTAGTGACACTAGTATTGATTGGTTTTAATTAACAGGTCTTTAGAGTGAGATATCGTGCTGCGTCATTACGTATTCAAAACAAAGAAGGGATATTTGAATGAGTCTTAGATAGGCTTCAGAGTTTAGATTTATCGAGACATCCACGTTAGTATATATGATCTATGGCAGGGGTGGCCAACTTGATTAGACCTAAGATCTACTGTTTACTAACGAAACCCTGTGCGATCTACCAGGTACAAACCTCTTGAAATCTTCAACAAAATAGCATAGTTTAGTACACAATCATGTATTTTTAATTGGCCGGTCTTAGTAGATTCTTTTCATATCACATATGAGATAGTTTCCTTAAATTTACTTAGCATTAAATGGGTCCCATATATTAGTGTGAGCGTTTTCCACTAGCTAAGCATAATCAGGTTTGTAGTTGGAAATTGCCAAACTAAAAGAACTCAATGTATGAGCATCTGTCAAGCTAGAGTGGTGTTCAATTTTTGTTTGCCTTAAGTACGAAATTGCTGATAAATATGTTGAACCAAAACACGAATGAAGTTGTTCAAATTTGGATATTTTTCGTTGGAAACCAAAGTCCAGAAATCTTGGATAGCGGATGACCGTGCTTTTAGAAATATGTCGCAGCACAGAGTAATAATTTCGTTTTGTAACATCATGTGCTCCATTTGAAATGTATCTGCAAATTTTTTAGCCAATTCATAGATATCACTTGATCAATAGCATCATTAAGCAGATAACTTACGAATTGAACCAAGTTCTCAATTTTTTTGAAATCACTGAGGCGAATTTCGAAGTCTGCTATCACTGCCCTAATTTCTGTCGTGTACATCTCTGAAATGAAATTGTAGGTAGGATGTTTTTTCATGTGATCCTTGATGTTTACAAATTGTTCAAATTTTTTCTTCTCTATGTGTACTATCATAGATTCTCTTTGACTTTGGAATGCTTTGTTAATGTTTTATTCTTGCATTGTAGATTCAGATTTTATGTACTTAGTTTTCTAGTAAAATCGGCCAGGAAAGCTAAATCACATTGCTAGTCTAAATCAAGCAATTGCCGACAATCGTCACTCCTTTCATCAATAAATTTTATTATTTCTTTGAATTCTTGAACTCGAAATCTTTGCAAAAACTTGCTTCGGCTCAACCTCCTTACGTCAGTGTGCAATACCAATTCTGGTTTCTTATTATCTATTGCTGTTAAGAGCCGAATTTGGAGGGATTTTCCCTTTATGGAATTCACAATTTTGAAAGAAATATACATCACATGTTTCGTGTTTAATCTCTTACTGCCAGTACTTGTTGATGAGTTATGCAGTGGCAGCCGATGAAGTCTAGAAAATCTTTGTGACAACGAGCAATGAAACCAATTTGAGTACATGTCATTGCAGGAACTCCATCAGTTATCACTGATACAGGTTTATACAAGGAAAGCTTAATCTAGCAAATATATGCTTTGAATTCCGTGAATATATTAAGGCCACAAGTTATTCCTTTTAAGGAAATCATACTTAGCAGTTCTTCTTTGGCCGAGAAATCTACGAAGACCATCCAAATAAAAACAAGTAATTGTGCAGTATCAGTTATATCTGTTGACTCGTCAAATTGAAGAGAAGAAGCAACGCATAGGACTATATCTTTTTGTAGTTGTTTGTTTAAGTTTTTATTTATTGTTTCTACACGGCGCATCACAGTATTTTGAGATTGCCACTTGACACACACCACTCCCCTGCAACCCACACGCTTCACGCTTATTGGTCATTGCGTTCCGAAAACAAAACACTATACTGCGTAGAACAGAGGATAAATACCGTGAAGGAACAGCGATTGAAAATGATACAAGATGATGCTGCAGTAGATGATAATTACTTGCGCACTCTGTTTAATAATTATTTATATTTTTTGCCTGGTCACGATCGACTGGACTAACAGTCGCGATCGCCCGGTCGATCGCGATCGACCGGTTGGCCACCCCTGATCTATGGTATCGACTCATACGACAGCAAAGTTGTAATTTTCGCCAACTGATATGGGAATTAAATTAGTAACAAAATCAAAAAACTTGTTATTAAATTATTGTTTTTGTACCTTAAGTGAATATTTTTCTACTGAGTTTTGTTAATGTTGTAATGATAAGTTGACATGTCCTATACATTATGTAATGTCTCATGATGATCTCTTTTTGATCAAAGATGAGCTTATATCTCAAAATAAAAAGACATAATTCATCACAGGTTCATTCAATAAATAACATCATTTTAATTTGAAATATTTTGTGATTATTTTTTTCTTCGTGGTTATTATTAGTATTGTATCAAATATGATAAAAAACATATTTCCGTGACATAATCCGAATTAAGTGAAGATTCGATCCATCTCTAACTAAGAAGACGCGAATGGGAAAAACGAATAATCGAAAACACAACTAATCAAAGCAATAATTTATGAATACTGCAAATACAAAAACATTATTTATAGAATAAGCAGGTTCCTATCAACCATAATATGTAAACACAGAAATCTGAAACATTGTTCCTTCTAACATTTATCCCTTGAAGGATAATGGAGACATCACATCGTACACGTTCACATATCTAGCTCTACTATAAAATTCTCTTGGTTAATTTGAATTTTTCAAATGAATGTTCTAGTGTTCATTTTCTTAAATATTTCATTCAGTGCCATAGCACAAAAAAAATTTCATTTCCTCAAAAATATCGCCGAATAGGCCCCTGAAATACGGAAATAAACTCGAGCGTACTACTAACGCAACCTATTGTCATTTGAAAACATCGTATGATAATATTTGTCAAATAGACATTGCAATTTAGTAGATACCTACGGATATAGAAGATATGTGAAATTTCGATGCTTGGTGTGTCTATAATCTGAGAGGTGTTTTCTACTGATTCCTATAGATGGAATTGTGGAGTATTCATTACTCTACGGTCTTCCACTTGGAATCGGAAGAACTTGCTTGGAGGTTGAAATTGTTGTCTCACTTCTAATATATCAATATGACTTTCAAAACGCCCATAGGTCATTGACTAGTTTTATTTGACATATTTCGATTAAGACTCTCAGTATTTACTAGTATTGAATGATTTGTCAATCTTGAAACTATATATATATAGAAAATTCTTATCAAAAGTGTATTCAAATAAATTCTTGTTGTTCCCGAGAAAGGCTTAATAATCTTAAAAGTAAGATAGTATGATTCAAAAGTAAACATTCTCAGTTTCCTATATTTGAGGAAGGATAAAATTATATGACGGCCCTTGAAATAATTATCTATATAAATTACGTATTCATTAAATATATAATTGAAATATGTTGAAATTTGTATATTATAAAATTTGCCCAATGTTTATTGACCATGTTGCCGTATGTGGAATACGAGCTAATGAGAGCGTTATTTATTTTATTTGACTTTTTGGGTTACCATACTTTCACCCCAATACGTCATACCTTTGATTATATCATTTAAGTTGAATATTAATACGAAACTTAAATCAAAAATTGATTATCACATATAATGATGTAGACAAAAGAAAGACAGGAGTAATAACTTTCAAAGGTGTGTTTTAATAATTTTTATTACTTCAAATAGCAGGGTATAAATCAGTACAATCAAACAGGATAATTTCAACAAATAATTACTCATTTATAAGACGCACATAATTGCTCGAAATTAATAAAAACATTATTTCTCAAAAACAATATAAGCAAATATGGAATTTAAAATAACAAATTGATACTGATATATCTTAAGTAGTCCGTTTTATAATTGTTTCACATACTCCGATTCACAAAATCACATGAAGATTTTCTACAAACAGAGAAAAGGACTGTAAAGTAAATTATATAAATAATATAGTGAAATACAATAACAAGATAGCTATAATACAACTATTGTACATCAGTACACATGTTCCCAAACTGTGTAAGCAATTAGATTTGGTACTTATGCTAGATTTAAACGTCTCATTTCTTTTACAAGTTCATTTCCCATTTGAGCTGGAGATCTTGTAACAATTACTCCTGCCTGAAAATTAGTTTTGATTTGAATTATCAAATTGAACTCAATGTAATATTCTAAATGTTTTTGCAATAAATTTTTCATAGTTGAAAATATGCACATTTTACAAAATGAATTCAGAACATACGTTACCTTTTCTAAAGCATTAATTTTGTCTATGGCTGCACCTTTCCCTCCAGAAATAATAGCACCTGCATGACCCATTCGACGACCAGGAGGTGCTGACACACCAGCAATGAAAGAAACCACTGGTTTTACATTTGACCCCTAAAATATTAAAAATAAAATAGCATAATAATAAATTTTGTTTAATATGTTAACTTACAGTATTATGCTCTAACAGGTAATCAGCAGCTTGTTCTTCTGCAACACCACCAATTTCTCCAATAAGTATAATACCTTTAGTTTCTGGATCTTTTAGGAAAACTTCTAGGCAGTCAATAAAATCTGTACCATTAAATGGATCCCCACCTATCCCCACACACAGAGTTTGACCAAGCCCTACTTGCGTAGTTTGGTGTACAGCTTCATAAGTTAGAGTTCCAGACCTTGATACAACACCAACCACCCCTTTTTGATGGATGTGTCCTGGCATAATGCCAATTTTGCACTAAAATTAACAAATATAAATCAGAAAAATAAAATACTTTTATTTACCTGTTCTGGGGCAATAATTCCAGGACAATTAGGTCCTATCAATCGAGACTTATTCTGTCTTAACAACCTATGCTTCACTTTAACCATATCCTGCTGAGGAATACCCTCAGTAATACAAACTATCAAAGGCATTTCAGCTTCCATTGCTTCAATTATTGCAGCAGCAGCACCTGGAGGTGGTACGTATATAACAGTGGCCTCTGCACCAGTTGCTTGTCTGGCCTAAAAGTTTAAAGAAAACATTTTTATACCAAAAAATATTTATCTCAAATGAACCTCTTTCACAGAGTTGAAAACTGGTAAATCCAAGTGAGTTTTTCCTCCTTTTCCAGGTGATACTCCACCAACCATTTTTGTACCATATTCGATAGCTTGTTTGCTATGGAAAGTACCTTGTTTTCCTGTGAAACCCTGACAGATTACTTTTGTGTTGGCAGTCAACTTCAAGTTCCATCTTGTAGATTCATAACTATTGAACCTAACTTGGCCAAATTTCAAACTGTCAACTACAAAATATAATAATAAAAAATTAGATATTGAGTATAGAAAATGGACTTTGATACTGTTTGATGAAGGTGCCATAGTTACTTCGATATATCTATTATAAAAAAAACTAAAATTTGGGTATGCAAAAAAAATCGGTATTCGCCAAGATATATAGAAGGTTAGAGTTTAACTATTCCTACAGTTACATTATATAAGATGCTCACCAAAAAGTCTACTAAATATCCTAGTACCTCCAGCCATTTTTTAAATCTAAAACTACGTCGGTTTTCAACAATTTACGGGGATAATCAATCTACTAAAGGATATATTTTGTATTTGAAACGAACTTATCTTATTCCTAAATATGGGATTATACCAATTCTATTACTACTCTAAGTAGAAGTATAATCGTCGGGCACGAATTAGTGGCTGACAAATGATAGAAAGATTTTAATTCAAACTAGATGTGTATCTTTTATTTCTGTTTAACCCTGGGTACAATCATATGTTAAGATATCTATTATCTCACTCAGACGTATTTATTCATAAAAAAGGAGGTCCCTAATGGAGATAGCGCCGTCACTATTCAACCAGTAAAAAACTTGTTACCATTTCTGATAAAAAAAAAACAATAAAAAATTATCTAAATGCAAATAATCAGCTTCTATGATTATTGAATATGAATAATTCACATTCCTCTTGATTATATCGTTTCCAGGAACATATTGGAGTTGACAAGTACTGTTGAAAACAAGAAGTGATGAATATTATTTAACACAGAATAATAATCAAAAAATTTCATGAAATTTCTGTGCTTATTGCCAACAAGCTCTACCACCCAATCACCTAAAAATGCATATAAATTAGAAGGTCTTTGGGTGATGTTTACAAATTTTCTTATCACGAAACATCTAGTAATTGTGAATGACGTGTAATTTTAATAATCTCGCATCACCTGAGGTTGCCAAAGATATCCATTGTTGAAAGGGTTGAAGTTAAAACTAATAGATTCTGAAACTTGTCGATAGTATTTGCAAAAAATAAATCATGAGGGCTCTTATTTTAGTTGGTGGTTATGGAACCAGACTTAGACCACTGACGTTGAGTAGACCAAAACCCTTAGTAGAGTTCGCAAACAAGCCTATATTGATGCATCAGATAGAAGCTTTGGTAGAGGCTGGAGTTACTGAAGTAATTTTAGCTGTTTCTTACAGAGCTGAACAAATGGAACAAGAATTGACGGTAGAAGCGACGAAACTTGGTATCAAAATCATATTTTCTCATGAAAGTGAACCATTAGGAACAGCAGGTCCCTTGGCGCTTGCTAAAAAACTTCTCGAAGACAGTGACAAACCATTCTTTGTGCTTAATTCTGATATTATTTGTGATTTTCCTTTCAAGGAATTAGCTAAATTTCATGAGATGAAGGGAAGGGAAGGTACTATAGTTGTCACAAAAGTTGAAGAACCCTCTAAATATGGAGTAGTTGTTTATGATGACAATAATTATGTTGAAAGTTTTGTCGAAAAACCTCAAGAATTCATTTCTAATAAAATTAATGCTGGTTTATATATTCTTAATCCAGCAGTATTGAAAAGAATAGAATTAAGACCTACTTCAATTGAGAAAGAAGTATTTCCTGGAATGGCTAAAGATAAACAACTATGTGCTTTTGAATTGGAAGGATTTTGGATGGACGTGGGACAACCTAAAGATTTTCTAACAGGTTATGATACATCTCTGTAACTAGAGGATTTCTTATTTACTTTAATTGTAGGTATGTGCCTTTACCTGAAATATCTTCGCACAAAGAATCCCAGCATTTTGTATAAAGGCCCAGGTGTTGTGGGTAATGTTTTAGTTGATCCAACATCTAAAATTGGCAAAAACTGTCAAATTGGACCAAATGTAACTATTGGTCCTGGAGTTATCATAGAGGATGGTTAGTTAAGAATGATTTGCTAATTTTTATAATTAAACAGTCTATATTTGTATGATGATGCTGAAAATCGGCTTGTAATTATTTATAGAATTATTGAATATTTTCAAAACTTGAGTTTATCCAAACTAATTCTGATTGATTTTTAGGTGTATGTGTGAAACGGAGTACAGTGCTTCGAGATGTTAAAATTAAATCTAATTCTTGGTTAGAAAGCTGCATCATTGGTTGGCGTTGTTCTGTAGGTCGTTGGGTTAGAATGGAAGGAATTACTGTACTTGGTGAAGATGTCATTGTCACTGATGAAACATACATCAATGGAGGACAAGTTCTTCCACATAAAAATATTGTTAGCTCTGTTCCAGATCCTCAAATAATTATGTGAAGTTGTTTGTTTTTATAAATATTCGGGATGAAAATCTTTTTCTTAAACATTTAAATTTAAAAAAAAAATTTCAGTAATTTTTTAGACAAATATTTACTTGATGTTTAGTTTCGTACATCACTCAAATCCAAGCCGACTCGCCTCAAGATATGTACGACAGTTGATTGCATTGGTTACAGGTATTGATGTTTCAAAAATAAACATTCCTCTTTTGTATTTATTAATTTATAAACTTTTGTACATGTATAGTTTTTACTGAAGAATCTTTTCTGTATGTAAATACATTTTTATATTGTAAAACGTATGTGTTATAAATAGAGAATATAATAACAAATTATCTTTGAATATACTTAGACATCTTTTAGTCTCTCTGTTCCGCATTTTTCTTCGGTATCGAGAGTAATTTATTCCGTATTCTCGAGGGTTTTATTCTATAGACGTGTACATAGAACTTTGCTCGTCGTTTTCCTATTTCTTCCCTTATCGTATTTGTCTTTTGATTAAGTTCATTCTGAGGTCTTTTCATCCAAATGCCGTCTCTATTGATTGGCCCGTAAATCTTTCTAAGAATTTTTCGGTCTTGTTTGTTTTATTTCTCTAATTCTTGAATGAGCGCCAATAACCATTGTTTCAGATGCGTAGATTGCTTCTGGAAGACCCGTTGTGTTGTAATGCCTCAATTTGGCGACTTTTGAAATGCACTTTTTGTTATAGTAAGACCATGTTAACTTGTAGGCCCCTTGGAGCTTGGTTATTCTCTGTTCATTAGTGATTCGGTTTAAACCTGAGGACTGTATAACTCCGAGGTATTTAAAATGGTCGACTTGTAGAATCATAAGTAATTTGTGACCCGGTTTTATTCGCAATTTCATTCAGTTTTTCAATGGCTTCAGTTCTGTTGTCTGTGATGATAGCAATATCGTCTGCAAAGGCGAGACATTTGATATTTATTCGATTTTCTTTTTTGATACCCACTTGTATGCCCTTCACGTGAAGTTCCCATTCCCTCATAATCTTTTCTAAAACAATATTGAAAAGGATTGGCGAAAGTCCGTCCCCTGCCGCACACCGGTTTTGATCTCTAATGGATCTGATACTGCTCCCATGAAATTTACTTTGGAAGTTGTACCTGTAAGTGTCTGTTCTATAATAATACAAATTTATTCCACTTCTTTGTAAATCTTTGTAAATTCTTTTTAAATGTGTATTTGAAGGTAATATTTTATAAATACTATTTTTTTGTCTTTTTCAGCTTCACAAGCACCCATAAGCAATACTTCACAAGAAAATGCAAATAAGATGGTGGATAAATCAATCCAAGTATATACGACAAATAAGTTTCGAAGTAAAGCCACTCAAACAAAAACTAATTTAGTTAATCAAATGACTTCTCCTTTGAAACCTTCTACATCATCTGTTTGCTTCTACATTCTACATTCGCTGTTTGCCTTAATAAATCCTTGATCCATAACTCGTGTTATTTTAATAACATTCACACTCAAATAGTGAAATTGAATTAATAAATGAAAACACAGTCGTACTGGAGGTTAACAATACGAAATGTAATTTTGGCGCCGTCTCGTGTTTACTTGACACTGACGTCATGAGCTCTGATTGGTGTTCAAGATATCATGGCGGATTGCCTTATTTTTGCGGGTCGTTCGATCAATCCCAAATTCTTTCATGATTTTGGGGCTTTCATGAATTTGATGATGATTATGGGCTATTATTTCATAATCGAAAACACAGCCTAACTCTACTTACAAGCCGTGAACATAGACTTGGCAACACCGCATCAGCTCATTCCGGTAGACCGATCGGTCTTCGAACATCGATCTACTGCATGTTAATAATTGCCTTTTCAGAAATATTTTCAGCGAAACGGTACGTTGTATAAAAAAATAGTCTTAACAAAAATTGTAGATCATGCAATTATCTATAGAAATTATTAATACACTTTTTTTCTGAAAAGAACCATGCCTGAGTTATAGCGAATCGAAAGTTGTTTTTATAGAATGTACACCTTTCCACATCACCTATGAGGTAGTGTACTTGACGCGTTTTTTTTACGTGGTTTCCCCTTTAGGCCTATTCCACGATGTATTGAATAAAATTTAAAACGGAAATAACAATATTTATTTGTTAAATTGTACAAATACAATCAAGATTTGTTATCATATGTTTTTAGCTTACGTTTCCTGTTTTTTGAATCAATGAAATGACATTTTTGTTAACAGGAACCATTTCAGCCCCCTTTATATTATGAACAGGAAGAAGTTTAACTACTTCGGTAAAGTTCCCAAAAGCAGACACTATCATAATGCTAAAACAGTGGTGGCCAAAGAAGTGTCATTTGAAGCAATACCTAAAATATTTTTTCCCCTGTAATCTAGCCTCTTACTTATATAAATTTCATCAATTAAGAGATTCACAATTTTTTCATTTGGCTTCAAAGATGATGATACAATATTGAGGTAATTAGTTGTAATGTCATATTTGTTGGTATTTGAATTTGTATTTGGCATTACATCCATACCACATGATATATATTGTAGATAACGTTTTGCTGGTAAGTTAATGTAACCTCGTAACAAATCATAGGCACAAGGAGAGATGGTATATAACATGAAAGACATTATAATTGTTTCAATTGAGTAGCGTTTTCTCTTATTAACTAATAATTTCACTTGATCAATTAGAATTGACAATATGCTAAAAATTTCACTTTCAGGTGAGAGTAAGTTTAATGCATGTGTCAATTCATTCAAACCTTGATTGAGATGTGTACAGTAACTTGGATGGTTGAATGATTCTGATATTTCATATTTATAACGAACAAGCAAATTTTTCAATTGAGGCCATCTAGTTAATTTCAGTTGCATTGGTAAAATCCATTTTAAATCATTAGGAGACAGTTTATTTTCATTAATAAAAACATTTACATGCATATCTGAATCTACTAAAATCTGATTAATTATTTGTATACTGTTTATTTGTGAACATTCAGTTAAGTTTGATGGAAAATCTAGAGTGTAAAAAAACATGCTGTTATTTTCAAAAATTTTATATTCCACGATTTACATATTGATATCTTTTTTTCAAAATTGGATGTTAAATCAACAAAATTACAAATAACATCAGAATTTTCAAACGCTTCATTCAATTTCTCACAACGTTCCATCAATGCTATGGTCCTTTCAGCTGGATCCTTTCTTTGAGCGTGGACTGTTTTTGATAAGTAGTGGGGTAAATTTGGAGAAATACTTGGCACTGCATTCAAATTGAGGTTAACTTGAGCAGATATTGCCTTCGTTGATCCATCTGGCAAACGATGAATACCTTCTCTAATAAGTGCACCCTCTGGAAAATGTTTTGCACAAACTGCAGAATATTTTGTGAGGCTCCATGATGCCCTAGGAATACTTTTTAACCATTTATTCATTAAATTTTCATCCTTTGGAAAACGAAATACCGAAACTGGTGGTTCGCCGGACTTGAGGTAAGTTTTGTAGTTTGACTTGCATCCAGGCACACAGCAATGACTTGGCATGTTAATTTTTGTGCTAATATCAAGAACAAGGATATAATAATAACTATAAGATAATTAGTTCTAAATAACTACTAAATCTAACAAAGGGTAAGTAACTTTACTAATAACAAAAAACAAACAATTCTAGCAAATAATGCTTTTGTTAATGTCTGAACTACTCAGTCAAATCAGTAATAGGTGCCTATTAACATACAATTTTCAAAGGTATTCCTTAGTCTGTTGCTGAAAAAAAACACAGTAGCACTTTCTACACACTATACATCACATAATAGCACAATAACTAAAACGCGGATTTTTGTTTTAACACAATTGCGAGATAGAAAAACTTAGGTATTATTTCTACCACTCGTGGTATAACCAAAAAATGCACAACTTTTAACACCTCAGATATTCCTGTTTATATTCGAAATTTGGGGGAAATTTCTTCTGCTTGTTCTTCACAACTTCAATCAATAGCACTTTTCACAACTTATTTTTGGATTTGAATATTATTTCTCTCGTTAAACAGCGATTTATTCAGCAGCGATGAGCAAAAACCATTGCAACGCCATTACAGCATCTCTATTATGGGTCTAGCTTGGATGTTGCCAGATTTCCTAGTTCATGGCTTGTAAGTAGAGTTAGGCTGTGTCGAAAACCCAACATCGATGTTAGATATTTATCGAATACCGAACATCGATGTAAAAACATCCATGTGCTTGGGAACATCGATGATCATCGAGCTACCCTATTGGTCTTGCCACAGCCTAACTCTACTTACTTACTTAAAGTTACTCTACTAATCACAAAAAGGAAACAATTCTAGCAAATAATGCTTTTGTTAATGTCTGAACTACTCGGTCAAAACATCAGTAATCGGTAGCTATTTACATACAAATTTCAAAGGTATTCCTTAGTCTGTTGCTGAAAAAAACATAGTAGCACTTTCTACACGCTATACATCACATAACAGTACAACAACTAAAACGCGGACTTTTGTTTTTAGACAATTATGAGATGGTAAAAGTTAGGTATTATTTCTACCTCTCCAAGTATAACCAAAAAAAGCACAACTTAAAACACAACAGATATTCCTGTTTATATAAGACATTTGCGGGAAATTTCTTTTGCTTGTTCTTCACAACTTCAAACAATGGCACTTTTCACAACTTATTTTTGCATTTGAATGTTATTTCTCTCATTAAATAGCGATTTATTCAGCAGCAATGACCAGAAACCATTAAACGCCATTACAGCATCATTATTTGTGGGTCTTGCTTGAATGTTGCCAGATTTCCTAGTTCATGGCTTGTAAGTAGAGTTAGGCTGTGGCACGACCACCTTCACTACAGGCCATGAAATGAATATCTGACATATGTCATAAAATTGCCTAATATTCCCGCCATTTCTTGTAGTGGTATACTAAAGCAAACAGGACGCTTCCCAAAACTTTCGCAGTTTGAAGTTAAATAATTTGAAATTTTTGGTATAAATTCTATATTTGTCAATAGTGTACAGTGTATTACAAGTGTTGATGTTAATAATTTGTTGAAATCTCAACATCAAACACTAAAAAACGATAACCATCGAATAAACAGATCGCTATTCACAAATCAATAACACATTCTTTCGAAATCCAAACTTTCCTCAAAACAGAATTTTTGGAAGATATGATTTTATTTATTATTGATAATATTTTAATTATTTGCAAAGGGGAGGACTGAATATACCTACAGATTTAATTAAAAATGTCTTATTTCACATGTGTTCTATATTTGAAAAAATTATTGAAAACGAAGAAAGCTCAATACTTTCGTAAAGTAGTTTGTTGGTTGCTCTAATCAGAAATATAATATGTATTTATACTAAGGTAAATAATTCAATTTGAGTAATTCCTACAGCGTTTCTTTCAAGGTTCCTATTCTCTCAAATAATTTAATAAATTTGGTTGGGCAACATTTCATGTAAATAAATTCCACTGACTAATAGAGATATTTTTTACGCAAAGGGGCTTTATCGAAAACATCGTTGTTTTCTTGCAATAATAAATGTTTTACAGTTTTCTGTTACAGAAATATGTGCTCACAATACCCAATATAATATTCTATATATTATACATACTAATAATATTCATTGTTTGTTCACAATATCCAAAAATAGTTGAAATAATGCTTGAAAGCTTGGAACATACGACTAGGATAGTATACAACTAAGCACAATTTGGCAACACCGAGGGACTACGCTCTTCATGGCCTGTAGTAAAGGTGGTCGTGGTTGTTGTTGTTGATTCGATTTCTATGGGCCAGCTGCTAAGGCTATTATGCCCAGGGCAAGTCGTCTCCAGGCAGTTCCCTGTTACCAGGGGTCTTGGGAGTCCCATAACTGCCTTGTTTTAATACACTTGTAAATACTTTTCACCTCACGTAATTATGATTGAAAACTAATAGATGAATTCATATTGATTTATTCAATTACAAAAACTCTGTGATTCGGAGGTTAAGCGTCAACGTGCTCACACTTTGACACCCAACCTAGGAATCGTGGTCGTGGTCGTGGTCTTGCCACGACCACGAAATATTTTGAATATTTCTATGGTCCTAACATAAATTGATATTATTGCGATAGCTTTGATGTTATATTATTCTATGCGTGGAAATATTAAACGGCACTTGTATTGAGAATATATATTCGATTATTTACAAGGAACGAACTAATGAACTAATGAAGGTTGTTGCTCTTGTTACTCGAAGGAAGTTAGAATGACAGATGTTGAACATAGACCTGACTGTCAGAGTAGAGCTCTGACGTAATGGGGAGATTGGATGATGGTAGCCCTTTTTTTTATGCTGATAGTTGAAGGTGGGGCGTCCCAATGTGATCACGGAAATGTTATTCACGATGTGAATTAGATACATTAGATTCATTTTACTATCAGATAACGTCCAAATAAAGAAACCAATCTCAAAATAACGTCCACTGTTTAATGTTTCACTTAGGAACACAGAACATACCAAATAAGAAGGCCGAGTTACCTATCAAAATTGGAAACAAAACATTAACCTTACTTTTAGAAATGAGCTTTGCCAACCAGCGATTAGATGGCGCTGTAGCTGAAAAAATAAAGGGAAACTGTAATGGACTGGCCGTCAAATTATTTCATTCGTCATTCAAGACTCAAGGTTTTGCCGGTTGTTTGACAATGCGTCGTAGGATTAATTTTATGTGTTAATTCATTCAAATAGGTGAGTTAATAATTATGTTGAATATAGATAAATCTATATAGATTCGACAACACCTTACAATAGTAAGTTTAAACAAATGACATTTGTTAATTACTTTTGTTTTAGATTTGGAGGAAAAGTTCGCCAACAGAACAACTACATCGAATGTAAGTATACTAACAAATATAACCTGTATTTTTTAAGTAGTTCAGTGGAAAATGTTTCATAAACATTGCATTTTTTGTTAAACTGACAAAACATAACAATGATTTTGTTATTTTATGAAATAACTCTTGATTGTAGGTTATTGGGATATACTATCATTGGAAGGAGTATAATCAACAAGGGTTAAAAAGATTTCACACGTTAGTTCACAAGGTTCCAGAGGTTGAAGACGGTCGACAAAATTTTCAGAGTCAAGTATAAAATCTTAGAATTTCAGAATTTATAATGATGCAGGCTGAGGGATTGAAATTTCATTGTAAATATCCATCTTGTACCAGTCAGTATAAGACCAGAAGGTAAGCCTTTGAAGGGGTTTTGAAACATACTTCACCTCATATTGCATTTTGATCAACAATGCTTAGAGAATTACAATATTTAAAATTTTTTGACAAAAGTAATGGTAGGGATGTTACATCCCAATTTAAATTCATTAAAGGTTGGCAGACAACTATAAGATCAGTGATATATCTTTGGAATCCTTTGGAAAAAGATTTCAATTATTTTTCACTGAGATCTTTCAGTCAGGATCCATTGGAAAATTTACTCTGTATTATAAGGCAGCATGGAATATCAAATACAAATCCAACTTGTCATCAATTTGTTGCTGCATTGAAAACCACTGTCATTAATGGACTAACATCTCCCATTAATAATGGAAACTGTGGGAAGAATGACTGTGAAGCTCTCAATAATTTGACCTTTTATTTTCAGACAAAAACAGATGAGGTTGGAAATAATATTCCTCGCATTAGAGAGATGAGTTCTGATATTGATAATGTTCCTCTCACTGAACCAATTAATGGTCCATATAATACCTCTCCAACTGATGTAGCTGATCTTCAACCTTTATCGCTGCAAGAAATATCACTCTTCCTCTGGTTCCTCTCACTGAACCAGTCAGTACTTCATGACTTCCAATCAATTTTGCACTCTAATAACTTTCATTTTCCCGAAGAGGATAATAATGCAACAGCATATGTAGCTGGTTATATTCTTAAACAAATGACACTTCCTGAATGTGAAATTTGTAGCACAGATTTGATTTCCAAAGAACCCTCACATGAACACACTTTCATTATGTTCAAAGAGTATTGTGAAAACAAAAGGAAATTGATATACCCATCTCATAAAATTTCTAAATTTATAATGGATATTCATAATAAATTGTATGAGTTTTTGAATAACTATGGGCACAAAAGTGATTTACCCCAAAGTTTTATACAGAGATCACTACTCGCAATATGATTTTTGCTCTGAACATGATATGAAAAAGTGTTGTTTGATAAAACAGTTAGACTGATAATTTTTGATTATTTAAGTGACAAGGAATATGTATATTTTGTTAATTTTTTATACCAAAGATTTTTTTGTTATTTTGTTAAGTTTTTAATATTGATCTAGTTTATTTGTATTTATGTTAGAATATTAAGTTCCTTTCTCATTCAAACTTAGCAACTTAGAAAATATATATTTTGTTATTTTTTTATATCTAAGAAATTTTTGTTATTTGTTCTAATATTGATCTGGTTTATATTATATTGTATTTTAAATTCCAATTACTTGTGAGGTGTTACTGTTTACATGATTATAATCAGTTTATAATAATAAAAATCTTTTTTTATTTGAAACTCTTTTAATTTTGGGTGGGTACATTAATATTGAATATCAATCCATATTTTAAGTAGTTTTGAAATTCCCGCGCAAAAAATACCTGAATATTCATAGAATCATAGACTCGATTCTGTGTACATACTGTGACATGAATTTGAATCTCCCGCTCGATAATTACTTCCGCCCACTGTGAACGTCAAATCGGCCATATTTGTTTCCATATCAAATGCACCGAGTTTGCACTTCTATTAAGGGTATGTTCTGTGCTTAGGAATCTGTTCGATTTACAGTTTTAGAGCAGATAGTGTTACAAGTTATTAGCAGGGACATTTAGTTTCGAATAATTGAAGAGAATTCAGTTGTTTATTGAATGCACGAATGAAATACGTTTATTGTTAATTTTGGTTATTATACATTAGTTTATAAATTTTACAAATGAAAGGAAGTCGTTTTGACGTTTTTCAACCTACTTCACCCCTCTCTATTCAGCTTACGAAATACTTACTGCGTTTGAATCCTGTATTTACCGTATTTTTACATAAGATATGTCACAGAAAATACCTTCACCATTACCCTTTGGTATGTTCTGTGACATTTGTAGTATATACCTTACTCTACTATTTAAAGTTAGGCTGTCTTTACACTCTGAGGGTATTTTTAACACTTAGCGCACACGTTTTGATTGTTACTTAGGGTATATCACAGTATAAAACATAACTGTATGGTTCTGTGGCGTATACTGTGTGGTATTTTCAGTTATTTAATTGGCTATACTGTCTGTCAGATGGCTGTATCAGTCGGCCATCTCTTTGTATATTTATGCGAAAGGCGCTAGTAACTTTCGGTGGAGATGTATGTACATCTTTTTATTAATTGGTATTGCATCTTTTACAAATAAGTGATTGGAGTGAAAATATTTGGAAAATATTGTTTATTTATTTATTATTACCAAGACTAACCCACAATATGACTGATCGTATTAAGGTAATTTTGCAACTTTCCAAATAGCTTTCTATCTATTTAAAATTATCCAATTTTGTAGAACATTCCTGAGCAAAAACTGAAAGCTTTTTCTATTGGTACTATGGGAAAAAGGGCTTTTTCTAAACGAGAACTTGAAGAGCAACGCAAAAAGGAAGAGGAACGAGCTGCTGCTCATGTAAGTATTGTATCTACATTCATGAATGAACCTTCCTCACCAAAACCTTTCAGGTATTTCAAGAATTTGTAGAAACATTTCAAGAGACTCCTATAAATGGAGGCAATAAAGTTTGGGTTAAAGCTGGAACATATGATGCTGGAGCTAGAAGTAAGATCATTTTTCAACTTATAATAATATGTGTAATCGTATGAAAATATTTTATTGTAGGAGAAGATACTAAAGACAAAGGAAAGCTATACAAGCCCCAATCTAGATTATCATCTACTCATGAAACAATGTCTTCAGCAGAAAAAGCTCAGGCTTATGCCAAACTTCTATCAACAGAAAAAAAGCCTGAAAGGTTAGGAAAAAAGAAGCCTCCCACAAAAAGTAATTTAGAAGCATTCAAGGAAGAGTTACGTCAGTGAGTATCTTTTATTTGAGTGGTTTGAATATGTGTTAATATTATGTTTATATTTGGTTTCTTATTTATTATTTATTATTATGTTTATGTTTATTTAAGGATGCAAGAAGAACGAGAAGAACGTCACAAATATAAAGGAGCTATTAAAAATCCAATTGATAATGATCTAGATTTATTTATGAGAGGTGGGGATTTAGGTTCATTTGACAATGGAGATCCAACCACAACAAACATTTACTTAGGCAATCTGAATCCAAAGGTGCTTATTTTTTTCATTTTGTTTTCCACTCAAAACCAAGATACTCCTACTTCATTACATTTTTTTTAAAAAAACTATGTATTAATGTCATATTAATTTTACGGAGATACTTAATCATTCACACTTGCTGGGTGGGAATCTGAAACCTTATTCATCAATTAAATTTAAGTAATGTAAATTTTCCTTGAATTACCATTAAATTTCTAAAAACATCTTTCGTTAATATGTCAGTAAAGAAAACATACCACACCTGCATATTATAGTTTTTTCAATAAATGTTCTACTCATTTTTATCATTCACCTTTTGCAATCTATTGATACCTAATGTTTTAAAATATTTTTATTACATTATAGATTACTGAGCAGCAGCTAATGGAAATATTTGGTCGTTATGGTCCTTTGGCTAGCATCAAAATAATGTGGCCTAGATCTGATGAAGAGAAAGCTAGGGGCAGAAATTGTGGTTTTGTAGCCTATATGAGTCGAAAAGATGGTGAAAGAGCTTTAAGAAATTTAAATGGCAAAGAAATAGTTGGATATGAAATGAAGTTGGGTAAGATGAGATTGTTTAATTCCTTGGTGAAAATTATACTTATTTGAGTGAATATAAGTGAATTATAAGTGAAAATTAAATCAGAAATATGATATTTAATATCTTGTATTGATAATATTGTATTAAGAATTTAAATTTTGAGTGGTAATTAATTAATTCTAGGTTGGGGAAAATCTGTTATCATTCCACCATATCCCATTTATATACCACCATGCCTTTTGGAACTAGCGATGCCTCCTCCTCCATCAGGGCTACCTTTTAATGCCTTACCAGCTCCTGAAGACAAGGATACACTTCCGAAATCAGTTGAAGAACTAAATAAAATATTACAAAGGGCTGTAGTAAAAGTAGTCATACCAACTGATAGAAATTTGCTGATGCTGATCCATAGAACAGTTGAGTTTGTTGTTAGGGAAGGCCCAATGATAGAAGCTATGATTATGAATAGAGAAATAAATAATCCCCAATTTAGGTGAATTAAAAAATCAAATTGATGATTTTTATATAAAGCTGCTTGATGATTGATTTTGATTTCAGATTTTTATTTGAAAACCAAAGCCCAGCGCATATATATTATAGGTGGAAGCTGTATTCTATTTTGCATGGTGATTCACAAAAAGAGTGGTATACAAAAGAATTTCGTATGTTTAAGGGCAAGTTTCTTATATTAATTCATTTACATTTACATTAATATTTATTTTAATACTTTATTTTTGTACTATAGGCGGATCTATTTGGAAACCTCCTTTGATGCATTCTTATACTGCAGGAATGCCAGATGAGTTGGTAGTTGATGATGATGGAAAGGAGAGTACGAAAGGGTCACTATCGAACAGGTAGTTATGAACAATAGCTGTAACATTTCATTTTAAAATTTTCCTTAATAACTTACTTAAAATTATTCACATTCTGCTATTGTATTCAGTCAAAATTAGCAGCAATTTTGAGTTCCAAATTTCAAACAAGTTGAACAGATTTTTGTTGAAACATAATAAAATATATAGCCAATTATCAAATATTCAATAGACCTTAAGAATAATAATTTAATTTAATCATTAAATTATTCTGTTAAGTATGTTCTCCAATGACCTGTTTTTATTATTTGTAATAAAAGTAATATTAAGTGAGATAAGTACGATGCATACGGACGTGTGAAATATTGAGTGCTGATATTTGAGTAGTACAGTGGTTTTATAAAGACATTAAAACTGGAAAATATGTCAAAATGAAACTCTCAATGTGATAAGTTTGTTTTGTGAGATGATACAAACAGTTGAATTTGGACTTTCATTGAAAATTGATAATTGAGGTGAAAACTTACCATGAATTGTGATTGCTGAAGACAAAAAAATAATAACACTTATCGTTGTTACATTTGTTTATTGATGATAATCGGACGCTATACTCGGGGCCTCCTGTTATTAAAGCAGGTCTTCAATTTGTTTTCGGCGGAACTTGTGATGGAGTGTGTAAATGTTAGAAGGTAGGATTTTCAAAGACATCATCTAGGACACTTTTTGAATGAGACCAATGTAATGCGGCTTTTGTAGAGGAGAAAGCTAATATTTTATTGTCCAAACTGTGTTCATCTTGTTAATGATGTTGGTGTTCTAATGTCTCAAGTAAGAGAACTAACAGGGATTAACGATTTGCTTAGGAAAGCAATAGAGGATTTAACTAATGCGAATCTGGATACAGAAAAGATTCTGAAGGAAAATTATCATTTGAAAAAGCTTAACGAATGCTTAGAGAGGAAGATTGAATTTAATGAGAGGAATTATATTGAATCGAATTTAACAAGAGAAGATATTACTTACAAGGCAAATAGTAATGTAGATCAAAAATTATTTGAAACCCAAGAGTTACAAGCTCTGGAAATTGAGAATGTCTACTTGAAAAAGCTATTTGAAGAATTGAATGACAAAAATGAAATACTCAAGCAAAATAATAAACTTCTGGAAAAAATTTCAACCAGACTAAGAGAATAAACGGGCCAAATCCAAGAAAAAATTCGAAAGTTGTAGAAAAAGTAGAAAATAAACGAGAAATCATCTAAAACGTATGCTAAAGCAGTTCTATTGAATCAAAAAATAAATCAAATTAACGATATGAATCAAGGAATGCCTAGTGCTCTCCAGCCCTTACACAACGCAACTAGAAATTCCATACATGACAATATAGTTCAACCCCAAATACAGATTGTAAACAAAGATTCGACTTTGTCATCAAGTACTACGGATAAAGAATGGATTCCTGTTATCAAACATAAAAGAGTTAATTCGTCGAAAGTTGGAACAGGTAAACAACAAAATACATCCTCAGGCATACATGGTGCGTTGAAAAAAAGTGGATATATATTGGCAGAATTGCTGGAAGTAATGTTACAGAAGAAGATATCTCTGATTATTTAGCGCCTGTTTCTCAGGGAACACTGTTTGATGTTAAAAAGTTGCAAACTCAGGAACAAAACTCAGCTTTCAGCGTGGGTATTTCATCCGAAGAAGTATATGATATAGTTTTTAATGAAGACTTTTGGCCAAAGGGTGTTGTATTGAGGGAGTTCAACTTTCGAAATTTTTTCCACACGAGGAGAAGCCAGCCAACAGATTAGACCATATGCCACCGAATAAAGTTTGTTTTGTACATGAGAATGTGGAATCAATTGTAACGTCCTATAGGTCACAAGGAAACATTCTTATTTGAATGTTATTTTAAGTAATTTATTATGTGTTCTTTCTGACGTTTTTCTTAATATTGTGTATAATGTATACTGCATTTCACTATATTTATGAAAATAAAAATATTTCTATTCTATTCTATTTTCAGCCAAAGAGACCGATTAGAGGACTTAATTCGTGGGTTGACATTAGAAAAAATGAAAATTGGCGAAGTAATGGTATTCTGCATTGAACATAGTGATGCGGCAGATGAAGTTGTAGAATGTATAACAGAATCTCTATCTAATCCTAACACTCAAATATCAAAAAAAATTGCTAGGTTATATTTAGTATCTGATATACTGCATAATTGTGGAGTGAAAGTTAATAAAGCTTCATTCTATAGAAAAGTGTAAGTAATTCACAATTAAGAGACGAAGCCCATCTTATTTATTTGAGTATTTACAGGTTTGAAGCAAAATTTGTTGAAATATTTAGGCACATAAAAACGTACTACGATAAATTAGAAGGTAGACTACAGGCAGAAGGTTTCAAGTTGAGAATTTTAAGAATTCTTAAAGCATGGGAAGATACAATATTTCCTCCTGATTTTATGAATAAACTTCATAATATATTTTTAGGTTTAGAAGAGGTGAGTGAAATATCATCAATCATTTTGCCATGTTTATAGCATTGTTATGTTTTCCATTAGGAGGTAAAAGAGGAGCAAACCATTGATTCAGGTTTGAATATAGATGGTGCTCCAATTCAGGAGCAAGAAACTGATGATGAAATGCCTCCTATGGATGGGGCGGCCCTTCTCAAAAACGTCATGAAACAGTATAGAAGCCCAACTCCTGATCATGATATGGATATAGATGGTATGTCTTTTATGATGAAAACTTGTGTTCAATGCTTATTATAATGAGAAATATTCATTTCCTAGGTGTGGAAATAGGCGATACTACAGCAGAAGAAGAATCTAAGAAAACTGAAGCAACACTACCTGGATTTATTGTTTCGAAATGGGAGACTGTAGATCCAGAACAGATTGAAGCTCAGGCAATGACCACTAGCAAATGGGATCTGTTAGAAAACAGTGGAGATGGCAGTCAAGACAGCAATCCACAAGACGGCCAAGACATTGACTATTCTGACTCTAGGTATTATTAGCTATGTTTATAAAAGTGCATAAATATATTTTTCTTATTCCATTGTTTTTCAGAAATATGACTGAAGAGAGGCGTACTAAGTTGAGAGAAATTGAAGTAAAAGCAGTGCAGTATCAGGATGAACTGGAATCAGGTCAAAGAAGTTTGAAGAGTGGTTGGACGGTACCTCAGCAAGTGGAACATTACAGGAGAAAGTTACTGAGGAAATCGGAAAAAGAAAAGAGGGAAAGGGACAAGGAAAAGTGTGAAGTCAAGGCTGAAAAACATAAGAGGGATTATGACAAGAGTGAGAGACGCACATTGGCCGAGAGCTCAGATGATGAAGCATATTATAAGGAACTGTAAGTAGGGGTTCTTCTGTTATTGAATGAATCGAGTAATGTCTGGATCAAAGATCGTGGATATTCCTAATTTAAAAATTCATCTGGATTTTGATTTCAATTATTCTATCAAATTTTTTGGTTATATTTATTGAAGTGAATCACTAAGAGGTAATTAAATGTCTTGAATAACAGAAATGAATTAGAAGTTTAATAGTTATAGTGTATAGTTTTTGATTAACAAATTTTGATATAAAATTGCTTCAATTTTTACTGAAAGATAGGCTCATTGAACAATTTTAATTATTTATTATAATGATGGTAATTGATTTTTATGAATTTTTATTATTGTTCATTTTCTAGTAAATAGATAGTATATAAAGTACTTCCAGTCTCCTAGTCCATTTGTGACTGTGAAAAATAACAGGAGAAAAATCAATCAGTCTGATGTTTCTGCTATCGTTACATCTTATCTTACATCTTATCGTTACAGCTATCAGTTACAATTGCATGCATAATCTAACCAATAATTATTGCAATGTTTTGAGAGTTATTTTAATTTTTATCTCTATAATATCGAGTTTATTAATGCTAAGTACATTTTTCAGTTTATGCGAATAATAATTTTAAAAATCACAAAAGAAATTTATGTATATTTTGTGAAAGTGATTTTTAAAATTGTTTATGGAAAACATTAAAAAATTGTATTCGATTGCATTTGAATCCTAACAGAAATATTCTACAGTTATATATATATATATATATATATATATATATATATATATATATATATATATATATATATATATATTTAACACTAAAAGAAAAAGAAAACCAATTGATAATTGAATAATTGAATTGATTCATAATTTTACAATATATTGAAGAAATTCTTCATCCTGCAAAAAAGACTCGCTCTTATTTTATATAGTAGTTTTCAATGAAAAAATTGATCTATTCACTGCTTTGTTCACAATTTTTTTTTCTCTTTGATTTGTGAAAGTTACAAATGACTCAAATTTGATGAGAAATATTTAAATCTGAACTCTTACATATTTTATTTGACAAAATATTTTTTCATTGATTTTGATTTTATATAATAAGTATGTGTTATATTAAATATGTACTCATTATATAATTTTTCTTAAATTCTACTCAATGTTTTTTCGATTCTTTTTTTTCCAGTATTTCAGCATAAAATATAGGTACATTTAAAAATTGATTTTGTACAAAATTGAAAATGTGCTCAATGTTGTTTGTAGATAGTAGTGTAGTGAATTTTTATATCATTCAGAGAGCTCTTTTAGTAATTTTTTCATATTATCGGTTGCGTCAATATTGAAATTTTTGTTAAGCATCTTCTCTCATATGATCAATTTCTAGATGAATATGTAAATAGTAATTCCACATTCTAGTCATTCCATTACTGGTTTGTTCAATACATTTTTAAGGTGTAGGAAAATATCAGGTTGTTTGATATAAATTCGTAATTCTCACTGATTTTGTAGTACCTCTAGAAAAAGTAAAAAACACGCAAGAAGTTCGTCAACTGGTTCTACAACCAAGCACAGGTAACATAGATATATTTATCACAATTTTCTAACTTGAATATAAAATACAATTATATAATTAGTATCCTATAATAATTAACTATTAATACCAAGGTTAGCTACTCAAATATATTAAGATCTTAGTTACTGTTATTGGTGCAGAATTTTTAGCATCTGTTGAAATTCGTTACAAATTGTGAGGCCTTTAAACATCATCTTAAACATTGTTTAACAAAATTTTGTCCTCATAAATTGAAATCAATAATTTTTTTTTATAAAGGTAATTTGCTACTCTTCTTTTCTGTTTGATAATGGGAGATTGTATTTGAAATATTTTTTTACACGTTAATAACTAATAATCAATCGATGTGCTGCGACTGCTTCAAATCGCAGATATATGATGAAAATATTGAAAAAATTTGTAATTATTATCAGATACGTGATTAACATTGAACATATTAGACATTGTGGAAGTACTTAGGTTGAACTGTACTAATGAATACACAAAATTCCATTTGTGAAATAATATTTGTTCTTTAGAGGTCATGTATCCTGTGAAAATCAATAAAAATATTTCCTGCAAAATAAGTTGCAGTGGAATTCGTTCATTTAAATTTTTTGGAAAATTGGAGAATTATTTAAGTTTTGATTGATTCTTGTAATTGTTTTATAGACAGATTTGCAGTATCGTTTTGGAAAATTACTTAATAATGCACCCCAAAACCAAATCTTGATGTATTTCAGTAGTTCCCCTACCAAAATCAAACTGGATTCATTCAGAAATCCTACATATGTATAAATTCAAGAAGAGTATAGCAGATCGTATTCATCTGCTATTATGACCTTATGACTGCCGATTTTAATGTACAAATGCAATTGGGATTCTAGGTCTAAAAGTCGTTCACCACAGCGTAGTAGCAAGAAGTCGAAACCGCCACCATCGCCACCTAGCCCTCCTAGGATAAGACGACATTCCCCTTCCTCTCGCTCCAGGCGTAGTAGGAGCTCCTTGTCTCCAGTCAGTTCAAATGACAAATATAGTTCCCCTGTGCGTAATCGGCACAGTAAACACTCCCCTTCTCCCACACCATCTTCAAGGTCATCTAAGTATCGTCGAACTCCCTCTCCAATCAGGTCTCGTCATCTGAGTCCATCCCCTCCTACTTCCTCTAGGTCAAGGCACCGTTCTCCAGAAAGTTCAAGGAAGCATCGCCATAAGCACAAGTACTAATGTGTTGCTGGTGTTTCGATGTTAATATTTTTGATGTCGACTATTATCTTTTGTGTTATGACGGAATAAGAGTTCGAGAACAACATTTTATAAACATTTTAACCAGTTTATTCCTATTTGTGGTGTATACCTATTTTCAGCATCATTTTGAATGTTGCAGTATATTTCACTGATTTCTGAGTTTAACTTTATTATTTTATACAAGCAATTTTCATTGTATACCATATTGGATTTATTCTCTATGATTTTACCATTTATCGATTTATCAAAAAATTTGCTCATTTTTTGGCAAATTACATGTCATTTCATGTCAACTGCAATAATAATTGCTTCGGTTCAGAAGCTGTATATAGTGTACAATATTATACATGCATTTACACGAGATCCAATTATTAACTGTCCTGATTCATTGTGTATTCTCTTCAATAAACTGGAGAATAAATTTCTCTTTTCATGGAAAATGGTTTTTTTTTCTTACACAAAATAAAATACTAGCCAAAATATACTGGCTGTGTGCATTACTGACCATGACTATATTTAATATATCAATATAAATAAATACGCAATATAAATAAAATCTTGGTAAATTTTTTCAACACACACATACATATATATATATATATATATATATATATATATATATATATATATATATATATATATATATATATATATATATATATATATATATATATATATATATATATATAAATATATAAATATAATATATAGGCGGGCAGATCGTGGAAACATGTGCGAATTAATTCTTAGTTTTCATAATCTTGCGAAGATATTACAAGACAGCACAAAAGTAGAAACGTTTAGTTTTTTGAAATATTCAGGTGCAAGTTTCACACAAAACTTTTATGGGAAAAGAAAAAGGCAATGATTTGCAAAATATTTGTTTATTTCGACAAAACTTCCACAGTGAGTGATTATATGGGATGAAACGATACAACATGGCAGCAAAATGGGATACAATAAATATTTCGGGGAGCAGACTACAATTACAATTCGAATGGAACCGAATCTCCTCTTCTAAATATTCATCCATACGATTTACATATATTCATTATAATTCATCTAATTTCTCATACAATGGGAACAACACAAAGATGAGTGATTGCGTAGCAAATGAATGTTATATTCAGATGTTCACCTTCGAAAATAAAACCAAGCTCACAGGTTGTTCATCTAGTATTACTGCTATAGTTCCACTAATGTTTGACTAATATGTCAGCACTCTAAACTAATAAGGTGGAAACGCATTTGACAAACTCTAGAGCTGTTGAGCAGCTAAATTCCTTCGTATTTCCATCCGATTTAGGAGTGCAGGTCTGGTTTAGTATGTAGGTTCTCGGTAACAAAATGATCTGGGTCTTTTACGGGTATCTTAACTGTTATAGCAATTCCTTTTTGCCAAAAGATATGTGATTGAGTCAGTGAGTTCTGTTTTCCAAATTATTTTTTTAATTCAATAAGGTACATTTAGAAGCAATTGTTGAATAATTTCAATTGTTATTCAAGTCAGTAAGTCATCTAAACACATCTGGTATAGAAACTTGCGTAGTAATTAATGGAAAATTCGAAGTTCAATATGATATTAAAAATGGTACATGATATAAAACAGTGATGGCATGTGCTGGGCCAGAAACATTCAGAACACTCGGTACAAAATGAATACTAAGTAATAGGAAGACAACATTCTCTTCAAATAATGATTGTGAGCAATATAAAATTGAGCCGAGCACAAGTCATCGTCCAGGTTAACGTCTGTTGCTTGCCATCAAGAGGCAGCCATTTCGACCGGTTTGGACATGCCCTCTGGTGACAGGACTTTGACATTAACAAGTATAAAAAGAGCGCCTAGCGCCATTCACCCGAGTTACGGTTATGTTCAATATATTGTATATTTACTATTAAATCTATAACTGATCATTAAAGGTTACTTCATTAATTAACTTGCGAAGTTCATCACATATACATAACGCAGCTGGACAACTTGTTTGTATCAGTGCAAACCAAAGGCAGACACGAGTGTCCCTCAGGAGATTCATAATTTGTGCGCACTTCTGGCTCTATTCCGGTTAATTCGAGATATATGTTATATTTCAAAAACCAGAAAAAAAATTAAAGAAACAACGTATCTGACTACGCAACTAACTACTTACTTAGGAAAAGGTCGCTCCTTCCAAGTAACTTACATTAAAGTTGTTCCCAACAAAAAACTGCTTAGCAGTTGGAATATATTATACAATTTAACAATATAATGAATGGAATATTATAAAAGTATAAAGAACATATACCACAATATATCTAATTTCCATCTATTAGCTTGTTTTTCTCATCCATGCAAAGCTCATTTTAAATACGTCTACATTAATTTCATACTTATTATTCCATAAAAGATTAAGTAATTGAATAAAATATATATATACACAGGAAAACAACTGCTTTCTTTGCACATTGTTTAAATCTTACTTATAATTCACGACTGCACGTGTATATTTTATACTCTTGAGGAGTTAATTAACTCCTACTTCAGTCATGTTTTATACAACATTTCAAGAAAAATATAGAACATGAGAGGCTTTAGCGAAATATTGACAGGTACAAGTTAGGTATGTTGATATTCAATCCAACATATCTATATTATTTGAATCACTTTCAGTTTGTTGTTCGTGATTTCATTATTTGCGGCTTGAAAATTTGTGGACACTTGTATTCTCTGTGAAAGTTTGATTTCTATATCCAGGTTGTAATTTCAATGGATTTGCGTCCCTTTATTAAAGTGTACTTTTGATGGTACATGCTCAGTTTGATTTTATAGGATTGATTATATCTAACCATACAGAAAGATATATTTCGATATGACATAATGCATTATTGATTGAAGAATTGCGCACTGCTTGATTTAGGATGTTTTGACTATTGTAATTGATACAGAAACCATGATAACTCAAACGTGTTTAAGATGTGAATGAATAGAACAGAATGGATATGAACAGATGATTTCGGGTGCCACTACAATCTGTATTAATCGCGACTTGTAGATTTGTTCGAAGCTGACTTGGACGAAATGTTGAAAATTCAATATTCAATGAAAAAATTATTAAAACAATGATATTTATCTTTAGAATCGTATGCGAACTTTCTAGGAGTTGTAGATGAGATTTGCGAATTTGACCAATATATGGGAATACTAATATCTTGTTTTTAAAAGCCAAATATTGTATAATAGATAAATGATACATATTAATAATATCCCATCAAATTAATTTGAGATATATTGTAATATCTCGGGCCGTCTTTCCTACAATCCTATAGAAAGTCACTTATTAATTGTATGAATGTCAAAAAAAAAATCGATTATATTCAAATATAATGTTACGAAATAACTCCCTTTGTACCTTTCAGGTGCAACCTCACTATTGTGGGAAAATTTGTATTACCATATGGTTTCTATAAATGCTTGAATAGTTTCGACTTTTTATGCCCTATTGTTTTTGTGTCTTAATTTTTATCTTTTACTTTTTTAATTAAATCAACCCGCTAACTTGTTTTAGAGTTCCCATCCGCTGAACAAGTATTTCGGAATTATTGAATCACAAACATATTATTTGAAATTGAAGTCTTTTTGATATTTCTATTCACATCAGTAACTACTACCATTTTGATCATTTTATTTATTGTATTTGTATTTTCTGTCAGCTTAACTTTCAACATTACGTAGGTAGATACTTTTACAAATTGACACGAGAAAATCAATGATTCAAAGCATATTCTCCAACGCCATCTCATGTTCTTTGATACTTGTTACAACTACATGAATAAATAGGCTATGCGATACATACAATAAGTATTACGAATCCATAAAATTTGATTGTATTTCGGAGAATATTCGAAGAGCGACCTTTTTCCTCGAGAAAATGCTATATATTTTTGGACTCAAACACATTTGTGCCTGCCTTTTTATGTTCATCAGCTCAATAATTAACTTGAGGGCGCAACCGCATAAAGCATGTATGCCACCACAGTCTCAAATTTGAGCAGAAAAATGATGGCTTCGAGTATGAGCGAGTCCACGAATGTCCATCTATCGCAGGCCTGGTCCTATTGCACTATGATGTGTGGGGCCGAGACGAGGACGGCCACAGTAGCCACGATAGTGAACAATGTGAAGATGATTAGACAGAATCGATCTACCACCATAGCAGCAAATTTCCAATCGCTTATCACTTCAGCTTCTTCGTCCGACTTTTTCATGCGATTTGTGATAAACTGAAGTTCGCGCAAGATGTGCTGTAAGTCTCGTTGAGTGGCACTGCTTGGCAAAGCAGTATCTTCTATGGTGGTTGGGTGTCGTATAAAGCCGCCCCCAAGGCTAGTGGTCATAGAAGCGTTGTTCCCTCCGGAAACGTTTCTGAAATCGTCGTCGATGTCCAGCACATTAGCTAATAAACTTTTGGACGATCTTTCCTTTAGTTCTAATTCTTTCATACGGCTGTTCATCAAAATGCTCTTTCTGGTTATCTTTTTGCCGGGTCTACTCATGCGAAGGATCCAGGGTAGCCACTGAAGAAAAACCGTCTTGATCTGAAATATTAAAATGTTAACATACGATTTTCCAGTATGTGCTCAACCTAATGGCAATATGGCAAGAAGTCGTTTGATCTTACCAAAGTTATTCATACCGAAACTTAAAAATTGCCTGAAAAAAGCACCTTTGTAAAAAATTGAGAGGTATTATTGGGAATGATTGAGACCCATTTGAAGGTATGATATTTTTATGTTGGTATTGTTTTGATAAACTTATTATGATATCAGTTGATGAACTAAGACAACATTTTATTTTTTCATCAAAGCGAATCGTTTTAGAAAAATTTGTGAGACACTATTTATAAGGAAGAGAGAGGGGAAATTGAATCATTGAAAATTATCATGACCTTAATTCATTTTCAGCACTACTACTACATGTTTTCATCATATACGTATATGGTAATAAGTCATAGGTTATTTTTTGTCTTTGATCACATTTTTATGGAAATTGCTGGTTTTTTATGAAAGAACTGAAGTTAAGTATCAGGGCAAAATCCAAATGTTCGTTTCCTTGTTAACTGAAGCCACTAAAAATTGTTCCATCATTAATTATTTCAAATAATTACGTACAAAAAAAGTGTTCGATCGTTTAACTCAAATATTAAATGGGCACACTAGTGCGTAGAGAGCAACTTTTAAACATGTAAAGGCAATATTTGCGTTTTAGTTGGCTCCATAGCTTAGTGTTTGGAGCGAAGTTTCCTCACTAGGAAGATCTGGCTTCAAATCCTGCGTATTCTGATGGGTAATATACAAATAATACAAACCCAAAAATTGGAATAAAAAAATTATCACTCCTAAGTATTACTGTTTGTTATGATGGCCTATTGGAAACTTAACTTGATCAAATGAAAATACGTTTTGTTGGCGATATACTAACCCACTGCGGCATTTCGTGAATATCCGGTTTCCGATGATGATAGTTAAGCACAACTACAGTTAAAACGACGGATGAAGCCACCATGAACATGATGCAGTTAAAGTAGGTGCCTGAAACATCAATCAAGTTAGGTAATGTTGTTATTTAGTGAAATACATTCAATGCGTTTGAATCACTACCAACTACTACGAACTGTGCTCTACACATCTATAACTAATCAAGAAAGGTAAACTCTCGTTATGTACAGTCATTACGCCAAGTACAAACAAACACACCATTTTCAGAATCGCTACAATACTCACACCAACGGCTATAAAATGTCATGTAATATAGTACAAATTCTACACACACAGTATATACACCAGTAATATAATATGTGGTACGAGTATCATGTAAGGTATGAACTACTATCGTACCCTCCTCAAGTGTACTTCACAGGCTATAACTTCGGCCGAGGTTGCGTGGCGGCTTCTGCAGTTGAAGTACAATTATCCGTAGAATATATACTCTCTATCATAATTTTTCCATCACATTTAAAGCTTCAAACAAAAAGTGCAAACATATGATAGGTTATATTTTCCTGGATATGTGTACTTTGTTGCCTTCTAACTGCGAGTCCGACGCGCTTTTTGTTTAATTTGTTATTTGTCCGGTTTTTCATTGTCGGGTTTAGAAAGGAAGAAAGCCACAGAATAGACCAGAAGGAAGGCAAAGCGTACTGTTGAATGCAATCGTATGAATCTTGAGAATCATATTTTTGAGCGATATTGAGTTTATTCAAATGGTTGTTTTGTGTCTGGCTAAAGACTGTGCATTATGCAAATATACAGTGCTTGAAGTATGACTAGATATAGAATTGTTAAATCGACAATTGATCCTTGGAACTGTTTAATTTTTCTGTTGAATTTAGTTGTTGCTATCGTCACTATTTCACGCACTGTCTATGAAAAATGTATTCACTTTGTCTATCAATGAAAAATGTTGGAATATTAAAATCGTGAATTTTAAATTTATTTCATTAACTATTTACCATCGTACAGGGCGACAAGATCCCCGCACGCATGAAATTCTATTTTTGTATGAATTCTCATAGTTTTCCATACTGAAAATTGCAATACTGGCCACTACTTAAACGAGGAGGTAACGAATTTTTAGAGACATTAAAAAAATATCAGAACAAACAGTAAAATAAAAAAAGTACAAACAGTTAAGAAAATGAAACATTAACAACAGAACATACAGATTAAGATACTCCTAGTGGGACAGAGCCATTTGATACTTGGAGGTGAGAAGGTCATTAGCATGTAAAAGTGATTTATCGGCGTACGAGCACACTGAGACGCTGAGCTTGAGTACTTAGCAGTAAGAACTAGATTTGCAGGAAAATATCCGAGCTGCGACTTCATGGCCTGAAACCCAACGCTAAGTCGAAGCCGGTTGAAGGATGCATGAGTCAAAATAATGTGAATAATTGGATGGCAAGGAAATGATGTTGGGGTAAGTCATCGTGAGGAACAGTGGGTTGAGTTTTCGATAATGTATATCTGTTATTATTCTTAAACCTTAGGTTTTAGCCTCGGTCGTTGTAGCCAACCATTCACCCTTCACACATTAAAGAAAGCTCTGATTGTCGTCCAGTCGTCAATCTATAACGACCAGATATTTGTGGTTGTGGCTGGGCGAAGTGCTGTTACGTTACGGTCGACGCTCGTAGAGCAGCAGTGCATGCAGAGCGCCGCCAGACGCCGCCTTGCTGAACTACTTCGATATTATTTTAGAGGGTGACGCCTGGCGGCGCGCTCGCCCGTGCCCGAGTTTATTTGAAAATTAAAGAGAAATGCCGGGACTCTAACCTATCAGAGGTACAGCGTCGGACGTCTGGGTTATCACGTGCGCCACCAGCAGCGAGAAAACAGTTTGTGACAACAGGATAGTCACACCTGCAACAGACAGTGCGTAAACGCGAGCCGTCTGACCTGTAACCTGTGCCCCGGCGCCAAAACGGCACCGCTTAGCTACCGGTGTCGCCTACTCTGAATCATGAAATATACTGACAAATCTGAGACCTATCTTCCAAGTATCGGGCTCGTCCCTGCGGTTCATCGAACGGATCAAAGAGAAAATGTTTGCGGCATCCCTCAATCGCCGTTAATCAGCACTTCGCCCACCTCAACAATGCCCTAAAACATTTCTTCTTTGATCGAATCGAGAAAATGGGGCAAAAGCTTTTTGATTCACAGTCGCGCGTGAGCACATCATCACATATACACAAACGAAACAACATGTCATCAGGCAGCACTGAGGATGTAGCCAGCACAGGCAGGTCAGACAAGAAACGATTGGTACCTAACAAAGGAATGGCGTCAGATACTTGGGGTAAGGTTTCCGCCACTAGGTTCAGGAACACAGTCAATGAGAGCAAGATGGTCACTCCTGCAACAGAACATAGCTTGAATAGGACTGAAAAATGAGTAACACCACGCTAAGACTATGGGATGATTCTTCAGCTTCGTGGAAAGTTTGTCTCTGCTAAAGTGGTTACGTCGACGTTCTTCTCCGATTACGTGTTGTTACTTACCTTTCATTATAACCATATTCGGTTGCTATAAAAAATTAGGTATTCTAATAAATGTTAGTCTAATGGGTATGACAATGATGATACGAATGGATCTTGCAGTGACAACATGCTGAAATAAATTGATAAATGATGATGAACGCCCTCCAAGTATCAACCGGCATCCCGTAGGGGGACATTAGGTCGTCAAACACAGGATACTCCCAGCATACCTATCAACGGAACTGCATCTGACGTAGTTGGTATCTTTTCAGCTACTAGGTTGAGAAATACAGTCAATGAAAGAAGTATGGTGACACCTGAAACGAAGATTTACAATTTTGAAAGTGTAAGTGGGGTCTGTCAATACTTGTCGAGCACGAACAGCCAGACGAAGTAGTGTAACTTGTCATCTGTAAAACACAAACGTATTTGGTGAATAGTGTAGTGTTTCTGTTGATCTGCTGGATTTATCGTGTAGTGTTGGTAGAATGAAAATGAACCTAATGATTAGTGTCAATGTAGTTTACTTTCCCGAAATCAAATGCTTGGGTACCTCGTCGCCGTGTACAAGATGCCACTGTGGGTGAAAATAATAGGCAGTGTGGCAGCACGCCACACAGCACATCAATGCAAAAACACATTGTGTTACACTTAATGCATGTACCTAATGTCAATTTTTCGCCTGAATCCGGCGGCAATGTGAATCCAAGTAGTGCCATGGAGGAGATGAGCACACACGGAACTATGAGGTTGAAGAAGTAATACAATGTGCGCCGACGGATCTGAATAGTGAATGTCACGTCCACATATGGTTCAGGGCAGCACTGATACACGATGGTATTCTTCTTCCCTGGCATTCCTGAAAAATCAATCGATCGGATGTCAATTGTTTTTGGAAATTAAAAAAAACAAATACATACCAATTAGATACCATTCACCATTGGTTATGAAGTCCGATAGATCCCCACCTTCTTCTGAGTTGAGCACCAAATCAAGCTATACAAAAACTAATTCATGTAAAGTATACTTGGCACGAGAATGCAGCTTAATATTCCTATGGGCTAGAAACTCATTGTACTAACATGGAAATCATTGGTTGTTGGAAACAACTGGCTGTCAGAATGGCTCACATTTTCAAACCTCTACCTTTTTTGTTTTAACATCAGCTGCGAGTACGGTGTGTGTTTTCTTGAAGAAAGTACAGTCATGCAAGGTGTTGCAACATTAGCGAATTGATTATGATAGGATTTCTCAAAATAAAACGTTTAGAAGATGTAGATTCCCTCTTATGATTCAACAGAAGATGTTGGCAAAATACAATTGATAACAAATGAACCTAAGTAAATTATAAGCTGACAATGATATAGGTTATAGGAAATAGATAAAGATCGGAAAGTCTAAATCTACATTGAATCGAAAATGCATTCAAAAAATGAGTACTCCAAATTATAATTGTTTCTGCTATAATAATCCTCTTTAAAATTAATGGATGGAACCTGATGGCAACCTTATTCAGTGAATTATATTCAACATGCCATAATGAATACGACGATGTATACGAGAAGTTTTCAAATTCCAAAGTGTGGATCTGGAAACATGCAGCTTATACCTACATGCAAAAATGTAAGTAGAAATATAATAGACCTTGTGAAGCTACCTATTTTTAATCCTCAAAGTTGAACTCCGGCATTCTGGAACATAGTCTCTATTGAACTAATTTTACCTCTGAACATCTTTTACGACCATATCATTCGATGCTCCTAAATTATTATTAAAATGAGTCATTTTGTACCTATTGAAATCATATAAGTGGATAATCGTGAAGTTATAAAGTCACAGAATATTTGGAAATATACCTTGTGCAGCAGATCCTCAGGTCCTAGTTATCAAAGAGGACAATTCAGCGTGTTGAATAAACGCACCACGAGATCTAACGCTTTTATTTTGCACATCCCTGCCAGAAGTTAACAACTCAATATATCTGCTGAAAACTTTGCTTTAGGAGTTTGGTGTATAAGGTAGTAAGCAGAGCTAGGAGACACAATCCCCTTTTCTACGTGACAACGAATAGTTCACGAACTTTTGATTTCTGAATCAATTGACTTATACTTTGCGACGCCTTTTGGAATACTTCTAACGGGTGATTTTTTAAGAGTTAAGTTTTTCAGGTTGGTTGCACTAGTTGGTAACGGCATCCAAACGTGATGTGTTAAAGTGAAAAGTTTTCAGTATACCCTGCCATTTTATCATGGAAATACCTACAAACGATCAACGATTGCAAATTGTTGAAATCTACTATCAAAATTCATTCGTGCTCTGTGAAAAATGTGTATCGTTTGTTACGACCATATTATGGTTGCCATAATCGACTTGGTGAATCAACAATTCGTACTGTTATCACCAAATTTCGCACCAAGTTTACTTTGTTGGACATTAAACCATTGTCTCGCATGCGTACAGTGCGTACTGAAGAGAATATTGCAGCCGTAGCGTACAGTGTTAATGAGGATCGTGAAATGTCAATTCGTCGCCGTTCTGAGCAACTGACATGTGTTACTCAACCACATGGAAAATTTTACGTGTTGATTTGGGTTTGAAAGCCTTTAATATTCAACTTCTGCAAGAATTGAAGCCGAATGACCTACCGCAACGTGTAATTTTTGGTGAATGGTCCTTAGAAAAGCTTAATGAAAATACACTGTTTTATCGAAAAATTGTTTTCAGCGATGCAGCTCATTTCTGGCTTAACGGATATGTGAATAAACAAAACTGTCTCATCTGGAGTGATGAACAGCCACATGCCATACAAGAATTACCGATGCATCCCGACAAAACGACAGTTTTGTGTGGTTTATGGGCTGGTGGCATCATCGGTCCATTTTTCTCCAAAGAAGACCGTCGAAGAAATGTTACCGTCAACGGCGAACGATAGCAAGCCATGATACGCAACTTTTTTTTGCCCCAGTTGGCCGACTTGAACTTGGTTGGCATGTGGTTTCATCAAGACGTTACCACATGCCACACAGCACGTGAAACAATGGCCATGTTGAAGGATGAATTTGGTGAGCAGTTTATCTCTCGAAATGGCCCTGTGAATTGGCCGCCAAGATCATGCAATTTAACGCCTCTGGATTATTTCTTGTGGGGTTATGTGAAGTTAGTGTATGTGGACAAGCCGAACACGATTGAAGCCTTACAGGATAACATTACACGCGTAATTCATGGGATACGGGCCGAAATGCTCGAAAAAGTGACGCAAAATTGAACCTTCCGAATGGACCATTTGATACGGATCCGCGGACAACATTTACATGAAGTTATCTTCAAAACGTAAATGGCCAAGGCCAAGTTGTCAATTTCAATAAAAATTTTGAATATATATTGCAAATTGAGTGTTTTATTCTATTTAAACTACGCTTAAAAAATCACCCATTATTAACTCTTTGAAAACTCAAATAGAATTCACAATAGTAAAACACCAACGGGTTTCGTCGAAAACCATATAATTGAAAAGTGACTTCAATCTTCGAATAGTTCAAAATACTTCAATACGGATACATACACTAGGTAATATAACATATTTCAAAAGTATGATTTGAATTTCTGATTCCTGCAATGGCTCGTAGAAACTACAAATTTATTGAAATTGCAGTTGTAACAGAAATGTGAGAATGGATAAACATGAACCCTTTTGTTTCGAATACTTTCATGTTCTATAAATTATAGGTTTGCTTTAGATCGAGGTTGCTTTATGTTGATCATCTATGTTGGAAGCAAGGAAGACGGAATGTTGCGAAGTTAACAGCAGATACATTGACACCACTCTGCTCCATGCAAAATAGTAAATCTAACGATACAGTCACATGGTTCCCAAGTGTAAAATGGGCCGGTGAGGCAATGTGTGGATTGGGGCGCGAAAATTAACACGTATATGCACTTAATTTCTAATTCACCTCTAACGGAAAATCATAGCATCTATACGTGCACTAAACCTAACTAGTACGAGTATTCCAATTGCAGTTACTGATGCATCGATTTGGCATTTAAAATTTGAAAAACATCATCGGAACACTTTGGTTGTTTGAATGTTGGATAACTCGACATGCGCGTTTGTTCAAATGCTACAGCACCAAAAGCAATTAGCAGATGAGCAATCCCTGATGATGCAAATGAATTTGGCGAAACGCCCATGTCGAGTCTATGATTAGTGTTAGTGTTCAGTGGATTCAAAGTATTTCACATTTTATATTAAACTTAACTAACAGCGACCTCTGGGTGACAGCTGATCAATTACACATTAGAAATGGGGAAAGATTATAAGGGTCATTAACTTAGTATTGTTTCCATGTTAGCCGTTGGTATAAAACAATTCCATGTTTTTCTACTATAGCTCATTTCTTTGCGCTTTACATTAATATATAAATTTAATTGATGACTTCTTTTACATTTCAATGGTTATTATTTTTTCAACCATGCATTAATATTATTCATAACTACCTGAAGAAGAGGTTGTATTCTTCGTGGTTCACTTGACGATAATCATTCATATAATTTGACACGACATAATCTTTCTTTGATTTCATTTAGTATTTATTTGATTAGCGTTTTTTTGAATGGTTTCGTTTAATACTTTCACTACTGTTGACAATAGGAATTAAAATAAGAAGTTGAACTCTGTGATTGTTTCTTTAGGGGAGGACCTGCTAGCCCTGAAGAGTGCTTCCGAGAAAGAAACATTGAAGGAGACATTGAAATTCAAAAAGTTATACCGACTGCCATAAAAAGCCTTCAAATTGTATTCATAAAATTTGTGAATACAAATTTCATCAAAAATGAGCATTGATCCATTTATGGGCTAAATCTCCAACAGATAGTATTGAGGAATAACAATTTTGTATTCATCTTTTTCGAAGACAAGACGGGACCGCCATTGTTTTTCTAAGTATCACTTATTATATTCTGTTATATTGCCAATATATTAAGACAAAAATATTCTATATGAAGTTGTTGAATTATTCTAGCATTTCATTACATGGTGGTTTTATAGGAGCGAACCTCATAAAAATTTTCGTAACATAGTTATATAGATAGACGATAATGGTAATCCATAAAATATCTGGAGATTACCACTTAAATTCGTCTACTGCAGTTTATTCAATATGAGAGAAGATTCAGGTTCATTTGATCGTCTAGAAAGTGATAACTTTTGATTTCGGAATATTACAAAAAGTTTAATTTTAAATCTTATTATATCTTCAAGCTTTTTTTATCGAATCTTTAATTCTGATGTAGTCGAATAGACGATGTTGCAGTTATTTCAATCGCTTTTCTAAATGTATATTCTTTGGCAATCATATATAATATAATAATTCATAAGCTATTTTCTGCTTATTCGATACAGTGAAAAAATTCATATCGCTATTTCGTCTTCAAATATCTCACATTACTTCACTCTTTTGTCTTCAAGTGGGTTGTCTGAGTAAAAATATTGAGATTTGTGCCTATGAAAATAAAATAATTTTTGAAGGTGACGTCGAAGCGCTAAAAAAAAGAGGCGATAGTAGATTTGGGCAATTGAAAATTGCTGATAGGTTACCTTATGTTGTTATGCTGAATAGAAATAGTGCATTTTTGAATATTTCAACAAAAATTCAATTCTTTTATATATATATATATATATATATATATATATATATATATATATATATATTATAGATTCATGAATCATTCGTACTTACTAAATACGGAGACTCCTAATCGAAATATTTCAAATGAAACTCTCAGGGAGCTGTCTATACAAATGTTGTCAAGGAGAACGAACCTATCACTTTCGAGAGTGAATATTAAGTGCGCTTCGAACGTTTTTCGAACTTGTTGAATGATAATATAATACAATTGTTTCATCCTTATTAGGAATCATCAGTCATATTCAATCAATCAATCAAGAATTGAAGACTTTCAAAACACCCACAAGTCCTATATCCGAATGAGGAGATTATTAGGTGAACTAATCATGTGAGCTCCCTCTATTGAAGAAAAGTATAAACTCTATAAATGTATTGTCTCTAATATGTAACTCTATAAAATCTATCTTGCATTCTAGATTCCCCCTCCTGGTAACATTAGTGGGAGTACGTAGAGGCTTTGTAGACATTTCGTTAAAACTAGTTTTTGTCCGCCTGAGTGTGATCTGGAGCGAATAGGCATGGGACCTTTCTAACACATTACATACTAAGCTCTAGTGTGTTGGAATGAAATGTCACAAACCCTCTACGTACTCCCACTAATGTTGTCAGAAGATGGAATATAGAATGCCAGAAAAAGGCATTCTTGATTGACTGATTGAGTATGACTGATGATTCCTAATAAGGATGAAACAATATGAATTGAACAATTGAAACATGAAATGAACAATTGTACAATGAAACAACAATTGAATCTTATTATCATTCAACAAATTCGATAATTTTTCGAAGCGCACTAAATATTCACTCTTGAAAGTAATAGATTCGTTCTCGTTGACAACATTTCTGTAGACAACTCCCTGAGAGTTTTATTTGAAATATTTCGATTAAGAATCTCAGTATTGATTATATATATGTATACATATATATATATATATATATATATATATATATATATATATATATATATATATATATATATATATATATATTTAGTGATTAATATTAGGCGATATTACATTAGAGAGGCTTAATAGTCGAACGCTCTAGAGACCGTTTAGCATATTTGGTTTATTGTTAGTTTGGGTTCGCTCAACACCAAGTTTTGGGTGTTGTTCATCGTGTACTGTATTGCATTCTGCACCTCAAACCTAAAACTTAACATGGAAAAATGAACGCTGTATTCGTAAAACAACATCTAAACAATTTTTAAGTTGAAAATATATTTTCAAGAATTCAGAGTAATACTATTAAAATCTGTACAGTCCATGAAACGAGTTCTTATCTTCAAATTCGCTAAAAATTTTTTGAAAAAAAAACTTAATGGAATGCAATTTTCATTAGACCAACGAAAAGTAACACGAATTCGAAATCATTTCTCAGGAAAAACTATATTAAAATGGAAGCTATGCAATAATGAAACAAGAATGTCACCATCAGTTGGTAGGTATATTGTATAATATTTGAAACGTTGATAAAAGAAAAAAATTTGCGCTGTTCTATAAACGCAAATGCTTCTTGATATATATATATATATATATATATATATATATATATATATATATATATATATATATATATATATATATATATATATATATATATATATACGATGAAGTAAATGACTTATTTAGCAATACGTTGGAAGTATGTAGGAGAGAGAAGCTTTAAGCAATGTGTCGAAGGAAAAGCTGTCGCCAGAGATCAGAGTACTGATAAGCATTAGTTAGTACCGTGTTACCAGAGTGCTCGTCAAGCTAGAAATTCGCGAAAATGAATCGGTTTCGGTGCAGTGTCAGCGTGTGGTGTGGTAGCAACAGAAAACATGTAGTTATAATATAACAGCAATACCTGGTTGCCGTCATAGGTCCAGCTACCAAACTTCATGTCACAGTGTTGGTCATCAAAGGGGAACCACGTAATGTCTATCTTGCATGTGCTCTTGAAGATACCCGGAGGGACGTACAAGCAGCTGCCGTTATGTTTGACCACAACGTTTGTTTGGTAAGTCCCGTCGAATCCCTCATCAGCACTTAATAACAACACAAAACGTTAAAATAGGCTCTCATGCTTCTATTCAATTCGAAAATTTTTTAACGCCATTTTACATGATGGCCTTTTTTGCATAAAGGATTTTAAGCCGATAATCGCACTTTCGTTTGCACATGCAACAATGCAACATATATTCAACATATCGATCTGATTCAACATCAACACAAAAAGACAGCTAACACATCTAAAATATTCAGTCAATTTCTATAACATAAACTGGGCTAATCTAGCCGTCTCCACTTATCGTAACATTCACACAACTAACAGAATTTTGAATAAATATATTACATTAACTCAATCAGCTGTGTTTGTTTCACGAATTTTATAAAAACACTGTACTTAGGTATCGTTTAGGTTATTGTTTAATCACCATGAATAATGCGAGATTGTGGAAGAGGATTATTATATTTTACTGTCATAAATATGAAGTAATTTTTCGACAACACTTCTCGAATTTTCATTTCTTTTCAAAGTTAAGATTTTCATTTGAACGTAAAGCAGAAGTAGTGTCCCCCTCTTTAGCTATCTAAATCTGGGAGAATAAAAACATATAACTATTTTTCAAATTTTCATTTCTTTTCAATATTATAATTTTCATTTGAACGTAATCAGAAGTAGTGTCGCCCTTTTTAGCTAACTAAATCAGGGATAATAAAAACATATAACTATTTCTTGAATTTTCATTTCCTTTCAAAGTTATGATTTTCATTTGAACGTAAATCAGAAGTAGTGTCCCCCCTTTTAGCTATGTAAATCTGGAGAATAAAAATATATGGCTATTTTTCAAATTTTCATTTTATTTCAAAGTTATAATTTTCATTTCGTAAATATTTCTGAATATTTGGTTTCGGATTAACAAATTTGAAATCTATTTACAGTTCAATGTAAAATTCCAAAATGTCTGAATTTCAGCATTAACAGGTACCTCATTTGAAAACTTTGTTTTCATCTATATGTCGAATGCTCTAGCTCCAAGAAATAAGCGATATCAGTAGCAAACGAAGTTATATTATTTATATATACATTGTTGTAAGAGAAATCAACAAATTTCCTGTTTTAAATCACTATTTTTCCTCTTGAGAATCACTGTGAAAATCAAGCAGCCCGTGTTTCATTCTGTTCTTATGAAATTCTGGATTACTAGAAACAACTTAATGTTTCTTTAAACTCTGCCGCTACTAAAAAAAACTCGACCTCTTTAACTTCTTTAATAGTATTTCTTGTGATGCGGGAGCAAGTACACTCTCGCAAATTCTGAAAATGGATTGTTACACAATTTGTTTGTACGGTTTGCGCTATTGAAGCTGTGATGGTGTTTGATCTATCATAAACAGAACTAATTGATACGTTGTTTTAATCTTTTGTAGATTTTTTACAAATCACTTCGAAACTCATTGCAAGAAGTATTGCAGAGTGGTGTTTCTTGGTTCAGAGTTGAAACTTTAATACCCCCGTGCTAAATATTTACCGTTTTCCAATATAATGTTGTTGAATCCTGAAGTTGTTTTGAAAAGATGTCGAATGTTTGACGCATTTCGTCTTTTTAGAGTCCTTTGCGCAGAGGATAATGTACTAGCAGAATGAGAACATATTTTTCTTTAGCCATTACTACTAAAAGAATTTAATTCAGAAAAGTACGTGTACGTGGATAACTAGCTAGATGCAGACAACGGAATATAAAATATTAATATATTCTTTATTCGGTAGTTTGTATTCTCTCTCGTAAATGAGGTGTAGATAAAATGAAACAATCGAGACACGAAAACTCACGTGATAAGTGAGTAAGATGGCTGTGCTTTCTTTATATGAGTAGAAGAAAGATAGAAAACCAAGGTACGAGTGGATGACGAGCGGCCGGCGGAAGACAGAAGCTTGTGTGTGAGAGGCGAGGAAGTAATAGAGAAAAACTCCGGCGCGCGGTACGAAAACGTGCTCACTGTCTATTCCAGGCTGCGACTCGTAACGCGAAACCCGGTCTTTTGATTTTCGCCGCTCTAAACCATTTTACCAATCTATGCGCGTCATTATTTTTGAGTAACTTGAAATACCTGAAGAGTTTTGTTTATTTCAACTTATTGTTACCAGCAGTCGAGAGATTTTCATTTATACAAGGTACAATTTCGGAAGACTTCCTGAATTTCGCTAGACGAGGGAATTCGGGTCACAAAGCCTTCGTGAATAGAAAATAACATTAGTTGAAGGAACTGTAATGCTGCATAGAGGCAATAAAAAATATATCGACTGTGTTTATGTTCTCGATTGAACGATTCAAAAACAGATCTTAATATTTAAACTCACGCAATTCATTGGTTCTCCTCATTGAAAATAAATAAGGTCTTTCGATTCGAGTTGTCTGTCTACGAGACAAACGAGTTTAGAAGAATGCCTGTCGACATGCGAGCAACGACGTTTGTCGGTTGTATTATGATTGTTTCGCTCGGGATTCAAAGACAAAAGATCTGTTTATCTTTATATTTGTATTGTAGCCGCTGCTGTAATAGAATATATAAATATATATATATATATATATATATATATATATATATATATATATATATATATATATATATATATATATATATATATAGGATATATATGGTGTTTTTGGAATTTTCATGAAACAAACACAAGCATTTTAAGAAATATTATACGATTAAAAAAACCTTCGACCAGTTTATAAGTCAAAATAACTACTTTTTTCACATTTTATATGTAGGCAGAATGTAATTCTCTTTATGAAAAAACAATATTGAAATGATAAAAAATTTAATCTTGAAAAACAAACGTTTATTTAGTATTTCAAATGAAGGGTCGCTTTCGATAGGACAGTGCTATTAGAGGGTAGTTTTCAGGGACATTCCAACCCAATAAGAGTCGAATTCCTGATCGTTACCATCTCAGGATGTTCGTGTATCTATTTTTATCGAAATATTTCTAGAGTAGTTGAAAAAATTCGATGGCATCGCTCAGTTCTTTCGACTCCAAAAGGTTAGAAGAAGCTGTGGCCTACAGCAACGGCTGGCTGTCGATGCACTTCCCACCCATCTATCAACTTCTTCAGAATGTTCTGGTGAAGTCTACAAAGTTTCCCATCAAGCTTTTTTCTCTTTTGGGTGAGAAGTCGAAACACTTCAAAAGGATTTTTGATAGTCCTAACTTGCACTCATTTTTGAAATTTATATTATTTTGTTGGTAACAGATATGTCAACATACTTCATATGCTACCAGATATATGCCCTAACTCATAGAGTTGTACACTAATTCATAGAGTTTTACACTAACTCATAGAGTTTTACACTAACTCATGGAGTTGTACAATAATTCATAGAATTGTCCACTAACTCATAAAGTTGTACATTAACTCATGGAAATGTACACAAATTAACAGAGTTGTACTCTTATTCCTAGAGCTATATACTAAATCATAGAGTAAGTGTACCAACCTCATATTAATTACCAAATTCAGAGTATAATCCTTATCAATCACTTTTTTCAACGTTTATTCAATATTTGCCTATAAATAATGAGAGAATGAACAAAACCTGTGATATAAATCTACCAAAATCAGATATTTCTCTTGAGCTCTTTCAGAGTTTTTGAATCTAAAGTTTTGTTATACCTACAGTTTTTGTCATAAATTTTCGACATTTTATTGGTTATACATTCTTATGAGACTGTTTAGAGTGCATGTATGGACTATCCTTTTGATAGAAAAAAGCAACAATTTTTACAAGATTGATTCAAAAAATATGTACAAGAAGTTTAATTCGCGAACACTTTATTGTTCTGATCTTCATTTTTTCTTTTTGTCTAGTATAAATATTTTTAATGATGCACCAGGTGGAGAGGAAATGAAGCTTTATATCAAATACAATCACAATTACAGTGTTTTAGAAATCCCCATTCGTATTTCAGTTCTTCAGAATTGTATGGACCTAATAAAAAAATTCGTGATTGTTAATCATTGGTACATGATATTGTATTTGCAGATACATTTCCTGTATTTTCATTTTACTTAATACTGGATTTAAAATTGAATATTCGCATGCAAGTACACTTTATTTATTCACATATTGGTGAGCAATGAAAGCACTGTATTCCACTCAAAATCCAAAGGCGAGAAAGCTCAACACACATGTTACTAAACTTGTTACCTGTTATACATTAGAACGTCAGGTTTCCAAAGTTTGTTTGGTGTTATCCTAAGATCTTTTATACCTCCATATTCGGTCTCGTTCCATCGCAGATTGTAGTCATTCCACTCCTACACATAAAACACAATATTTATATGATTCCGTAATATCTTTTGATGTTCTAATGACCACATGCCAACATTTATCCTAATAACAAATTTGGTAAGCGAAGAATTTTACACTAGATACAAAAAAACTGTGAATTAAAATTGAAAGAAAAGTTATAACTGTTTGAAGGGAATGGCCAATATGGTGTCTTTGGTACTATGTCAGACGTCAATTGTCTATAAATTTAAATACTATGGGAAAAAGTTATAACCTCGACAAATAGCTTGATCACTCAGGTTTCAAACCAATGTTGTATAGGTATTTGTTTTCGAAACTACGCTCATATTCTTTGTTTTAAGATACTATGCTCTAGGAAGTAAATCTATCACTCTTGCATTTTTTACTTCAGCTTATTTTTACTTATCATTTACCTAAGTTTTTTGTATTTTGGCTACATAGTTTCTATTCATAAGAAAAGATGTTATTTGGACCTCTTTTAATCATTCTTTACTAAGCTAGAACTCACATTCGTATGTACGGTCAGAAACGGGGAAGACGGTGCAAAGAAATGGTAAACTTTGTTCGGCCTTACAGTGAAAAAGCGTTTGAAGAGGCTTGATCTACTTGGGATTGGTTTATGTACCATTTAAGTTCCATTTACTCAGAATTTTTCATCGTGTTCTCAAGATTAAAGCACAAAAGATCTAATAATTGAAATTGAGAGATATTATAAACTGAAAAAAATATCTAAGTGTCTTCGCTATCCAAATTTTGAATACCAGTTTCATTTCCTCAATCAATTCTAAGTTAAAGCAATTAAAATAGTTTTCATTCCCTAGAAAAATACACAAAAAAATACACAACAAAATATTCGTACAATTTTTAACCTACTCATATTGATTGCAGCTTTTTTAACTGCTTCCCCTTTCCCCTTTAATGAAGAACATACATTAACATTTAAATCTTACCACGGATTCGAACTCAAATTCCTCAAGCTGTAGCATTTTGTTCTGAGCTCTGTTCCACGAGGACAGATATAGAAAACTCTTAAACGATATTCATAGCATATTTAAAAGTATGAAATATTGCAAAACATTAAGATCATATCATTCAGAATGAAAATGAACGAGACTTTTTGGCAAAGAGCTGAATACATGTACTTGGAAAATGAAAAGCAAATATAGGATCACGTCGTAGTTCTCATATTATATTTCAGCAATGGCTTCAAACCTCCTTGCAGTTGTTTCTGATTGAATTATCGATAACACTCGGTTGCAGCCATCGTTGAACTTCAGGAGGTGTATTTCATAACGTTTAATGATCTATATAAGTAAAATTATACGTGCTCAGTACGAACTGGTATGGAATATTGAAGCTAAGTTTAGTTTTCTGATAGAAATTCACAATTTGGATTTATTCTACGAACGAATTGAAGAAAATTGTTAATAGATCTTTTTATGACTAGGATATACCGAGCGATGTGTTAAAAAAGTGTTTAATTGGTGATCAGCTTCACGTGTTATGATTTTAAATTATTTACAGCAAGTAATCTTTGAACAAATGGGAAAACCTAGTTATATTTGTACTTTGTAGGTACATAATACTAAACAGACAAGATAGTAAAAACACCACTAGCATTGAAAGTATTGAGAACTCGAAACATAAGTGCGAATATTCCTTGTGAGCGTGTCGACCAATCAAAATCTTGGAAAGCGAAAATGCGCAGATGGCTCATACGTAAGTTGATTTCTCGAACAACACGTTCAAGGGGCTGAAAGTTAAATTATCTTTGAAGTTATAAAATGTAGGATCCTGTTTTTATACAGAAGACAGATTGAACGATCACCTTTGCTACATGTTCCCCAGAGTTTCAATATAGATTATCCTGAAAACAAAAGTTTTTTGAAAAGAAAATAGTTAATAATTAATTAATAAAATAATTTTTGGTACTTAAAAGATGAAAGTCATAAAATTTGAAATGAAACATGTTTAATGAAAAATAAATAGTGTCACGAAATAAGTTTTATTTTTGAGGTAGGCGATAGCTACGCACGTAAAGAATTTCGTGAGAATGAATAAATTGATCAATTAGTAGGATATGCCATACGGACAAAATAACCTCAATTAATTTCGAATTAATTGAATTAAACTTTTCGAATATTTTCAATGAAACTGTTTTTTTGTGGTACATGAAAAATCTTACGAATTTAAGCAATAAGTTCATTAATGTTTTGTAGGTAGATATATACATATCGTATTAATTGAACAACCAGCTGAAATAAAAAAAATTCTCAATATACTAGACATATGTTTCGGGTTACTAACCCATTATCAAGAGTTTAATACAATTCGATTATCGAGTGAATAGAAAAATTTTGTGGCATTTAGTAAGGTGCTTTCAATTATACAACACATTTCAAATTGTTTCACCAAGTGTTGAGTGAAAACATTATTATATGTATGCCTGTTTAATTCTGTTTTCTGTAAACATTAATTCATCTATATTCTATTTCTTCTAGTACCAGCATTTTGTTGTGTACGTCGACTATATCTGCATGCTCTGTAATTTACACAAGCAATGAATGGTGCGAGAAAAAAACAAATGTATGTATTCTACTACTTTCTCAATCCACTGAATTATTCAAGGATTTCCAAGAATGGAGTGTAGGAACAGTGAATTCAGATGACAGGATTTTGGAGAATCACTCTGGAAGTATTGCAGCTTCATTTATTCACAAATGCTGATTTCGAATGGTTACTTCCAGAGTAACGGAGTCAACTCTGCACCTAAAGCTATTTTGTAATCTATTCAATATTTTAAAAGCTGCAGATAAGATGAGTTATGTTGGAAATGTTACACACACACGGCAGTAACCGAAACCTAAATGAAGGCGGATGTTGAACAAAACAACTATCAAATGAGAAGACGATCAGACTTCAAAAGTTCTACCATAAAACTACCTACTTTATCGCATCTATGTATATAAATGAATTATTTACAGGAATGATACCTACTGAAGAATTATGATCTGAATGAATTCAGAATTGTTTGGAATGAATGAAAAACTTTCAGAAAACCACGCATGTGTCAATGTCAATGTATAACCTGAAAAGGAAATGATTGCGCAAGCTTAAACTAGGGATGAGCGATATTGGAGAAACTTCGATATTTATCTAATAACGAACATCCATGTAAAAACATCGATGTTCTTGCTTTCAACATCGGTAATCATCGAACATCGATAATCACCGAGCATCCCTATTGGTCGTGCGTGAGGCCGTGACACGGCCATCTTTAATACAGGCCATGAAATGATGTCTTATGTCAGATCGTTGGCTAACAATCCCGCCATTAGTTGAGCTGGTATACTATTGCAAACATGACGCTTCCCAAAACTTTCGCAGTTTGAAGTTAAATAATTTAAACTTTTGGTATGAATTCTATATTTTTCAATAGTGTACAGTGTATTACAAGTGTTGATGTTGATAATTTGTTGAATTCTCAACATCAAACACTAAAAAACAAAGTGTTTAGTTTGTTCACAAATTTCAATGAAACGAAATCAATTTTGTGTTGTTCAAGACTTTCGTAGTTTCAAGTTGAATATTTTACGTTTAAGTTCTAATCCTCTATTCATCAATTTTCTATAGTGTTATTTAGGTGCTAGTGTTGATAGTTTGTGGATAACATAACATCAAATTATAAAAACGAAGTGTTTTGTGTGTACCGATTTAATCGAATCGAATTTGTGTTGTGTTTTGAGTACGGATTACTTACGAATAATTTTTTTGTGAAATATAGTGTAGAGGATAGGTATTCCGTAGATGATTCAGTAAGTTTCAAGCTTGGAATAGGCGAGTTTCTAATAAGTATATTTTCTTAAAATGACGAAAACTTGTTGCATTTTTATTTGTGTCGTGAAGACAATAAAAATATTCTGAACATGCTGTGTTCCATTTTTTCGAATATCTTATTGAATGACTACACAAAAAAAAATAATGAAGCCGGACACGAGAAAACTGAATCAAAAAATAAACGAAGAAAGCTCAATACTTTCATATAGTAGTTTGTTGGTTGCGCTAATCAGACATATAATATTTATTTATACTTAGGTAAATAATTCAATTTGAGTAATTCCTAAAGCGTTTCTTCAAGGTTCCTATTCTCTCAAATAATTCAATAAATTTGGTTAGGCAACTTTTCATGTGAATAAATTCCACTGACTGATAGAAGTATTTTTTTGCAGTGAGGCTTTATCGAAAACATCGTTGTTTTCTTGGAATAATAAATGTTTTACAGTTTTCTGTCACAGAAGTATGTGCTCACAATACCCAATATAATATTCAATATATTATAAATACTAATAATATTTCTTGTTTGTTCGCAATTGCAAAAAGCGTTGAAATAAAGCTTGAAAACTTGGGAACATCCGACTAGGATAGTATACCACTGTGCACAATTTGGCATCACCGAGAGACTACGCTCTTCATGGCCTGTATTGAAGGTGGCCGTGGTATTGGTCGTGCGTGAGGCCGTGAGTTAACATCGATATCGATTCCGTTAGTATCGATGTTACGATATATTTCGTATAGCAACATCGATGTAAAAACATCGATGTTCTTGCTTTCAACATCAATGATCATCGAGCATCCCTAATGCCAACTCTATAATTAATATCTCTATGGTCCCAACATAAATTTATATTCTTATTGTAACCTTACTTTTCGCCCTTTGTTACAAGGAGTTATTAGCTGTAAGCCATTTCTTCGAATTGAAATTCGTATTTCAATGATGAATTGTCAGCTTGAATCGAAAAACGTTTGTAATGGATGGTTTTTATAAGTTTATTCAGTATAAGAGCTGGGAAAACATCGAGTTACGATATTTTTTTTATAGTAACATCGATGTAAAAACAGCTTAAATTAAATCCCTAACTTAAACGAAGGTTTTTGTTATAGCACTCATTCATTTTCAGTTAAACATATAACTATTTCAATTATTTGTCTAAAAATACGACGTCTTATCGGCATATTTACCGAATGTATTCAAAGAATTCTAACAAAAATTCAAAATGCCGCGAATTTTCTCCTAATATCTTTCTTACGTTATTCGTTGATTTACAGTAGATAACTGAGGCTTTAACTTAGAAGCTACGCGTGTTACAGGTATCTTCATTCTGTCAGTTTTTTACAACAGCAGAATAAACGTGTAATTCAAATTTGATAAATTTTCAACGAAATTAGTCGTATCTTCCATAAATCAGAACATAATTGAATCAAAAGATGAACTAAGCTTTAATCTGCCTGCATTATATTGTGTCAATTGGAAGGTAACATCCTGAAATTCAACAGTGTCCGAAGGGAGACCTAATTCTCCAAATCTCTGCTATCACACATACCAATTTGCCACTTTAAGCTACGGTGAAATATAGGGATTAACGTAGAAATTGCGATATTGATTTGTTTTTATTTAAAGAAGGCATTGGACTGACCTAGTGCACAGAATTTTCATCAATTCGATCTTGTCGATTTTTTGCTTTCATTAGAGATTTACCTCGTAATGACTGGCACTGAAATTAGTCTGTGGTTTGGTTATTCATTTTCGTGTGTCTCTAACGTCTATATTCCTTCATAATGCTGAAACAGAAAGTAGGTTTCATTTTTCCTATCTGAGTTAGCAACTGACAATTCATTATCGTTCTAACCATCAATATTTAAAATCTTTGAAATTCGGGGAACGCGTACGAGACTTCCAACACCAGCACCATCTGTTGGTGCATTGATAAACTAGGTCGATAAGTATGAAATCTACAATATGTTATTTTATTTCTTTGATATTATCAAACGGACGCTGATAAACTCAACCAGATAAATCATTTTAGGAATTTGTTAATTTTCATTGACAAATTCCTACAATGAATTGTAAGTCATTGATAACATTGTCAATATTAATTTTGATATTTATAAGAACCCTCAAGTTTCGTCCCAACTAAAAGCATCGCAGAAATATTAGCAGTTATTTATTTATACCTTCTTTCCAATAAGACTTCAGGGCGCTTTATAGAATCCAGATTAGTTCTTAAAGGATTTCTAAATTTGGTATTCATTAAGACGTATTCATTCTTAATTAGTTATGTAGACTAAATCATCGCGAAATATTTCGTAATGATGAGCAACCCGAATGATATTGAAAGCAAAATGAATCAGTTTGGTACGAAGAACCATAAAAAATCGATTACTGAGCTCTCACTATTAAGTACCGAGACTTCAGCATTTTGATAAAATGTAGTGTGAAAACGTTACTAATTGATCACCACCTAGAAAACTATAACTCATATGATGTATAACAATAACCACAAAATGTGAAAGAATGATGAGATATATGATTGCACCTAAACAATAAACTGCCGTGTGTGTCTGCATATTCGATTATAAAGTTGCTTTTCACTTACCAAAGAAAGCCAAATATTTGTTATTAGGAGTTGATTCTTCTCGTCCTGTAGTAAAACAATAAAAGGGAAACAACGATAGTTAGTCACAAAACAAAGCATGCATCTACACAGGCTATTCAGTCGTAAATTATATAACACGGATATATTTCAACATTCTATGTAATTTGGAACACAGAAATCACCATACACTTTGCCAATGCATATTCGAAAAGAGGATTCATGTTTTTATCAAGACCGCTTTGTTTTCTGGCATTTTGTTTATTTTGGTACGTAATGTATGCCATATTTATTTTAACTTAACGAGAGAATGTCCCAAGTGACAACAGAAATGAAATTGATAAATCATGTTTCGGTAAAATTCATTGAATATTCGCCATTTTTATTAAAAAAATTAATGGATCAACCAATGAATTCTCGTGAAATGAAATGGATGTCAAATTCGAAGCAACACGTGATGATGCGAATCCGAATGTAAATCTGAACTCTTTCATCGAAAATTATGAACATGAAATATTAACTTCGCTTCTATCAATGCGTCGACAGGCTAACAGCAAAAATACTGGATTTTATTAGCCTGTGAACATAACAACATGAAGTGAGAACGACGCAGTTTCGTTAGGTTTTTGAATAGAGCAGTGTCTTATTTCTCAAAATTACATTCTTTTAGTTCCATACATTATGCCAACTTTTCATTTTTTTTAGTTTCGAATACTTTATCGAAATCCTCAAAATGACTATTTTATCGAAGGCGTTTTTGATCCATCTAAATCTCTAAGAATTCATCCATTTCTTTGGTTCTGGAAAGAGTAAATACTTGTATATAAATGTGAAACACTTGGAACTAAGAGTAGCAATTCTTTTAGTAGTAGTTTTTCTTTGATGATCACATGGCAGTCAGAATACGGTTTTGTTAATTCAAGAGCTAATCAATATAAATAAAAAGAATGAATCTATACTATAAAATTAAAAATTAACACACTTGACTTAAGTTTCACTGAATATATTAAAAACTCTATATATATTTCGGGTGGTTAACCCATTATCAAGAGTATACAATATTACTGTAATATTGTATACTCTTATAATTATAAGTCTATACTTATTATTATTATATTATAACTTATATTATAACTCTATACTTATCAGTAATATTGTATACTCTTGATAATGGGTTAAGCACCCGAAACATATGTAGAGTTTTTAATATATTCAGTGAATCTTGAGTCGAGTGTATTAATTTATAATTTTATAGTTGTTAGTATAACGTTTCACCAAGAGATAGGCGAAACCTCCGTGTCATTTATTAGGAATCTACACTAAACGAATCATTTGGAGATTTTCAGCGAATTCTACGAATACTTATAATGAACTAAGCATGCGTTTAATTCTTATGAAATCTCAACGTTTAATATAATAATTAATATTTATAATATTAAAAGAAGTATACTTTGAAGTTTTTAATTCATGTAACAGAAAATTTTCTGAAGCTGCGATTTCCGCTTGTGCGCTGGGCAGCTGCAGGTTCTTGTTCTTGGATCATTCATTTTCGTTTGATGTTACTAGAGACACTAATAGATTAATTTCTTCAAATTTAAATATTGAAACCTTACTACTTTTCTAACGTTTTTCACGCTGTTTAATTATGAATACCTTTAATATAATGGGGTTAAACCTCCTTACATTAAAGGTTATACTTTGCATAATTAAAGGCTACGAAGCCTTTAATTATTTATTTTAATTATTTAAAGGCTTTGTATCCTTTAAATAATTAAAGGCTACAAAGTGACCTGAATGATATCAGCCTGAGGTGTAATAATAATTGTTTACACTTGAATGTCATGAAATGTAATGTGGTGAGTTTTACTAGAAAGAGAAATGTGATAACTTTTGATTACAACATTGGAGGTGCTAATCTGACTCGACTTCTGGAGGTTGAGGATCTCGGCCTAGTATTTTATCAAAAATTCTCATTCATACCTCATATCAACCAATTAATTTTATCATGTAGCAAAGTTTATGGTTTCATCGTCCGCAATGGAAGATTGTTCTCAAATTCCTCAACACTGGTCCATTTATTTAATGTCCTAGTGAGGAGCAAACGTGAGTATCGCTGTCTTGTTTAGCAACCAATATATAATTGTCATATAGACCGCCTGAAAGAACTGCAGAGGAAGTTCTTGAAATCGCTCTCATTTCGAGAGGATGGTGTATATCCATCTCGGGGTTGTAATCACACTTGTTTGCTGTCGAGTTTTGACACTAGGAGCCTCCATACCAGGAGAAGTTTGAATGCATTAACATTTTTATTCAATTTGCTCAATGATAATCTCGACTGTCCTGAGCTTCTGGGTAAACTTAATTTCTTTGTTCCTCAGAGCTGTACTACGAAGATTACTGTCAGACATTTTACACAACAACCCACAGAACCAATCTTCTTTCAAAATCAAACGAAGTGGTTTGTACTGGGACTCACTTGTTTCTAACATTAAAGTGTATTTAAATCTATTATTATGATTATTGAAGTGGAAACTTCTTAAGCGGCACTGTGTATTTTTTTTGGAATGGGTAAAAATTTCTAAACTCGCGTCAGGACACGTGGCCTGATCGAGAATTCGTAAGACGGATGGAGAGAGGGCAGGCGACGCAAGGCGCTTGCACGAATGTTCGTGTGTATTTTTCATTCAATTGTCAAAGTTTACGTGCGCATGTAAATGATCTAGCAATTGACGCTCTTGTTAAAAAGATGAATGTGTTAATTTTATCAGAAACTCATATAGGTAACGATGAAATAATTGACATTCCGAATTTCAACTTTGTTGCGAGTTTCAGAAGAAATAATCGTCCAGCGGGAGGAGTAGCTATTTATCAAAATATGGACACAGTTCATTTTTATACAAATTATATGGATGTGCATGTGAAATACAACAGCATGTCTAATGCTACTGTTTCTGATATCGGTGATATTTGTATAAGTCGTTGCCACTCTGGTGATAATCAGTTTATTATTATGGTTGCCGTTTACATCTCTCCAGATAAGTCATTGCGAGCTATAAGAGACTTCTTGTACGAAAATTTATTCATTTATTCTCATGACGCATCTGCATTGCTTCAAAAAAAAATTGGAAAAAGCTTTGATGAATTGCCAATGATTTTGAGTGGAGATTTCAACATAAACTTTGCAGACGATAAAAATCAACTATTAATTGAATTTTTAAATAATGAATTTGGTTTAACTATGTCAAATGATCGCAATCTTAGCACAACGAAATACAAAACTACTATTGATGCGGTCTTTATTAGACACTTAAATAGGTTCGAATCAAAATTGTTCGTTTCTTATTTCAGCTATCATAAACCTATCGTATCAGTTTTAGAGATTAGCGATGATGGTTCTGGCAAAGATGATGATGAAAAAGTCGTTGAAATTATGGATGGAAGTTGATTTTCCTAAGAGATAAACTTTTTAATGGAAAATAATTGTAATAGTTCTTAAGTGTTAAATTTTTAATGTAATATAAATTGTCATGTTTGTGTACGATAGCGCAATAAACGAATATTGTATTCCACCACATAAATAATAATACTTTTAAACTGAGAATGAAAGCAATTCGTACAAAATTATTCTCTAACCATTCCAAAATATCAAAAATGCACAACATTAATATTCAAGTTTTCACTTCTGCCGGCACTCCCGGAGTGCAACCCGTCGATTTTTTTTTAATATTGTATAGCTATGTTGTTATTGATATTTTAAGTCACCATATTTGTATTCTACTTATTTATTCATTATGTATTTCCCTATAATTGGTTTGGAAATATATGCTTATTATTATTAAGGTTTTTAAGGTAGGTATTTACGAAACATTAACATTTAGACGACATTTGTCGTTGAAGTTTCAAACTATCCAACCATTTGTATTTTTAATGTAAATAACAAACTTTCGCTAAAATCGCTTCCTAAAAGTTAAATTCAATTTGAGGAATAAGTATACTTTTACTTAGCATATAAAAATGGGAGCAGGATGCCATATTTCAAATTCAAATGGGGTATGCAGATATCATACGTCGCTCCTGGTTTCTAAGGAACATAAGCTGTCGCGAATGTTGATGAATTCTTTCTTGGGATCAAAACTCTCATGAATAAATGCGCATTTAAGATAATTGATTCAGCGGAATATCTCATCATGTATTATGGAAAAATTTATGGATATTCTTTGTCGGTTGATATAATGGAAAATAAAATGATAGCTGAACACTCTGAAAATATTAAGACAATGCACTGTTCTATTTCGCTATGTATGTATATCAATTTCACAAAGCAAACATTCTGTAACCTTTATTTTATATATTCAGAAATTGAAAATAAATGCATTATCTGAAATTTCAATAACTGAACAACATGACTACCTTGTTCAGAATTCTTCATTAAGTAATTCGGAATTTTAATTTTTTTCTACGTTGAATACATTCAGTTTTATTTTGAGTTTGAAAACTTTGATCACAAATCTAGATTTAATTTGAAATATTTGATTGAGGAGGGATATATTTGTTGAAATTCCATATCAACTTATTGATTAATTGAAGACATTTTGAAAATTTCAAAAATATGTCATATATTGTCCATTATATTGTCATATATACAATATTGCTTCGGCATATAATACCTTCATCAGTTGGATGAAAACTTGGAAGAGTTTGGGTGGAGGTGGGAGAGTGGAACAATTTTGTAGTGGACAATATATGAAATATTTTGGAAATTTTTAACCATCTGTTTTATTTAATCATAATTAATTTGAAATGTTTTTGTATCCAGTATTGTAATGTTCTCATATCCTTTTCTCTCAGATGATGAAAATTTCACAATTTTTGTTTTATGCATTGTGAAGTATGAAATACGCATGATTTTCAGAATAAAACCTATCAACAAAACTACGTTGAATATATTGATATTAATTGATATTTGTTCAATAAAATATAAATCAAATATTCTCATTTACAATGGATAATACGGGCTCAGTTTACAATTAACAAAAAATTAATTTTCAAAAAAATTTAGGAAAAATGGCTACATTTTTCATAACCTTCGTCTATAAGACTTCATCATTTCTACATAGAAGTCATTTGGAACAAATTGAGTTAAATTGGTCTAGTTTATTACGAGGGAATAGGTAAACATACGAACTTTTGAAGATAACCACGAAAAAATGAATTTTTTTATTATAAATTTTCTTATTTGACATGTTTCGCATAATAATAATAAGAATAATATTGATTAATACTTTAAGACATTTGACAAATGTATAATAAGAAAATTCGAGAAAAGTGTGAATACAACAAAATACAACAAAAAAAGGCGTAAAAAATGAAATATTTACATTTACATAGGCCACACAAGTTATAATAATGCATCATCCATCATAAACTCCTCAACGCCATAATAATCTTTGGATAATAACACTTTTTTGAGACATCTTTTTAGTGTTAAGATGACGGAAGCTCACAGGTAAATGGTTGTATGATTTAATTCCCTGATATATATGACTGTTGAAATTTAGAAGTTTAGTGACTAGGGAGAGCCAGTAAGTCCTTATTTTTCGTTGAATAGTTATGAACCGCACTATGAATTTCAAATAAATTGATGTTCTCCTTTATGTACAGAATACAGTTTGAAATATATATAATGAGTCTTTTCTTTAGAGTTATAGAACTTTGAATTGCAATAAAACAACGATGGATCATTCGATTGACAGGAATTTTTTTTATTCGAAAAATAATCTTGTGGCATTATATTTTAAATATGATTTTTGGCATATGACTGCCACGGCTGACTCGGATGTAGTCCAATCTGGACGTACAATTTTCGATGACTTTTTCCAGAATTTGTGGCCGTATATCGGCAATAACACGGCGAATATTGTCTTCCAAATGGTCAAGCGTTTGTAGCTTATCCGCATAGACCAATACATAGCCCCACAGAAAGTAGTCTAGCGGTTTTAAATCACAAGATCTTGGACGCCAATTCACAGGTCCAAAATGTGAAATTAGGCGGTCACCAAACGTGTCTTTCAATAAATCGATTGTGGCACGAACTGTGTGACATGTTGCGCTGTCTTGTTGAAACCACAGCTCCTGGACATCATGGTTGTTCAGTTCAGGAATGAAAAAGTTAATAATCATGGCTCTATACTGATCACCATAGACTGTAACGTTCTGGCCATCATCGTTTTTGAAGAAGTACGGACCAATGATTCCACCAGACCATAAAGCGCACCAAACAGTCAGTTTTTCTGGATGTAACGGTGTTTTGACATACACTTGAGGATTATCTTCTTTTCCAAATCCGGCAGTTTTGTTTGTTGACGTAGACATTCAACCAGAAGTGCGCTTCATCGCTAAACAAAATTCGCTAATGAAAATCGGGAACAACGCCAATTTCGTTTTGGGCCCATTCGTCGAATCTACGCCTTGCTTGATGATCGTTTGGCTTCAATTCTTGTACGAGTTGGATTCTGTAAGCGTTTAAACCAAGATCTTTCCGTAAAATCTTCCATAAAATGGATGGATACAGATCCAATTCCTGTGCTCGATGGCAGATAGACTCATTCGGGTCTTCCTCAATGCTACGCTCTACAGTAGCAATAGCTTCTTCTGTACGCACCGTACGGCGTCTTTGGGGATGCGAGTTATCAGTAAAAGTGAACGTGGTGCGAAAACGTTCCATGGTTAATCGAATTACCTGCTCAGATCGAAGATTTTGTCGACGATAAAATGGACGTACTGCGCGATACGTATTTCGCACAGAACCATTATTTTCGAAAAACAATTGCACTATTTGCAAACGTTGTTCAGGCGTGAGTCTACTCATGATGAATTGCCAAATCGAACTGCGAATAAATCACTTCTCAGCTGTTAAATCGGTCGCCATCTTCAATAATAATGCCAACTTAAAGTTCTATACCTCTAAGTCAAAATTTTATTTCTAATACAATATTGTCTACTAGATTCCCTTGGAGGTAAATTCAACATAGTAAAGATAATTCTTTTTTGACATAAAAAAAAATTCTAAAACTCATTAGTAGAGTTCCCCCTAGAGAATAATATTATAAAACATGTGACAATAAACCTATGTTTATAGCTATCTATAGCATACAGTTAACAAAGACTCGAGTGGCATGGAATCCCTTATGCGTGTCAAGGCATATCTCGATTTGTCAAGTATTTTACTCAGATAATCAACATGGTCAGACAGCGCAGGTTCTGCTCGCCACAAATTCCTGAGCTTAACTTCACACAATTGGCAGAAGTGTAGTTTGTTCCATATTCAACTTGACCGCATATTGGCCATATTATTAAGGAGAAACGAACATACTGCGTTTTGGAAGCAATACTTACAAGGAGGTTCCTACTGCACCAGTTATTGAAGCTTTTCATCATTTCGCTTTGTGATGAGCTCGTCATGAGTGAGCGCTGTGACAATTATAGAGGTATCGTCAGCAAACAGAGTCAAAAATTCAGTATTAATATGCTGAGGTAAGTCGTTCACAAAAACAGCGGTTCCCAAACTGTGGTACGCGTACCACTGGTGGTACGCGCGAGTACGAAAGTTCGAAAATTGGTATACTCTACTAGTAGCGTGAGGGTGAGCGAGCAGCGGATGGAGGGGTGACAGTCGGAGTGGGAAAGATTGTGAGGGCGTGGAGGGGAGTAGCGCCGTTCAAGGCCGCGCGCTTTGTTATTGTGTTGTGCCAGATGCCAGTCAGCCAGTCCCAGTCGCCTGTCTGTCATCTCAGCGAGCACTATCTACTACGTAGCTCCGTAGAAAACCTAACCTGCAGTTTGACGTGTTGTTGTTTATATAGAGTTTGTGTCTATCAGTCAGTGAGAATAACATTGTTGGTAAGTGTTAGCTGTCGAATTGAAATGGATAAGTTTTTGGTAAGATCTACGTGTAGTAGTTCTAAAAAGCAAAGAACTTTGTCACCGGAACAAGAAAAGCCTATTGCAGCAGGAACAGATGCTGAGCAACCAAGCTGTTCCTCTACTTCTACGCCTTTGTTACGAACTTGTGAAAACAAAAAGAAATCAGGTAAACGTAAATATGATGAGAAGTATTTATCGTTTGGTTTTACTTATACTGGAAATTTCAGTGAACCTGTTCCACAATGTGTCATTTGTTTAGAAACTTTGTCAAATCATTCGATGAAACCATCACTTTTATTGCGTCATTTTAATACAAAGCATATCAATCTCATAAACAAGCCATTAGAGTTTTTTAAACGGAAGGAGTCTGAGTTAAAAGTGAATAAAGGAGCAATCACTTCATTTACGGGGTTAAACACTAGGGCTGTTGAAGCTTCATACAAGGTTAGTCTGAGAATAGCACAAGAACTAAAACCTCATACTATTGGAGAGACTCTAATTTTGCCAGCAGCTAAAGACCTTGTTTCCACAATTATAGGTGATAAAGAGGGAAAACAGCTCGATGTGGTTTCCTTGTCTGATAATACTGTTTCAAGAAGAATATCTAATATGGCTTTAAATGTAAAAGACATTTTACTCAAGAAAGTGAACAGTAGTAAATACTTTGCGATACAAGTGGACGAAACAACAGATGTCGCAAATTTGGCTCAACTGTTATGTTATGTTCGCTATGAAGAAAAATACTCAGTTGGTGAAGATATGTTATTTTGTGAAACTCTTTCAGCTCATACTACTGGAGAAGACATATTTTATAAAGTAAATGAATTTGTGCTCAGGAATGGAATGGATTGGAAGAAATGTGTTGGTATATGCACGGATGGTGCGAGAGCCATGACAGGAGCTCATAGTGGATTGGTAACTAAAATAAAAAAGAAGCTCCGGAGGCACAACATATTCACTGCAGCCTTCACAGAGAAGCGCTTGTAACAAAACGCTGTCCAGCACAACTAAAAACTGTTTTGAACGAGGCTGTAAAGACAGTGAATTTTATTAAGAGCAGAGCCTTGAATTCACGCCTTTTTCACAACTTATGTCAAGAAATGGACAGTATTCATAAACAACTACTGCTCCACACAGAAGTTAGGTGGCTTTCAAGAGGAAAGATGCTGACTCGCGTTTTTGAGTTACGTCACGAGATATTGATTTTTTTAACAGATTCTGATTTTGAGCTACGAAGTCGTTTTACTGATGAACTATGGCTGTGTCGACTGGCTTACTTAGCTGACATTTTTTCAAAACTCAATGATGTGAACATGAGTTTTCAAGGTACTTCTAATACCCCGTTTCGAGTGTGTGACAAAATTAATGCCTTGAAACAAAAAATCACCTTTGCAGATGATGAAGCCAAGAAAAGCAAGGTTTCGTTTTTTCCTTCTCTCAGCACTTTTGTTGAAGAAAATGAGCTTTCACTTAGTAAGACAGTTCTTAGTGATATCAGTGACCATTGTAACATTTTGAAGGAAAACTTCAGCATTTACTTCCCAGAAAACTATAAAGAACATTTGTGGATGAAAACCCCGTTTAGTGACATTAAGAAAATGACAATCCCAGAGAATCTCTCATTAGCCGAAAAAGATCAACTGTTCGACTTAAATTGTGACTCAGATTTGAAGGAAGTTTTTGATAAAGCTACCCTGATTGACTTTTGGATTCAACGACGCCAAGACTACGGTGAAATCGCCAACCGAGCAGTCAAGTTTTTACTCCCATTTTCAACATCCTACTTATGTGAAGCTGCGTTTTCTTCTCTTTGTTACCTTAAAAACAAATACAGAAATAGGCTGGCTTGTGTTGAAAATGACTTGCGTTTGAAGCTAAGCCCAATAAAACCAGACATTGCAACTTTAAGCAAATCGCTACAAGCTCATCCTTCTCATTAACTTGTGTGTACTTATGTTTGAATTTGTTGTATTGTTTTCCAAATACAGTTTTGTTCTACACCTTAAAGTTTATTTATATTCTTTCATCCTAATTTTTATTTCAAAATAAGCATTGGTTATAACTATGAAAAGTTTAATTTTAACTAATTTATTTACAACTAACTGCAAAGAACTAAATAAACATTGTTTTAAAGTAAAGTACTTAAAAGGCTAAATGTTATTTTTTAATTGTTATTTACAAACTTTACTATGTTGGCAATGGAATGATGATTAATCATTTTTATACTGGTGGTACATGAAAGGAGGACTTCATATTAGGTGGTACGCCATCAAAAAAGTTTGGGAACCGCTGGATTCCCAATTGATATCAATATGTCATTGCCTCCGATCGATGCACATACGAGTAGCTCCTTTGGAAATTTCTTCGAGTATTTCATTTGATATAAATTGAATGGAATTATTTATTAGTGCTCGAGTGCGAATACCAAATAATAGATGAAACCTTAGATAATATTTGAATAGTTGCATAAATTGTAAATTTGACTGTTAATAATAAAGTACTTAACAAATAACATTGAGGTAACTGTAAAAATCCATCAAAGTCAGAAAAGGTAGTAGAACCGGCAACGTTACTTATTAATGATTTTGTGAAAATGTATCCACAAAGCCGGTGCTTAATTCAATTATGCTTTTATGGGATGAATTCAATGATGCCTGAATAATATATGTGAATATAACATATTTATTTGATGGAACACTACGAGCAAGATATAATTTTAGAGGGGAATTAAACTGATGCCTCAAGCAGCAGTCGTGTCCATTAGAATATAAATTGAGGCTTCATCCACTATTGGACATATATGGTTTCGAAATTGATGGGATATAATAATGAAGTCATGCATAATATGCAGATACTGAAATTACATTTTGATAATGGTACTAAGAATTTTCAGACACCAAATGGTTCATTCAACTATATATATATATATATATATATATATATATATATATATATATATATATATATATTATATATATATATATATATATATATATATATATATATATATATATATATATATATATATATATATAATTTTATATATAAGATCGACCTGTGGGCGTTTTGAAAGTCATCGATTCTTGATTGATAGATAAAATATGGACTGATGATTCAAAATAATGATGAAACAATTGTATCCAATTATCATTCAACAAGATCGATGATTTTTTCGAAGCGCACTTAATATTCACTTTTGAAAGTGATGGGTTCGTTCTCGTTGACAACATTTGTGTAGACAGCTCCCTGAGAATTTTATTTGAAATATTTCGATTAAGAGTCTCAGTATTTACTAGTATGAATGATTCGTTGATCTTGAAACTATATATATATATATATATATATATATATATATATATATATATATATATATATATATATATATATATATCAGAAATATATATTATACAAAGAATCATACATATTATTATTATTACGATTGTTCCCCATGAGGACGGCGATTGAACTACTTCAATTCGCAATTATTACGACTTTTGCTTCATCTTTTTTGCCTCCCAAAAACGCTTCTGAATGCTCTTTCTTCCGTTCATCTGTTCATTTTACTTCAGGTTGATGATTTGATTTTTGCTCGAACTTCACATGTGCGATGTTATAGCGACTTTCATTGCGATCTTCGAGATTTTTTAAATTGATTTGTTGTAGATCGTTTTCGACCTCTTTTAGCCACTCTGTTCCGCATTTACTCTTCATAATTATATCGAGTAGTTTCTTCGGTATTCTGGACTGTTTCATTCTGTAGACATGTGCGTAGAACTTTGCTCGTCGTTTTCTGATTTCATCCGTTATCGTTTTTGTCTTTTGATAAAGTTCATACTGAGGTCTTTTCATCCAAATGCCGTTTCTATTGATTGGCCCGTAAATCTTTCTAAGACTTTTTCGTCATTGTTTTTCTATTTCTGTAATTCTTGAGATGACCGCCAATAACAATTCTTGCAGATGCGTAGATTGTTTCTGGAAGAATAGTTGTGTTATAATGCTTCAATTTGGCGCCTCTCGAAATGCACTTTTTGATATAGTAAGCCCATGTTAGTTTGTAGGCCCTTTGGAGCTTGGTAATTTTCTGTTCATTAGCGACTCGGTTTAAACCTGAGGACTGTATAACTTCTCCGAGGTATTTAAAATGGCCGACATGCAGCATTTCACCATGTTTTGCGTTAAGAGAAGATTTACTTTTTGGTTTTCTTTCCATGCATTTGGTTTCATCATAAGAAATTTGTAACCCGGTTTACTGGGCATTTTCATATAGTTTTCCTACGGTGAGAATGGCTTCAGTTCTGTTGTCTGTGATGATAACAATACGCCTGCAAAAGTGAGACGTTTGACATTTATTCTATTTTCTTTTTTGATGCCCACTTGTATACCCTTTACGTGATGTTCCCATTCCCTAATATAATATTGAAAAGGATTGGCGAAAATCCGTACCGCTGTCGCACACTGATTTTGATTTCAAAGGGATCTGATACTTCGTCCATGAATTTTACTTTTGAAGTTGTACCTGTAAACGCCTGTTGAACTATCAATCTCCCAGAAATAACCAAAGTTAAAAAAATAAAATATCCATATTCAATTAACATTGAGCCCGAGCACGAACGCTCTGTGAGTTAATCTTTCTTTTGCTATGTACATTTATTTGTATATTGTCATGTTCTCTATTCATATTGTAGGTACTTGATTCTGAAATGAAGATTATGACTGATTATTATGGCAGTTAACAACAATATTGATGTTGATAAAGCTATGTTCAGGGATGGTGATCTCTGGTTTGTGTGAAATATATCAAGACTTTCCAAAAAATAATGAATAACTAGCCGCGACTGAATTGCCTGCGTGCAACGACAATGCGCAGCTCATACCAATCTGCGCATGGCCAATTGAAACTATACATATCCATATCCACATAACCTAGAAACGAACACTGACACCTATTAAGTTACGGTCACTCGAAATTGGCTTCAGGGTTCGTTTCTGTACAACATTGCGAAGACGTACGACCGAACGATAAGCACTTACCAAATTTAACCACGCATTTGTAGTCAGAATCTGATTCTTTTCATCCTAGACAGGGAAAATATAATGAAATAAAGAGGCATCATCATTTAGGAACCAGTAAATAAATCAAGTTCACTTTGAGAAACTTGGAACAAGGAGGAACATCATCTCATCTAATTGATGAAAACTCCGTTTATGTTGAAATAAATTAGCATAATAAATAATTGCAATTCCTTCTAAATGATTTGCGAGAAAATTTAAAACAAATTGCTGGTATGAGTTTGCCTTCATCCATTTTCACTGCATCTGTTAGTAACCTACTTATCAAATGTATTAAATGCTTTGAACATTAAAACAACGCTATGAATTTGTATGAACAAGTTTAATGTACAACATAATGAACAACCTGTATTTCCATAGATATTCATCGTAAAAGTTTGTAAACATTAGAATTAAAAATCTCTTTTCCCAATTAGGTTCGTACTTATTTTGTATCATAAAAACAAAACAAATTCGAAATGTATCTTACTTCATTTAAAAACCTGGTTGCTTTAATGTCTCCTTTTCATTGATAACCTAGTGTTTTATATTTACATCAGGTATATTTTCTTTACTTCATCAACTTATCGGTTAAACGAATGTAAATGTAGTGATATTTAGATTATTCAAAGGGAAACGGAAGTGACGAAGACATAATACGGGGATCTATTCACAACATTGAAGAATATTACATCTTCATTTGAGAAGATAAATATGTGAAAATTGTCTAAATACAGTCCTACTTCCATAAGGGCATTTAATTTCCTCATCAATGAGAGCCAAACTCTTCGAAAAATGTCAATGTCTCTTCTAAATACGAAATAATTCAGGAGTTAGATCCGGGGATAAACGTGGCCATAAGTAAGGTGTTCTCCTTGTAATGATAACAACAAACCACGAGCAACTGTAATCTTCTTTATCCCACAGTACATTTTTAGTTGCCAGTGTTTATCCGTTAGAAACTGTCCAACCAAGACAATAATAACTTCTCATTGAGATCCTTGTAAATAATCTTTGAAACAAAGGTTCCCGCAGAGTTTTCAGAATAAACATAGGATGAAATATGTTAAGAATGCCTAATTGAATAGACCCATGAATGAGGTAGCATGTACAATAAACAACCTGTGTGATTGTTGAATATTTTGTGCACGTAATTTTATTGCAATATCTAGCATGTTGAAGACATTGCTATATAGATCTGTTCATTGCTTCAAAAAAGAAACGTACTACTTGGCAATATAAAAAAATGGCACCCTTTGTTGCAGAAGATGTTTCGTAGGAGAAAAAATAGGGTGTTGCCTATTTGTCCGAATACCTCAAAATAAATCCACATAGAACGCAATCTGAAAGAATACGAATCATACGACATTCATCCGTTTAATTATTTGCTAATCGGAAAATTGAAGGAACCTCATTGAAATGAAGTTTGAAATTGAAGGGAGAATGGCAGAGATTTTGTCTATTCAACAAATTCTTAGCATTAGCAATGAGAGTTTTCGAGACTAATTACCGGTGCACCAACCTGGGTTTTACATTTCTTAGCTTTTAAAGCCAATAAATGAGTCTTATTTGAATATGAGCCATTTTGAATATGAAATTGTGATATTCAAAGTATTCGAAAATAGAAAATGAGAAATATTACAACTATCCGAAGAACTACATTTCGATGGAGTAAAGAGGTCATAATTCAAAGGGTCAGATAATCAACAGACTTATTGACTTCAATCTAAACATTTTCCAAATCAAAGAATGACAGTCCTAACAGCATATATCTTTCAATATATACATATATCTATAAAGGGCAAATCCCAAGTGGCAAGTCCTTCAATTTCATAAACACGAAACATCATGTACAATCTTGTGATGCCGTCGAAGGGGAGGAGATGGTGCGGATTAATTTGAACGTAATTTCATCGAAGATATCAAGTCCTGGATATATAGTGAGCTCAATGTCAGAAAGCCGAGGAACATTTAACTACATGGAAGCTCCTCTGGGAATAAGTTTGCAGATGTATAGGTGAATGACAAATAATCCAGCTGTGCAAAGATGGGAAGTTTGTTAAAGCTATTAAGTCGCTATCCTTTTCAGAGGTTACAACTGAGCACCTTGAATTGCTCATTAACTTTAAGAACATTTACTGGAATATTCGCGAAATTTTTGAGAACGAAAGGCCCACGGTTTTCTTCATCAGAAATTATACTTCCCTCGAAGGAAACTCTGAAAGTTGTTTCAGCAGTGAGCTTTAATCACATTAATTAACTTTTCATGATTCCGAAATGTATGCCATTTCATCTCATTCGTTGGAAATAATGTTTCAAAGGTTGGTTAGCTTTTTCCACTAAGACTTGCCTAAAAGTTCGTATTTAAGTAACCATGAAATGACTGTTAAATAAAAGTGCAACTTTTCATCAAGTTCAAATATTGGACTATTTCAGTAACTCTATTTATTATTGTGAAATATTACCAATTAGTCTTATTAGTTTTTGAAAACACCTGACTCATAAGTGAAATTGAAAACAAAGGACGTATTCCCATCGTATAAATTGAGTCAAACAGCACCATCTTACATCAGTATGATTTCTCTCTTTTTGGATTATTGGAATAATCTATATGTGCATCATTCGTGCATTATTAAGTAGAAAGTGGTTGGAAAACTGAAAATCTGAATATCTCTTGGGATACAAGAATAAATAGAGACTCAAAAGTTGTCCTAGTTATCATCATGTTCTACATGATGAATTCTTTTCAGCATCATCACAATCAATTGAAACTGAAGATGATTCGACGCTTTTCACAGCTGAGTATGTATCCTTTACTGCTGAAAAAATTCACCATAACTGAATAATCTGCAGATTGATGCGTTTTCTAGAGTGCATTTCGACTGTTTCCTGCTACTCTTTGAATTGTTACGTTCAAGCATCCATACACGAAGAATTCCTAGCATGGAAGCGAGATCGTAAAAGCTACAGCGCGATATAACAGTGGACACTGTCGGTATGTGAACAAAACTCCACCTCAAAGAAGGTTATTTGGTTTCCGTGAAGTTGTCAAAGTAATGCTCAAGGATTTGGTTGGATAACTTTCCAGTGAATGTTAATGAAGGGCTGACGAAAGGTGTTATTCACTTTCCTGCATCTTGCCAGCTGAATTCCATTCAAATATGATTTATGTACCCTCAACTAATAATCAATCCCCTCAATAATCCTATGACCAAATATGGATGCATTCTTGACAGAAGATATGCTATGACAGAACCATCACCATCATCTTCAAAACACACAAGAGTTCCTTAAAAAATATTGCACTACAGAAACGATATATATCAAATACGTTTACTAATATTTCTGAGGAAAAACTTTCAACAGCTCAGACAAAAACCGATTACGGGGAGTCAGAAAGGAAGACTGAGTCATTGAGAGATTTTCTTCAGGGTCACCAAATTTCCGATCATTTATGGTTGATATAGGACTTGGAAACTTGCCACAGAATTGCGGAGTTTGTACGAAACGTCATGAAATTACGGAGAATGTGAGCATAAATGGAAAGAATCTAAACGAGACGATAATCTTCACGAGAGCTAACTTGTTGTTCCAGAGTAGGATAAACAGAGTATATGCAAATTACGTTCGTTCCTTGACCACAAGCAAATTTACACATCTACACCAAATCATCAAGTAGTTATAACCTCGAAATAAGTAATCACCAATTACAAATACCAATGTCGATAAAAGTACCAGAAGGACAAATGAGGAAAATAATTGGGGAGATTATTAGGAAAGAAATGTCCGACATAATCATTTCATTCAGTCATGCAATGAAGTGTAAATTCATGAGTAACAACAGTTAACTCAGAAGGATATATTTAGATATACAGAAGCTGATTGTTAAAGAACCTATCAAAATAGAAGATAACATGAATATATTGAGAGGAAATATTACCTCCAATTCTCCTCTATCCGAAAATTATTTGTTAGATGAAAATTTGAGACTGAAGAAGCAGAGACCACTGTTAAGGGAGCAATTTGCTAATACAGCAGAACGATTGAATGGTGATTGAAAGATCAAGCTACGTGATATTAACCTTTTTAACACAATTGTAGATGTTTATATTATATCGGTTGTCCAGAAAGGGTAGGGGGTATTTGTAAGTTCAATTAAAACCAAACCACAAGTCAGAAAATAGCGGCCATTTCGGTGCGGATGTTGTGCTTCAGTTGCAGTAGAGTTCGTGGTTCATTTGCGTAAACTTTCTGCTTAAGGTATCCCCACATGAAATAATCAAGGGGTGTCAGATCGAGGCTTCTCGGAGGCCAGTTGATGGTTCCTCGACGAGAGATCACTTTTTCTGGGAAAAGCTGGTTGACAACCGCAAGCGACTGGTTTGAAGTGTGGCAAGTCGCCCCATCTTGTTGAAACCATGCCTCCGCATTAAAACCTTCAAACTCCTGTAATTGTGGAGCCAAAAAGTTTCGCAACATGTCGCAATACCGCTCACTATTTTCCGTGACAGTCTTCACGACGGTCTTCAAAAAAATACGAGTCAACGATGCCTTCCCCAGACATGGCAGCCCAAACGATAACCTGTGAACTATGTAGTGGTCGTTCATGTTTCTCTCTAGGATTTTCGTTGGACCAGAAGCGGCAGTTTTGTTTGTTTACGTGCCCATTAAAGTGAAAATTCGCTTCATCACTAAACAGGATGTTTTCAAACGTTGGAAAACGTTGAAGCATTTCATTTGCAAAATTTAGTCGAAGAGGATAGTAGGTAGGTTTCATTTCCCGCACGACCTGAATTTTGTAGGCTTTAAGATGTAAATCTTTCTTCAAAATAGTGTGCAACGACGATTTTTTAATGTTGAGGCCTTGACCTCGTTTGCGAACTGATTGAGACGGATTTTAACTGACTGAAACTCTCACTTCTTCAATCGCTTGTTGGGTTCGAACAGAGCGTGGGCGACTTGCATGGTGAATTTTCACACTCGAACCGGTATTCTCGAGCATTTTAATCAATTTTCTGATGGTATCGTCCTTCGGTGCATTCCGTACATTAAATTCTGCACGATATACACGTTGAGCTGACACTATCGAATCACCATTGCGATAATAAGCGCGTATGCAAAAAGCACGATGGTTTCCCGGGTACGCTTCTATGGTTACTGAATCTCCAAATAATGGCGGAGCAAGCTATCCAATCCGCCCCCACCAATCACGCAATTACTCGGACAGCGACGATACAAATACCCCCCACCCCTTCTGGACACCCGTTATATCTCCATCAAATTTAATTTTCTAGAGGTTGAAATATTCTCTTACTGTTTTTTTGGAACTTGGAACCTCGAACAAACTCACATGAGGCTCGCGCCTTACAGAGGGGCAATTTGACTGTTAAGGGGGGCACTTCAAAAATAGATTCGACACGAGTTGATTAATTTCGCATTTCTTAATTTCAACTGTTTCAGCCTATTCGGAGAGGCGGCATAAGACTTTTAGAAAGGCTATGGTAGGGCATGACACAAAAAAGATTGGGAAAAACTGTTACATCATTCATAACCACCCGTATTCTGGTTCATATTCCAACCATATTCAGCCCATCTGTCACAACAACCTGTTGAAATTATTATATATCACTATTTCCTCAAATTGCCAGCGTTTCGATTACACAGAAATTATCAGTTTAATAAAGGCGCTTCCCCTTTGTTTCCATGAATGCCTAATTAGAATCCAGCCGAAACAGTTCAATCATCGACTTTAACTGATGAGGGACATTTATTATAACTTCCAAATTTCCCAAGAATCATGATTCGAGATGCCATGATCCTCTTCATATATATATATATATATATATATATATATATATATATATATATATATATATATATATATATATATATATATATATATATATATATATATATATAAACTGCGTACGATTTATCAGATAAGGATGATAGCCATTTTTCTCCTACTCCCATTATCCTTTTTCATTCCAGATACAACTCGTAGTCGGCAAAAACTAGCTAAATTTATTGCTGTGTTTATGTCTCAATTCTAGCACATAACGAACAAGAGCAAAGCAGATGGACGTCTTTAATTGTTGACGGAATTTATGCCACTTCAGTTTATTACGCAACCCTTTTCATTATAAGGAAATAAAATAGTTTTTTATTGATTGCTTTTCAGAACAGAAGTTGATATTTCAACAGCAATACAATCTCAGAGAAAGACGCTATTCAGACAAAGAAAGGATAATAGAAAAATGAACTGACTATGTATTACCTAAAAACGTTTACATATGTATAAAGTTGTTTGAAAGTGAAAATAAACTGTTATAATTTTGGCATCTGTGATAATTTCAACAAAACATTTAATAGCATATTATGGCCCTTTTGCAAACAAATTCTCTGGAAAAACACGCATTTAATTGTGAATTATTATTCCGATTGTACCTCCGAATGCTAACATTCATTTAGAGTTTAATTTATTAGGCACTACCCCTGCATATACTCTTCTCTATATTTAATATTATTTTACAGCAATTATTATACGTATTTGCATATCAAAATGCATATTCCAGTGAAGTATATATATTTGAATTTAACATATATACGAACAAGTTTTTCTATTTAAAATGAATATTTACGAACAATTTACCAAACGAAATATGATCAAATCAAGGATATTTTGTTTTGCATTACAATTTTCGTATCGGCTTTGCTCTTGACGTATTGGCTCTATTAGATAGATGGATGAATATATTATTTGAATAATAGAAATTTTTTACTAACCACGTCTATAATTTGTTGAAGAGTTAGGCCGAATTTGACTTCCAATGCTTCTGATTCGTTGGCTACAGGCCTCTCCAGAACGTTGTACATACCTAACAGGTTGTTGAGCAATCTCTTTTCGTGTGGCCCCTGCTGAGTATCTGAAAAAAATTGCCAATATAAGCACATCTTTTCATTCACATAAAAGATCAGTATTTCTATAAAAGCTTGTTGAAATGAGATGGTCATTTCACAATGTAACGATTTATATTTTGTAGTTAATCATAATTGAGAAGTCGAAAAAAACGGCCAAGTAATGAACAAATATATTGAAACAATAGATTAATAAGACGTACTTAGAATACACACGTATATAACTAACAATAATACAAAGCATACTTTCGATGTAAGTTACTTTTTCAAATACCAAGTGTAAAGAAAATAATAATGTCGTGCATTATTGTTGATACAATAGTTCATCGATTCATATCTTTAGTGGTAACTAATTTGATAAGGATTCCATAGTGAGGAATGGAATTGTGATTAGCGAAAGAAATTAAATCATTATAATTGGAATTGGAGTAACCGTCAGTGTTGAAAAAGGAGACGAAGCTATGGATGGCCTCATTTCAGTCGATTTTGGTGAATATGTACGTCAAAATGATCAAGATCCCATAATTTAAGAAGTTCCGCTGGTGATTGGTTGAAGCATTTGTACGGGATTCTCGTCCTTATGGTATCTAGTGAAGTGGCCAATTCGAACATTTTTTACTTGATTTGTGCTTTTGAGATTTTTTAAATGATGTTCTCATTCTTATTAAAATTAGATTTGAATTTCCTTTAACATGATCAAGTCAAAGTTGAGTACATTACGATGAATTGTTTAGGTTGTGATTCACGTATAAGAAGTTGGTGCGGAATCGTTATATAAAATTTAATGGTTGGAAATGTTCATCAATCTTGATTTATGACCTATTGCATTTGAAGGTGTCTACTTATAGCAGTAAAAGTTATTATGGAAGATGAAATGGGTACTTGAGTCTCGGTATTCGAAGATTTAATCGTCTTTACTTGAGTTAATAACCCATATAAAACACAAATCCAATTCTCTTGTATGTGAAGAATGATCCTCTCTGAATCTTTCACACTGTACATACAATATTACTTTGAAACGTTCAAAATAGGACCATCAAATTATTATATGAAACAACTATGATAAACCTTGAGTTTAGTAGTTCATTTCATGAACAGGCATAAAATTGATTTATTGATTTGAATTCAACAGAATTGCATTTCAGTTCATGATTGATTTCTTTATGTTCGTTTTTATTTCTCTATATATAATATCTTTTTATCTACGAAAAAAAATTTTTGTTTGTTAATTTAATTTGAAACCAAAAAGTTTGGACGAATACATTCAAATTAGTGATTTCGTAAAGAATATGAATAAAGGTAATGAAATAATAAGAATCTTAGGTTCAAGAGGAAGAAGAGAAACGAAAGAAGTATCCTACAAAATGCTGGACGTTGAAAGATTATTGAATAAGACCATTTCTCTCGATACAAAATCTGGTCAAAATTATTTCCAAACTTTGAGTGAGACCAAATATTACGTTCAACTAGTTCCAGAGCGGAATAAGAGGATTCTAAATAATTTCATCACTATGTACCGAAACAAACAGCACAGCTCAATAATTTTGGAATTCGCGACATCTTATGTCTATTGTTCACTTTCGAGTGAAGTCTTCCATGATTCTTGATAATACTCTATGGATGTCTATTCAACTGAAAACTATGAGCAAACCAATCAAAGTGTAATCAAGTGTACCGCGATATTCTGTGGTACTTAAACAGGGTCGTAGTAAGGTATTTTATCGGAGTTTTGAGATTTGTTGAATGATGTACAGTGTATTGACTCAGACATTTATGCTGAAAGAGAATTTAAGTTTTCATTGCTGAATTCTTGCAATATATGGAATATATATATATATATATATATATATATATATATATATATATATATATATATATATATATATATATATATATATATATATATATATATATATAAATATCGATTAACGTCACAAATAAGTGATAAAACTACCACTATGAATCAGGGATCAATTTCAGGTATTGATGAATAATTGAATAATACCCAAAGATTTTCACATTCTGTGTTATCCAATGAATTCAGATCATATTTTCCGATTTTATTTGATGTATTGGACATCTGTTGTGTGTTCCAATTGCTCATTGTTCGACGTTTAAACAAAATCTCATTTGACTTTATCAGGAATATTATTAGGAAAAAGAGCTTGTGGCCTATATTTTGTTTGCATTTCACAAAATTCATCTCAAAATGGCACAATGTATGATATACCGAAGAAGATCTACGAAGAAGATATTAATACGAAAAACCGATATTAATCACAAGAATGTCATAGCAGAAAGGTTATATGAGCATGTACGAAGTATAACACTTTCACTGTACTTCAAGAGGTAATATTTGAAGACGTTGTACCCGATGCCAACTGTGTGGCAGCACAAGATACACTCTTTCGTTTCACAAGGAAGTCATAAGTTACGCCACGTTTATTTTCAAGTCAGATAACATCTAGAATCACGAATAATTTTAGGAATACAAAACGAGATTGTCAAGTATTGCACACATCACAACTCCATCTACAGGAATCAATACAAAATACTCTCTACATTAAAGAAACCGTCAATACTCGTGAGTATCTACTTAAAATGGAAACGTCTGTTCTGAAACTTAACATTGCATGATCTCACGTTTCAATTACAGTTGAGTACTTTGCATCAAAATTCTCGAAAAGTTTTCATGAAAATTACTAGACCCCTAAAAATCAGACGTTTGATAACTGCTGTTTACAAATTGGAGCAGGAAATTAAGAATGTTCTCGTAAAGGCCGCCAAAAACGAGATTATCTGGTTCAGACGTGCGCTTCATAATACATAAGATGTCTTGAAAGGCTTTATATAAATAATTTGTAGTACGTGATAAATTTTTGACCAAATGTTTACTGTTTTCTGAGTCAGTAATTAATGACGTTACTTCACCGAAAGAAAACATCTCAATATTCTGTAAACTGAATTTTGACTTGAATATAGAGCACCAGGAATGCGTTGTTCACAACTGATGATGATTCGGTAAAATGAACGTATCCGCTCGATGATCCGTCATGTTTCGATTAATCTCAGTGAGAATATCGTTCATGTGAACGATGTTTGAAAATATGGCAATAGGTAAGATGGGCTGTAAATTGCCAATATTTATAGTTTTTATTCCATAGTTTTTGTGTTTTAACCTCATATTTAATTATTAGTGCTGATGAAGTATTATTTGAAGTATAAATATATTATATCTTTATGATCACTTATAGGTTTAATTGTAAGATATTCAACGTTTTCCCTTCATTATAATCAACAGATATTCAGTCCACGATCTTTCCACATTAACATTTTTCGATTTCGGCCCTCCAAATCCACTCTATATGAATGTAATCGCTAATGTGAACGAAACTTTGTGTACGAATTATTCAAGTGATCCGTATTGAAACCAATCCAAACACTAAGAAATACATGTTAAATGAACCATAGAGCAGTATTTAGACCACAGAACGTGAAGAACAAGAAAATCTGAATTCGTGAGTCCTAGAATACAGGACTGTGCGTTAATTAAGATATTGGGAAATATCTTCCGAGCTATAAGTTGTACAGCTGGTTTTCTTTAGGTGGTAAAGGTTCAGAAAAAAAAATTCTTTTTCAAGTGCTCAATAAATCAATAATAAAAAAATAGCGGGACATAAGCCTTGGAGAATTTCATTTTTCAAAGAACTATACTTTCATACTGATATGCCCTTTCGTTTTACTGTGATTTTTTGATACACCGAAAAAGAACTGATAAGGGTGAATCTCGTAGCTTAACATTAGAATTTATCAATCTGGATTCTAAAAAGATTGAAATCAATTCATAGATCACTCAAGTAAAAGCATTCATTCAACGTGTTGTTATATCGTCTATTTTACAGTTCCCTGCATTGTGAATACTTAGTGATGTAAAATGGAAAACAATCAGCAAGGTCAATCGAAAATATGTGCATAGAACTTTTAGGCACACGTAGTTCTTGAAGAATAAATAAAGCACGCGATGAATGTGGGGCAAATATTTAGGAAACTATTTCAATAGAAAACTTCATCAGGTTACAAAAAAAGAAATGCCTCTTCGTATACCCGAATTGTATTTTATTCATCTATTTTTCGAATAAAAGTTATCAAAAGCCGATAAGAAGCGAAAGCGTTTAAGATGTGACAGAAAATGGCGTTTTTCAGGCTGTTGGATCTATGAAGATAAGAATGGGACAATAAGAACAGAAAATCTCTTCCAAAAAGTTCTCAACTGAATTTAATTGAATATCTGGCCTGAACAGAATACTCGGAAATAACTTCCCGCAACTTAGCAATACAGATTCGTTCATACAAGCATTTTCAGTTTCATTTATCTCCAACATAATAGTCCGTAAAGGAGCTCTCGGGATACTTTAATTCCCTGAAATTCCACAATTTATAAAGTGTCTCATTATTTAGGAAGGATTACGAACTGAATCGGTATACATATTCTCTTTCTACATAGTCTATTCCTGAATTATGAATGTTTTCTCAGCTTTTTTGGTCAGATTAATGTGTTTATCGGAATATTGTACTACTATAAAAGATTGAGAGTTAATTGGAATTGCAGATGGCGCTTTATGTTTCATCAATAAAGTGTTTTCGGTGCGCCATCTCACTGAATTGAAACATAAGTTATTCTAATAGAAGAGTTTCCTTCGTGTGATCTGTGTAAATTTTCTTTTGTTTTCTATCAATCAAAAATATTTTCTGGACATTGTCAGAGATGACGGTGCTGTATGCATTATCATCATAGATATCCATTGTATGTAAATTACGAGAAATAGGAAACTAAGAAAGTACCTATTAAGTAATCGTATGATTGTATCAATTGAAAGATATTTCTTCTATTTAGATTTCTTCTTGTGTAGGTCACAGTGAGACTATCACATTCAACAGATTATACTAACAGTTAGTACATTATTTAAACTGTACGAACAAACTTCCAACTTCCGTAAAGGGATTGATGTATAATGCCTTTTATTTTTCTTCTTCGTGTTGCAATTTAATGGCTGACCTTAGAATGCCAATTATTTTTAACAAGTGCTTCTTGTAAAATTGCTTAAGCCTAGGGGTGTCGATGCAAAAAAATATATCGAAGTTTATTCGAATTGTTTCATTCAATCGTTGCATCGGTGTCTTTCCATACATTATAAAGTTGATATTTTCGATACATCGAATGAAAACATCGATTTATAGTGATAATAAAATTTGAAGGAGTCTAAACATTAAAAATTTATTGATAAGTATTTTACGAATTGAGTACTTTAAATGTGGTAGGTCACTAATTGAAGTAACTAATTATTTATAAATTCAGTGGACGATGAATCTACTCTGTGATATTTCATATTTAAATGAGAGGTATTAATAAAAACTTGTCTAAAAATCACTGACTGAACAATTTTTTATTCGACTAGTTTCGCCTTTTACGTTCTTGATAATGCTGTAAAAGGCGAAACTAGTCGAATAAAAAATTGTTCAGTCAGTGATTTTTAGACAAGTTTTTATTATTACCTCTCATTTAACTAATTATTTGCTCAAATGTAAGGTGACTTGTGGATTAATATGCCACTAGAAAAAGACATATTTATCAAACATTTTTTGTCTTTTTCTGCCTAAATCTAATCTTATTGAACTGATCAGACGAGTTTACTCGTTGAAACACAAGCATCGATGTTTTCGATGCATAAAGGTATATCGACACCCCTACTTGATGCAATGTGGGTACAAGTGTATCGACTATCGACATAATATAGTTCAGTTAACGAATTCGCGTATATTCTGATTGATTTCACGTTTTTTCTCCACTCATCGAAGCCGAATAAAATAATCACAAAAAAAACTTTACTATAAAGTTCAGCTAAAAAATAGTGTTTCATACACAGTCTGCAATTCTGAGGCTTTCCTGGAGGATTTCCAAAATTGATGAAGTTTGAACGGTAGAAAACAATGAAATTCTACTGATTATTTGTCGCTGAACAATTGTGCTTGTTCTTGAGAGTAGGACACATTTGAAAACTCAATAACGGGTATATCGTTCCAAAGTGAGACATCGTTCATTATTTTCACTAAAATGGGACACATTCGAAATCATGAAACGATCCTTGCAAGGCAGTATGTTTTTCTGAATATGAGAAGCTACGTCTTTATATTCTACAAAGAAAAATCTGAAGTCGTTATTTCCAAGAGTAATATCCTCCTAATATGACAAAGAGCTAGAGACATCATGCAATTGAATTTCTTCTGAATATATAAGCGTCTTTTTTTTGAAGACGCTTGTTTGACGAATCGAGCTATATTTTTCATCGACGTTGATTCATGTTCAGATGATCTTAAACATATTGATTAAAATTTCAGCAAGCGTTTCAAAATCTTTAGTATCTTCTTCATATTGAACAAAAGTTTTTAAAATGCCATGAAAAGTATACTAATCAAGAAAAGACAAAATCAATATCAATAAATTTCTTTCTCATATTATAGATACATTTTCAAACAATATTTTATCTCACATCGTTGATTTTTCACCTTTGGACTTTGTTTGTCGTTGTAGGCAGTGCAGAAGAATCGTGGCATGATTAAAACTATTGCTTTAATCAGAATATTTTAACAAACTGGAAAAATCCTCGAGAGTTATAGCGTACTCGCACTTTGGACCTTTTTGCAATCCCTGGAATTACGAAGAACTGTCCGAAACAAAGGACCGTCCAGCTAAACCTCTAAGATGTTAATCCTACTGGTATATCCCGAAAGAAAGGATATGCGAACTATGACGTCAAATACGACGCCTACTTAACCGAAGATCTCTGTGAACCACTGATGAATACTTAATAAAATACAAACCTATAATGGATTACAAGTTTATATGCTATAATGTCAATTAACTCCTCGAACCACACTATTTGAACATTGATAATTTGTCATTTTCAATTAATAATATAATTAATAAATTCAATGGACGATGAATCAACTCTGTGATAGTTCATATTTAAATGAGAGGTAATAAGAAATACTTGTCTAAAAATCACTGACTGAACATTTCTTTATTCGACTAGTTTCGCCTTTTACGGCATTATCAAGAATGAATAAATATTACAAAGACAACCTATGAATATTTGCAGATCCGTTCGGACCACAGAATACACCCTAAATCTGATATATACTGTGATTCGGTCACTGGAGGTGGTAGAATATAGAACATCAATATCAAAATCAATATAGCCATAGAACATAAAGTTAGGGAACTCAAACTATCAGAGATTTGAATCTTCTCAATGACCAGTTAGATCTAAACCACTCCTCGCTGTTAAATATGTGATAGTTTGGAAATCCCTACCTCTATGTTCTATGGATATATTGATGTTGATATTGATGTTCTATATTCTACCACCTCCAGTGACCGAATCACAGTACATTCCAAATTTGGGGTGTATTCTGTGGTCCAAACGGATGTGCAAATATTTAAAGGTTGTCTTTGTAATATGTATTCATTATTGATAATGCCGTAAAAGGCGAAACTAGTCGAATAAAGAATTGTTCAGTCAGTGATTTTTAGACAAGTATTTCTTATAACCTCTCATTTAAATATAATTAATACTTAGCTACGCACAAACCATTTAATTCACTGGATGTAGGTTTCGAGCTGGTTTCATATTCTCAAGAGTCGAATCAACTCTCAGAAAGAATGCGATAGCAGATTGATCATTTTCTTCTTCTGCATGAACAATATGACAAGTGAATTGCTATGGAATTGAGCCGACTGTTTTGAATTATATAATTTTACAAACATACAGTATTTTCGTTACTTTTTAATTAATGCAATAATTGTGGATATTTCTCTACTGTCAATCACTTGGATACAAACATTTGTGATTGTTTCGATATTGCAGTTATTCCTGTATTAATAGAAAAGAATAAATTGATATTATTCTGAATAAAGCTGACCAAGCGGACTTCCACATATTATATTTGTTGACACAATCATAGCAGTTAATTTCAACACAATATCCTGCAATAATAACGAATATTTTATATATGCCCTTTAATTAATTATGTTCGAAATGATACGGTAAATTTTCAGTTTTGATATATGAATCGTTTTCGTCAATGTTACTTCAGAATATTGGAATGTAATTCTTTGCCTGTTTCAAAGATGATGAATTTCGGAAATTTTCAGTAAAAATTGACTATTTGATCCGGTATTTCATTATGCTCACATTCAGTTACGATATGCGTGATTTCTTGAAAAAGGCTTGAAATAGACTACAAGAAATTGAATTCTATAGTTAATAGTACAGGATCCGTGGCCTATTTTTTCACCTGATTACTATCAAGCTAATTTTCCGTGAGTAGCTTCATTTTGATAAGACGCCCAACAATTTCCTGTGCGAAAATTTTTGATTGTGGTAGCTAACAGAGGTAGCAATGATAAAATATGTCGATTTGATGATTCTTCAATATTTATTACTAACTGAATTGTTTTTATTAAATCTTATGATAATTATCTAAATTATTTGAAAAAATATTTGTCCTACAAAATCTATGGTTTCATCAAAGAGTCCTCCCCCTCCAACATGTATTGATAACGAGATCACCAAAAATGATTACTAACCAGCTGATTTTTTTTTATTACTTAGTTAATATTTATATAATGTAACGGTCATATTGTCCTACAAATTCCGTGGTATGTTATCCCGGTCCTACGCTCAGAAATTGTTAATACCATATGACCATTTTTCTCATTACTAACTGTAGGACAAAAATATTACATAATAGGATAGTGTGTTCAGTGCCCAAATAAAACAATGTCCTACAAAAAAACAGGTATGTATCACTAGTCCGACAAGAATTGTCATTTTTTCGTTTTCCTATTTCTAACATAAGATACAGTGAAAAAATCTTTTTAAAATTTAAATAAGTTTATTTTTTGGAAAATTAGGTACAAAAATTGGTGTATTGGTGTATTTATAGATAAAAAAAAATTAATCTTCATCATATTCATCTGATGAATCTTCATAATCTTCGCTACTAACATCGCTGTCATCTTCATTTATTTCACTTTCCTCACTCGTGATATCTGACTCTGTAATAACATGAAAAAATTAAGTAAATTATATAATAATGAATAATCAATCAATAAATAACAATAGTATAAATAGATTACCTTGTATTTCAGAAGATAATTCTTCAAAAGATGGACTTTGGGGACCATCAAACCAATAATATTCATATTTGCCATCAATTATTGTCCATCCAAAATTTTCCGGCAATTTTTCCGTGGGGCACCGCATATGCGCGTTACACCATATATTGCAGATAAATGCAGTTCTTTTAATTTGTTGTAACAATTCTTCTTTTGTTGGTTGCAAACTGGAAGGATCATATCCTACGATTTTTTGTTTTAAAATTTCTTCATTTTCATTTTTTGATTTATATCCTTTTTCAAATAACTCGTACAGTCCTTTGTTGATATCATTTTTTGTTTTTAATGAATACACTCTGCATACATACTCTTCAATAATTTGAAATACCTCATTCGATGTTGTTAATGCTGTATTTTCAATCCGTAGGAGTCATACTTTTTCGTGCGTGCTGCTGGCGTTCATCGATTTATAAGACGTTATATTATCACGTCAAAATATATCCAAATAATTTCTCGAAAGACAAAAAAAAATAAAACGTAGTTAACTGAAAAATGCTTACTAACACTCTTATACTCGACACAAACGTGGGATACCTACTACGACGGAGTAAAAATGCTCTGCGCACGCGTAACGGCAAAAATGGTCATATGGTATTAACAATTTCTGAGCGTAGGACCGGGATAACATACCACGGAATTTGTAGGACAATATGACCGTTACATTATATAAATATTAACTAAGTAATAAAAAAAAAATCAGCTGGTTAGTAATCATTTTTGGTGATCTCGTTATCAATACATGTTGGAGGGGGAGGACTCTTTGATGAAACCATAGATTTTGTAGGACAAATATTTTTCAAATAATTTAGATAATTATCATAAGATTTAATAAAAACAATTCAGTTAGTAATAAATATTGAAGAACCATCAAATCGACATATTTTATTATTGCTACCTCTGTTAGCTACCAATATCGAGAATTTTCGCACAGGAAATTGTTGGGCGTCTCATCAAAACGATGCTATTCACGAAGATTCAGCTTGATAGTAATTATTTTTACATCAATGATCTGTACTACTACTTTTAAACGTAGGAACCGGGATAACATACCACGAAATTTGTAGGACAATATGGCTGTTAAATTATATATATATTAACTAAGTAATAAAAAAAAAATCAGCTGGTTAGTAATCATTTTTGGTGATCTCGTTATCAATACATGTTGGAGGGGGAGGACTCTTCGATGAAACCATAGATTTTGTAGGACAAATATTTTTTCAAATAATTTAGATAATTATCATAAGATTTAATAAAAACAATTCAGTTAGTAATAAATATTGAAGAATCATCAAATCGACATATTTTATCATTGCTACCTCTGTTAGCTACCACAATCAAAAATTTTCGCACAGGAAATTGTTGGGCGTCTTATCAAAATGAAGCTACTCACGGAAAATTAGCTTGATAGTAATCAAGTGAAAAAATAGGCCACGGATCCTGTACTATACAACATTTTGAAAAATACAGGTATATATATCAGGGAATTTTGGTGTTCTATGGTTTTGGTTTTACCTAAAATATTCCATTCTGAGAAATAATTTCTATTACCTGAAAAGGTTTAACAAGGGTGAATTGTTTAATTCTATCTGTTCATTGAGCAAGTTTCCAGAATTTTTAAGCCGATTTATTTCCACTACTTCCCAATAATATAATTGACTACTTCTCCCTATATTGTGTAGAATTTTGAAATTCGTATCAAAAGTATGGGTTTCTGTTAATAAATGGTTAGCATAATTCGAATTACTTTTATTATGGGCGAAGCTATATTTATGTTCCTGTATTCTAGTACCGAAATTTCTACTAGTTTTACCTATATATATACCGGGACATGTTCCACAATTCAATTGGTAAACACCTGATTTGTCTTCTCTTTTAATTTTGTTTTTATTGTTCTTAATGTGTCTCGATGAATTGTTGCTCGTTTTAAATGAAATATTAAAATTATGTTTACTTAAAAAGGTTTTGACTTTTTGACTGACGTTTCCAAAGTATGTTAAACTGTTATATTTACGATTTCTATCCGGCTGATAAGGAAATACTAATCGTAGAGCTTTCCGATAGAGTTTTTTTTCCAGAATTTTTGACACGAGTTCGCTTTCATAATTATTATTAACCGCAATATGTTTAATGATATTCAATTCTTTATTGAAATTTTCTGCTGATAACGGTATATTGGTTAATCTGTGTATCATACTTTGAAACGCTGCCATTTTATATGGATATGGGTGGCATGAGGAGTTATGGATTATGGTAGAAAATTTCAATAAAGAATTGAATATCATTAAACAGATTGCGGTTAATAATAATTATGAAAGCGAACTCGTGTCAAAAATTCTGGACAAAAAACTCTATCGGAAAGCTCTACGATTAGTATTTCCTTATCAGCCGGATAGAAATCGTAAATATAACTGTTTAACATACTTTGGAAACGTTAGTCAAAAAGTCAAAACCTTTTCAAGTGAACATAATTTTATTATTTCATTTAAAAAGAACAACAATTTATCGAGACACATTAAGAACAATAAAAACAAAATTAAAAGAGAAGACAAATAAGGTGTTTACCAATTGAATTGTGGAACATGTCCCGGTATATATATATATATATAGGTAAAACTAGTAGAAATTTCGGTACTTGAATACAGGAACATAAATATAGCTTCGCCCATAATAAAAGTAATTCGAATTATGCTAACCATTTATTAACAGAACACCATACTCTTGATACGAATTTCAAAATTCTACACAATATAGAGAGAAGTAGTCAATTATATTATTGGGAAGTAGTGGAAATAAATCGGCTTAAAAATTCTGGAAACTTGCTCAATGAACAGATAGAATTAAACAATTCACCCTTGTTACCTTTTCAGGTAATAGAAATTATTTCTCAGAATGGAATATCTTAGGTAAAACCAAAACCATAGAACACCAAAATTCCCTGATATATATACCTGTATTTTTCAAAATGTTGTTATTATTCTGTAAGCATCTGAAGAAGTCCTTTGTAACGACGAAACGCGTCATTCTATGTAGTCAATAAAGTGTAAATCATAAGTTCAAGTGTTTGAATTTAAGTTATATTCAATTATAATGGATTCACATCAAGTAAACGCCAACACTATTAAATATTCAGATGAAATTGTTCATAAACTAGATTTGTAAAATATTGTATCTTAACTGATAAGGACGTGTGAAACTTTCATTGTAAGATGTATTCATATTTATTCTATTCATTCCTTAGATTAGGGATATATAGTAATCTATGCATTAAATATGCATACAACTTTATAAATATATTTCTGTCTTCTGATTCATAAGTGGGATTTTGAGAAATCAAGTCGATGACTTTCGTCAGTTGCACGAGATCAACTGAGGAGTACCATTGCAGTAGGAATCAGTAACTGTCTTGCATTTCCAATTAAGTGGGCACCGATCAGTATTCTCTATCATTTTTTTCATAACCAGCTCTGCTTCAATACATTTCTGAATAATTCGTATAAAACTATCAAAAAGCAGTTGAAGTGTACTTTTCATATATATATATATATATATATATATATATATATATATATATATATATATATATATATATATATTTTCTAAAGGTTTTCTTGTTTTTCAATCATTTCTACTCATGTGAATATTGAGAATTTCATTCATACGAATTTTTGTTTTGTTGGAACTTCGGAACGAATAACTTGAATCCATTTATTAGAATAGCATAATACTTGTCATGAATAATTGTTTCGAAACTGAATAATTGTTTTAAATTAATTGATCTTAATAATTGTTTCAAAATTTCAACTTTGTTCAGCTAAAATCTTACAATACTTGGAAATGCCAAAACTGAATATGACTTACTCATTACAATATCTTCACGCATAAATTTTGTATAGTACATTACAATTTCTATAAAGTGATCATAAACAGTGTTAAACGAAGGAATAATTATTATCATCACCATGAAGTTCTAGAATAGTTTCAGTTTTCAATCTACTAATGAATCATAATGAACCTTCGAATACGTGAAGAATATAACTACCTTCAAAGTGATATTCCGTGCTATATTTTCGAATTCACTGTTGCTACTCGAATAACATTATGTTGGTTCCTTTTATCTTATAATACTTGCATTGTTTGTGTGAATCAATGTGGCGTTGATTAAGTCATTTTCTTGTAATTGATTCTGTTGTATACGTGAGCCTTTGTAATAAATCTGAACAATGAAGTGTTGAACAATAGTCGACCCAGCTTTTTGTCAGTTTGCCGATTTCCATTTTGAGAATCTGACAGCGCCATCTTATCCAGTTGCACGAACTTACTTGAATACAGCGAGCTTTCCTCCTAGCGTCTGATTATTGCCACATTCCATTAAAAGGGATATTTCAAACTCCACTAACAGAAACTAATTCAGAAATGTCTATCTACAAAAGCGTATAGTTTGTTTTCGAAGGATTTTGATTCACTCAACGATAAAGATGAAAGATTGCGATGACAACAGATATAAGAAGAACAGTGAACGTTGCATTTGTTAATCTCGTTTTTAATGGGGAATAACGATTCAAATTTAATACTTAATTGCTGGAAATTAGCGAAGTGGTTCGTGAACGGAAGTTTTAGTGATATCCGTTGAAAACACAATTTCAATGATAATGACCTGAATGAATGGATTCACTTTTCACGTCGTATGAGTAATCGATTTTTGATGAATAGAAATAGAATAGTTCAATCGGCAAACTCGTCTACTGATAGAAATTTGAAAATTCTTGATTTCCGTATATATATTTAGGACAAATATTCGTAATTGTTTGCCTTGTGTCTAAACAATTGGAGTTATTTTCAGTTGACGACAGGCTACTGAAGTGACAACTTTTTGAAGGGAGTTACTATTTCTAGTGAAATTTTAATTGAGAATGAATAATGATTGATTTTTTAAGCGTAGCTTTTTTTGAAATTGAAAAAACACTCAATTTGCATCATATATTCAATATTTTCATTTAAATTGATAACTTGGCCTTTGCCATTTGCATTTTAAAGATAACTTCGTGTAAATATTGTCCATTGGTCCATTCGGAAGGTCTAATTTTGCGTCACTTTTTCGAACATTTCGACCTGTATCCCACGAATTACGCGTGTTATGTTATCCTGTAAGCCTTCAATCGTGTTCGGCTTGTCCATATACACTAACGACTTTACATAACCCCACAAAAAATAATCCAGAGGCGTCAAATCGCATGATCTTGGCGGCAAGTTCTGGGCCATTTTGAGAGATAGGGTGCTCACCAAATTCATCCTTCAACATGTCCATTGTTTCACGAGCTGTGTGCCATGTGGCACCGTTTTGATGAAACCACATTTCATCCAAGTTCAACTCGGCCAACTGGGACAAAAAAAAGTTGCGTATCATGGCTCGATATCGTTCGCCGTTGTCGGTAACGTTTCTTTCACGGTCGTCTTTGAAGAAAAATGGAAAAGTTTTGTTTATTTACATATCCGTTATTTACATATTTGTTAAGCCAGAAATGAGCCTCATGGCTGAACACAATTTTTCGATAAAACAGCGGATTTTCATTAAGCTGGTCTAAGGCCCATTCACCAAAAATTAGACGTTGTGGTAGGTCATTCGGCTTCAATTTTTGCAGAAGTTGAATTTTATAGGCTTTCAAACCCAAATGAACACGTAAAATTTTCCATGTGGTGGAGTAACACATGCCCAATTGCTAAAAACGGCGGCGAATTGACACTTCACGATCCTCATTAATACTGTACGCTACGGCTGCAATATTCTCTTCAGTACGCCCTGTACGCATGCGAGTTAATGGTTTAATGTCTAGCAAAGTAAACTTGGTGCGAAATTTGGTGATGACAGCACGAGTTGTTGATACATTTTTTCTTCGTTTAAGTTACTGTAGTAAGTATGTGAGTACCAGGGTGGCCCAAACACCCTCACACCTGCTTGTTTACTACCTGAGGTGACGTGAGTGTTCGAGCTTGACGATCATTTACAATCTGACCGGTTTTACCTCGCCAGCAATTCAGTTGTGAGCCTACCGGTGCGACAGTTGGTGGTTTCTGCCTTGTCTTGTCCAAAGATGGATATCACTCCGAGAAAGCGTTCCAAAATTATCGCTCTTAATGAACACACATCAATGACTGTAAGAGATATAGCTGAAGCTGTTGGTGTGGGAAAGTCCTGCGTTTCGAGAATTTTAAAAACATTTGGAGAAAGCGGCTCATCGTCTCCAAAAGAAAAGGAAACTGTGGCTGCAAACAGAAAACTACTCCAAGAACAGACAAATTGTTGATAAGAAATAGCAAAATCAATCCGAGAAAGACAAGCACTGAAAGCACTTCGAAGGAATTCAATGGTTTCTGGTGTGGAGGTGAGCACCTCAACTGTGCGAAAACGACTGCTGGAGGTTGGCCGTAAGGCAAGGAGACCAAGAAGAAAGCAACTGCTTACCCAGAAAATGATGAAGAAACGTTTGGGATGGACCAAAAGTACCGTGCGTGGACTGTGCACGACTGGAAGAAGGTGGTTTTTAGTGATGAGACACATTTGTTTGTTCAAGTGTACAAAACAAGTGTTGTTAGACGAAGTGATGGGGAGACTTTGCGGCCTGATCACATCCAGCAAACAGTAAAACGTCCCCAAACAAATGTTTTGGGGTTTTCACAACCAATGGCACCGGACGATTAGCTCCTATAATAGGAATGATGATTTCAGTGAAATATATGGAAATATTGCGCACCAGGATTGTCCCATTCATGGAAACGTTTGATGGAACATTCAGCACGACCTGGCTCCTTGCCACAATTCCAAACAAGTGCATGCGTGAGAATGAAATAAAAGTACTCGATTGGCCGGAGAATTCACCTGATCTCAATCCCATTGAGAATTAATGGAATATTTTAAAGAAACGACTGGCAAATATGGATTGCACTATAAAAGAAAAATGATTATAAGTGCAATTCAGGTGTGGTTTCATGATGACGAATTGAAGAAAATCTTCGCAACGCTAGTGGAATCGATGCATAGACGATTTCAAGAGGTTATTTCTGCGAAAGGAGGACATACTTCATATTAATATGAAGAATTTACGCTATTTTGTATGTATTTACTTCATTAAAAGGTAAGATTTTACGAAAACATTGTTTTTTATTCTTTGTCCCAATTAATTCGAACAGCATTAAAAATTAGCTATCTAGGAATACTCATAACTATTGAAATGCGAAAGTGTGTCTATTGCCGTTTTATTTGTTCGTTTGTGTCTATGTCATTTCGAAATGGAGCAACCGATTGACATGATTTTTCTTTTATTTATTGAATAAAACAGGACATGATACATGAACTACGCGGACAAAAATATCGAACCGAATTTGAGCAATCTCTTAATTAATATTAGTTGATGTTCACAAGTTGTAGTCGAGAGCTCAGTCGGTGTCTAAGAGTCTTCCTAGCTAAATGACATTACAAATCGCCCCCCAAGTCTCTACACAACGCCCGCATTTTTTTCTGGGTCTCTTACCGCCCTCCTTTAAGCCTGCAGCGCCCACAAGGGGGCGCTATCGTCCACTTTGGGAAAGGCTGCTCTAAGTGAATATTCTATTCTGAACAGTTATGCTCCAACCTAAACAGTGTTTTTAACTCTCAACATTAACATTAATTAAAGTTAGAAATATCAGATTGACGTTGACTTGTTCAGTTGTTCCATAAATTAAGTGAACCTGAAATTTCTACGCTATTAGAACAGAGCAACTTATCCAATTTAACTAATCCAGAGATATTTTCTAGAATAATCATCTGAGACAATCGAACCGACCTAATTCATACCTACTGGCTAAAGTGGATAAGTTTGTAACTTGAACATCCACAAAACAAAGCGAAGTAATATCGCTCTCAATTTCAGATAGTTTCGTTGTTGAGAGGTAACTTGATGAGACTATATATATATATATATATATATATATATATATATATATATATATATATATATATATATATATATATATATTTTGAAAGTTTTAGCATTAACAGGCTTTTTTAATATGAAAAAGTTTATTTCTGTTGACGTTTCGTTGTTATATTACAACTTTGTCAAAACTAATGAATAATTGAATTTATGAGTTACTATGGATATCAAATGTCAAACTTAATTTTTAGAAAAATCAAATTAGTTTTTTGTATATTCACTTATTGATTTTCATTATCAGAGGAATATTTCTGGCTCAGCATTCGCTTCGGAAGTTTTAGTCTTCTTCACCATGAGGAAACCTCTGAAAAACTCATGGTAAGCCAGGTGATTCTTAAGTGTGATTATATTTACATATATACAATTACATATAGTTTTTTATATACTTATCCAGAATGTGTATATTGTTCGTTTATGTGTGTGAAATTGAAGGTAGATCTGGAAAGAATGAGTTGTGAGATGTGATGTTTTGTGATTGTTGTGTGTTTATTTTGCGAGTGTTATTTGTGAGGTTTATTAAGTTGTTGTAGATAGAATTTAGATGTTTAATGTCCGTTCTTTCATTGACTGTGTTTTCCAAATTTTTACGAATGTGTAACATTTCTAAAATTTCTCTACATTTTTTGTCTCTTTCAGTTGCCAAAATTTTCGTATTTTTGTAATCAAAATCATGTTTTTCTGTTATTTTATGTTTATTTAAGGCTGTGATTTGAGTTTTCGCGTATTTATGTGCTTTGATTCTTTCTTCGAGATTTTGTGCTGTTTGACCGATATAGCTTTTATTGCAATTGTTACACGGAATATTATAAACTGTATGAGTTTTTCTCTGAATTACAGTTTTACTTTTTAATTTTGTATATATTTCTTTGATTTGATTTTTGGCAGTATGTGCTATTCTTAAATTATAAGGTTTTAATATTTTAGCAATATTTGTACTTAGTTTTGGAATATATGGTAAGGGAATGTAATTATTTTCGTTAGATTCATTTCTTTTTGAATTTAAAGTATTATATAATTTATGAATTCTGCTTTTCATGATTTTGTTGATTAAATTTGATGGGTAATTATTTTTCATGAGAAGAGTACGAACTTCTTCAAGTGTTTCATGTCGTAAACATGGTGATGTTAATTTTAGTGATCTATCTATAAAATTAATTATTATACCCTTTTTCTGGGAATAATGATGATTACTTATATAATTTATGGTTCGTTGCGAATTTATTTCTTTTCTGTACCATCTTGTAAAAATTTTGTTATCTTTTCTTATAATTGTTATATCAAGAAAATTTAATTTTTCATCTTTTTCTTCTTCAAGTGTGAATTGTAATTTATTATGAAAACTATTGAAACGTTCTAGTATATTATTAATTTGATCTTTATCTGCTATTATTAAACAATCATCAACATATCTTTTATATAATAAGATATTTTCTTCTAAATTTTTTATTATATCTTCTTCTAAAAATTCCATTACTAATTGTGCAATGACACTTGAAATTGGACTGCCCATTGCTACACCATCTAGTTGTTGATAAAATTCATTTTTATATTGAAAAAATTTGTTCCTAAAGTGAATTTTACTGCTTCAATGAATTCATTTTTTGGAATACAAGTGAAATTTTAAAAATGAATTCATTGAAGCAGTAAAATTCACTTTAGGAACAAATTTTTTTTTATCAACAATTGCAATATAAAAATGAACAAATTTTTTTCAATATAAAAATGAATTTTATCAACAACTAGATGGTGTAGCAATGGGCAGTCCAATTTCAAGTGTCATTGCACAATTAGTAATGGAATTTTTAGAAGAAGATATAATAAAAAATTTAGAAGAAAATATCTTATTATATAAAAGATATGTTGATGATTGTTTAATAATAGCAGATAAAGATCAAATTAATAATATACTAGAACGTTTCAATAGTTTTCATAATAAATTACAATTCACACTTGAAGAAGAAAAAGATGAAAAATTAAATTTTCTTGATATAACAATTATAAGAAAAGATAACAAAATTTTTACAAGATGGTACAGAAAAGAAATAAATTCGCAACGAACCATAAATTATATAAGTAATCATCATTATTCCCAGAAAAAGGGTATAATAATTAATTTTATAGATAGATCACTAAAATTAACATCACCATGTTTACGACATGAAACACTTGAAGAAGTTCGTACTCTTCTCATGAAAAATAATTACCCATCAAATTTAATCAACAAAATCATGAAAAGCAGAATTCATAAATTATATAATACTTTAAATTCAAAAAGAAATGAATCTAACGAAAATAATTACATTCCCTTACCATATATTCCAAAACTAAGTACAAATATTGCTAAAATATTAAAACCTTATAATTTAAGAATAGCACATACTGCCAAAAATCAAATCAAAGAAATATATACAAAATTAAAAAGTAAAACTGTAATTCAGAGAAAAACTCATACAGTTTATAATATTCCGTGTAACAATTGCAATAAAAGCTATATCGGTCAAACAGCACAAAATCTCGAAGAAAGAATAAAAGCACATAAATACGCGAAAACTCAAATCACAGCCTTAAATAAACATAAAATAACAGAAAAACATGATTTTGATTACAAAAATACGAAAATTTTGGCAACTGAAAGAGACAAAAAATGTAGAGAAATTTTAGAAATGTTACACATTCGTAAAAATTTGGAAAACACAGTCAATGAAAGAACGGACATTAAACATCTAAATTCTATCTACAACAACTTAATAAACCTCACAAATAACACTCGCAAAATAAACACACAACAATCACAAAACATCACATCTCACAACTCATTCTTTCCAGATCTACCTTCAATTTCACACACATAAACGAACAATATACACATTCTGGATAAGTATATAAAAAACTATATGTAATTGTATATATGTAAATATAATCACACTTAAGAATCACCTGGCTTACCATGAGTTTTTCAGAGGTTTCCTCATGGTGAAGAAGACTAAAACTTCCGAAGCGAATGCTGAGCCAGAAATATTCCTCTGATAATGAAAATCAATAAGTGAATATACAAAAAAACTAATTTGATTTTTCTAAAAATTAAGTTTGACATTTGATATCCATAGTAACTCATAAATTCAATTATTCATTAGTTTTGACAAAGTTGTAATATAACAACGAAACGTCAACAGAAATAAACTTTTTCATATTAAAAAAGCCTGTTAATGCTAAAAACTTTCAAAATATATATATATATATATATATATATATATATATATAATATTACAATATTAGTAATATTGTATACTCTTGATAATGGATTAACCACCCGAAACATATGTAGAGTTTTTAATATATTCAGTAAAACTTGAGTCAAGTGTGTTAATTTTTAATTTTATAGTTTTTAACATAATGTTCCACCAAGAGATAAGGGAAACCTTCATGTCGTTCAGTAAATTTATAGGTCGAAATTGCTCTATTTTATCAGTATTGCAAAATTTTGGCACAGGTATTATTAATAAACATTTCCAATCTTTTGGAAATATAATGTCTAATAATAAAGTCTAATGAATAATAAAGAAAAGAAATGGAAAGAATAATGTCTAATGAGAGAATGGAGTCGCGGTTTCAGAAAAACGACTCAAAAATGAAGGTCATTCTCCTTATTTGTATCCAATAAATAGAAAAATAACAATATTCTAGGTACATGAAAAAAATTGGTCATTCAAATTTCAGGACAGCATTCTCTTAATGCCATTCGTCAGCATTTCCTCACACAATACTCCAACTTTTTGTGACATCTCTAAAGTAAGCCCTGATCTATAAGATTCACGTTTCTCTTACCACTTTCCATCTGAATTCAGCAAGTAATATAATTTCAACGGAAAGCACTTGACATTTCTGCGAAGGGTATGATACTGTTACCGCAATATCATATTCCCAAGCCTCTCGCTTTCTACTAATTAAGATACTAAAATACACTAACATGTCAAGATAGTTTCACAAATACATATACGTGACAGATTGTTATAATCAACAATTCTTTCTCATCAAGTTACCTCTCAACAACGAAACTATCTGAAATTGAGAGCGATATTACTTCGCTTTGTTTTGTGGATGTTCAAGTTACAAACTTATCCACTTTAGCCAGTAGGTATGAATTAGGTCGGTTCGATTGTCTCAGATGATTATTCTAGAAAATATCTCTGGATTAGTTAAATTGGATAAGTTGCTCTGTTCTAATAGCGTAGAAATTTCAGGTTCACTTAATTTATGGAACAACTGAACAAGTCAACGTCAATCTGATATTTCTAACTTTAATTAATGTTAATGTTGAGAGTTAAAAACACTGTTTAGGTTGGAGCATAACTGTTCAGAATAGAATATTCACTTAGAGCAGCCTTTCCCAAAGTGGACGATAGCGCCCCCTTGTGGGCGCTGCAGGCTTAAAGGAGGGCGGTAAGAGACCCAGAAAAAAATGCGGGCGTTGTGTAGAGACTTGGGGGGCGATTTGTAATGTCATTTAGCTAGGAAGACTCTTAGACACCGACTGAGCTCTCGACTACAACTTGTGAACATCAACTAATATTAATTAAGAGATTGCTCAAATTCGGTTCGATATTTTTGTCCGCGTAGTTCATGTATCATGTCCTGTTTTATTCAATAAATAAAAGAAAAATCATGTCAATCGGTTGCTCCATTTCGAAATGACATAGACACAAACGAACAAATAAAACGGCAATAGACACACTTTCGCATTTCAATAGTTATGAGTATTCCTAGATAGCTAATTTTTAATGCTGTTCGAATTAATTGGGACAAAGAATAAAAAACAATGTTTTCGTAAAATCTTACCTTTTAATGAAGTAAATACATACAAAATAGCGTAAATTCTTCATATTAATATGAAGTATGTCCTCCTTTCGCAGAAATAACCTCTTGAAATCGTCTATGCATCGATTCCACTAGCGTTGCGAAGATTTTCTTCAATTCGTCATCATGAAACCACACCTGAATTGCACTTATAATCATTTTTTCTTTTATAGTGCAATCCATATTTGCCAGTCGTTTCTTTAAAATATTCCATTAATTCTCAATGGGATTGAGATCAGGTGAATTCTCCGGCCAATCGAGTACTTTTATTTCATTCTCACGCATGCACTTGTTTGGAATTGTGGCAAGGAGCCAGGTCGTGCTGAATGTTCCATCAAACGTTTCCATGAATGGGACAATCCTGGTGCGCAATATTTCCATATATTTCACTGAAATCATCATTCCTATTATAGGAGCTAATCGTCCGGTGCCATTGGTTGTGAAAAAACCCCAAAACATTTGTTTGGGGACGTTTTACTGTTTGCTGGATGTGATCAGGCCGCAAAGTCTCCCCATCACTTCGTCTAACAACACTTGTTTTGTACACTTGAACAAACAAATGTGTCTCATCACTAAAAACCACCTTCTTCCAGTCGTGCACAGTCCACGCACGGTACTTTTGGTCCATCCCAAACGTTTCTTCATCATTTTCTGGGTAAGCAGTTGCTTTCTTCTTGGTCTCCTTGCCTTACGGCCAACCTCCAGCAGTCGTTTTCGCACAGTTGAGGTGCTCACCTCCACACCAGAAACCATTGAATTCCTTCGAAGTGCTTTCAGTGCTTGTCTTTCTCGGATTGATTTTGCTATTTCTTATCAACAATTTGTCTGTTCTTGGAGTAGTTTTCTGTTTGCAGCCACAGTTTCCTTTTCTTTTTGGAGACGATGAGCCGCTTTCTCCAAATGTTTTTAAAATTCTCGAAACGCAGGACTTTCCCACACCAACAGCTTCAGCTATATCTCTTACAGTCATTGATGTGTGTTCATTAAGAGCGATAATTTTGGAACGCTTTCTCGGAGTGATATCCATCTTTGGACAAGACAAGGCAGAAACCACCAACTGTCGCACCGGTAGGCTCACAACTGAATTGCTGGCGAGGTAAAACCGGTCAGATTGTAAATGATCGTCAAGCTCGAACACTCACGTCACCTCAGGTAGTAAACAAGCAGGTGTGAGGGTGTTTGGGCCACCCTGGTACTCACATACTTACTACAGTAACTTAAACGAAGAAAAAAAATGTATCAACAACTCGTGCTGTCATCACCAAATTTCGCACCAAGTTTACTTTGCTAGACATTAAACCATTAACTCGCATGCGTACAGGGCGTACTGAAGAGAATATTGCAGCCGTAGCGTACAGTATTAATGAGGATCGTGAAGTGTCAATTCGCCGCCGTTTTTAGCAATTGGGCATGTGTTACTCCACCACATGGAAAATTTTACGTGTTCATTTGGGTTTGAAAGCCTATAAAATTCAACTTCTGCAAAAATTGAAGCCGAATGACCTACCACAACGTCTAATTTTTGGTGAATGGGCCTTAGACCAGCTTAATGAAAATCCGCTGTTTTATCGAAAAATTGTGTTCAGCCATGAGGCTCATTTCTGGCTTAACAAATATGTAAATAACGGATATGTAAATAAACAAAACTTTTCCATTTTTCTTCAAAGACGACCGTGAAAGAAACGTTACCGACAACGGCGAACGATATCGAGCCATGATACGCAACTTTTTTTTGTCCCAGTTGGCCGAGTTGAACTTGGATGAAATGTGGTTTCATCAAAACGGTGCCACATGGCACACAGCTCGTGAAACAATGGACATGTTGAAGGATGAATTTGGTGAGCACCCTATCTCTCAAAATGGCCCTGTGAACTTGCCGCCAAGATCATGCGATTTGACGCCTCTGGATTATTTTTTGTGGGGTTATGTAAAGTCGTTAGTGTATATGGACAAGCCGAACACGATTGAAGGCTTACAGGATAACATAACACGCGTAATTCGTGGGATACAGGTCGAAATGTTCGAAAAAGTGACGCAAAATTAGACCTTCCGAATGGACCAATGGACAATATTTACACGAAGTTATCTTTAAAATGCAAATGGCAAAGGCCAAGTTATCAATTTAAATGAAAATATTGAATATATGATGCAAATTGAGTGTTTTTTCAATTTCAAAAAAAGCTACGCTTAAAAAATCAATCATTATTCATTCTCAATTAAAATTTCACTAGAAATAGTAACTCCCTTCAAAAAGTTGTCACTTCAGTAGCCTGTCGTCAACTGAAAATAACTCCAATTGTTTAAATAAACTTTTTCATATTAAAAAAGCCTGTTAATGCTAAAAACTTTCAAAATAAATACCTCAAACAGGCAATAAATCAATTTCAAGATATATATATATATATATATATATATATATATATATATATATATATATATTGTAATATTGTATACTCTACGCAGTAATATTGTATAGGTACTCTTGACAATGGGCTAACCACCTGCACATATGTAGAGTTAAATTCAGTGAAACACACCCTTCAAGTGTGTTAATTTTTAATTTTATACTATAAATTTACTACCATCTTATGAGGAAATTTTAGAATTAGTAGTACAAAACTAAGTTTTAGAATTTTGTGAAATATTTTCCGTAATTTCTGAGTTTCAATCAGTATTCAAAAGAAATTGCTCTTGTGAGACAGCAATATTGAGCTTATGTGAGGAATGGTATGGTGCTATAGATAAAGGAGAAACAGTTATAGTAGTATTATTGGATTTTAAAAGAGCTTTCGAAACGTTATGTAGATCATTATCATTGAAAAAACTGAATAAACTTGGTTTTGAGGAAGTAATAAATGAGTGGATCATATTTGGATTCGCCAACACAATAAGTTAAGTTTAAAAGCATGCTGTCGGATAGCACGAAAGTGGATATAGAAGTACCTCAAGGAACTGTCTTAGGCCCGTTGTTGTTCTCATTATATATAAACGATATTGTCTCTCACGTGAAAAAATGTTCTATACGTTTATTCGCTGATGATATTATGCTCTATATATGTGGCAAAGATATAAGGAATACGACAGAGGGGATCAATAGAGACCTTTCTGCAATTAATGAATGGTTATGTGACAATAGCTTATCTCTGAATGTTGAAAAATCTAACTTCATAGTTTTGGGTACAAGTGAAACCCTTAAAACCAATAAAAATGAGGATATAATTATAAAGATAAATGAACAAAAAATTAGAAGAGTACAAACAGTAAAATATTTGGGCATTATGTTAGACGCAAAATTGAGATTCAATGATCTGTTGATTTCATATCATCTAAAATTTCTAAAAAAATCAATTTTTTGAAAAGAATAGAAAAAAACCTGTCGCGACATATGTGAAATTATTGTTGATCAAATCAATAATGATGCCACATTTTGAATATTGCTCCACATTTTTTTGTTTTGACTAAAGAAAAAATTCAAAAATTACGAAAGTTACAGAATAGAGCAATGCGAACCATTTTAAAATGCAAAAGGTATACCCCTGTCAAAATTATGCTGAACTCTTTGGAACTAATGTCTGTTAAGCAAAGAATACTCTTTGCTTCATATATACTCATATTTGAAATGAAAAATCAGTTGCTTCCATGTAATGTAATGAAAAATGTTACAAAGTCAGTGATTTGCATGGGTATAATACTAGAAATACTGATAGTTTTCATATCGAAAGTTGTATTTCGAACTACGATGATTTTATGCGATGCTGTCTCAGCATTTCACTCTTCAACCAGTGTAAAGTATTTTAAAACGTTGCAACTTCTCTTATTCTGATTATAGGTTTGTGACTATTTCCTTTCTGATGATCATTAACATTTCAAATCAGCTCTGAATTCTTTGTATGAATATATACGCCACAAAATAGCATGATACCCTCGAAATAAGTTTCTGGTTACTAACCCATTTTCACGAATTTAATGCATCTATTATTTATATAACTGTCGTATAAATTCTTTTATATCGCGTTTGTACTTTGAAGCGTCTGTCAAGTGTATGAAACAATATGAGGAATATTCTTTGGTACTGCCGAAAATTTGTATTTCTCAATTGATAACTAACCGGAATCCCAATATTTAACTTCTGTCCATTTTGAAGATTAACTGTTTTCAACTGTTAATTAAGATTAACTGTTCAAGGTATTTCAAGTATGAATTGAATTTTTTCATTGATTTGGTAGACAGTACGTAGGTGGTTAATTTTTATAGTTAATGATATAGAGCAGGGCTTCTTAAACTTTTTTATATAGGGACCCCCTTCAAGCTTAGAAAATTTTAAACGACCCCCTCCTCCATATAATGGAATATATATTTACCGTAGATGTAGATGTAATATCGCACTATTTTACAATGTAAATAAAATAAGGATTAAAGAATACGTACCCATTCATTTCACATATATATATAATTGAAAACGTTGACGGGATATCGGTCGTAATAAAACACAATAAATAGAATGACATACTAAAAACTATATATATATATATATATATATATATATATATATATATATATATATTCAATAGAAAAAATAAACTTTTGTAACAATTTTTTTAATAAAAATCATATTATTAACATCAAACAATATTAATGTGACGGATGTGATTGTTTGTTTTTACACAAATAATTAAATCTAGGCTCAATTTGAGTTATTGCAGATCGTAATAAATTTTCAATGTTTATTAAAGTTGAACGGTATTTTGATTTTATGTAAGTTAATGTGGAAAAGGCTGATTCACATAAATATGTTGTACAAAATGTCAGTAATTTGTTCATTGCCATTTCCGATCGGAAGGGATATTCTGATTTGATTTCTATCCAAAATTCATGCACAGGCACTTGAGAAAATCTGAGTCGCAAGGTAGTAACACTTGTTAATTCGGCAAATTCTTCTTGTGCTTTTAAGTTTAAAAAATTAATTTCTTCCATTTCAATTGAAAATAGATTGCAAATCCATTGTTGTGTATCGATATCATTGGGAAAATACCTATGCATGTATCCTTCAAATGATTAACTATAATTTTTGTTATAGGAGTATCTTTTTTTGAAATATTGTTACTAATTATATACTCGTCAGTAAATGGAAACATTTCGAGCGATCCACTTTCCACTCTGTTCTTCCATATAAGAATTTTTTTAACAAAGGCCTCAAGTTTATTTTTAATAATAATTTATTTTTAATAATATAATTGATAAATTCATATCATTGATTTTATCAAAAATATCTGCCAAATTGCATAGCTTGAGAAGCCATAAATTATCGTGAAAATAATCGGCCAAATTAGAATTTTGCTCTGTTAGAAATATAAGAACTTCATCTTTTAAAGTTAATAATCGTTTCAAACTTCGACATCTTGATAGCCACCTAACTTCAGCATGTAGCAATAAACTTGTATAATCCGAATCCATATCAATGCACAAATTTTTAAACAATCGACTATTAAGTGCTCGATTTTTAATAATTAATGATTTTGACTGCATCAAAAACACAGTGTTTAATTCTGGTGCAATTTTTTTAACAACAAGTATTACAATAGTATTTTGTATGATTTTTATTTGTATTTATCTTTGTACGTAGTGTTATACTAATTTTAAAATTTTATTTATAATGATTGAAAAGTATCAGATCTTTGCGACCCCCTTTCAGTAGTCTCGCGATCCCCAGGGGGGTCGCGACCCACAGTTTAAGAAGCCCTGATATAGAGAGCACTGTGCAAGATGGCGAAGGAACTAGTGTTCATAGTATCATAGAAAATAAAAGGAATTTATTGTGAATGTAAAATTTATCACATTAGCCCTGAAAAAATAATTCCACAGTTATGTTCGTATTTTATAGCTTTCAAAGGTCGGGATATTCATGATTTATTGCGGTTCGTAACACAATGATAATATAGCACAATTTTAAAGGTTTTGTCATCTATAACTCTGGAAATATGCTGCTAACTAGGTGACATTATGTGCAGCCATAAACTAAATTAGATGAACACTGGACGTAGTCGAAGCTCCAACCATCACAGCATTTGCATCGTGCCTTGCTCCTGAACATATTACACTGATTAATAATGATTGCCATTAACAGTCAAAGTGCCATTAAAGCCAAACTACTTCAACAAAATGATGAGGGATATATTTCGAAACTTGCCCTCTCTATCATTAACTTATGATAGCGGATATTATAAATGCACGCAGAATATTTCTAACCGAGTACACTATCCCATTTGAAAGCATTATTATCAACATAGAATTCTGTAATGGACTAATTCAAACAAGCAACGACCTTTATTCGAAATAATCAACTTTTATATTTTTATTGAACTGCCATATTGCATTTGTTACTCAGGTTCTGGATTACTTCCAGATATAGAAGGTCGAGGCATTAAAATGAAATACTTTTAATATTCGCTCCGTAATATTGACTCCACGAGCTTTACTGTATATAATTAAACATAAAGCCACAATCTCGGAAAAGCAGATAACGAATCTATAGTTTCATTCAAATTCAGCGAAAATGAGCGAAATCTGTGACAGTTCTTGTAGCAGTTTTCTTCTGATTGACGATTATATTAATCTGAATTTGAAGCATAGGGATCTTGTGGGTTTCTATGTCCCGAATCTACAACTAAATAAATACATGTCGAATTTTAAGGAGTCAGTAGAACACAAACTTTCATTAATTTACTCTACATTTGTTGAAATGGTAAAGATTATGGCCCTTCAATATTTCCCTGCGAATATTCCAAATAGAATTGAAATTGAAACCAGAAAGTGTAAGTGCAAGTGTAAGTGCAAGTGTAAACTACTTCAACAAAATGATGGAGGATACATTTCGAAGCTTGCCCATTCTATCATTAACTTATTATAGAGGATATTATAAATGCACACAGAATATTTCTAACAGAGTACACTATTCTACATACTCCATTTATATATAGAAGGTGTAGCATTGAAACGAAGCACCTTTATTATTCGCTTTTTAATATTGACTCCTACGAACTTTGGCGTATATTATTATACAAACAGTCTCGGAAGAGCAGATAACGAAACATAGAATTTTATCCAAATCCAACGATAATGAGCGAAATATGTGACTGTTCTGTAGCAGTTTTCTTCTGATTATTGATTATATGAATCTGAATTCAAAGCATAGAAATATTGTAGGGTTTTATGTTCTGAATCTACAACCAGATAAATACATGTAGATGTACAAGTTAAAAGATTCAATATACGAATTCCCATTCATCAACTCTAAATTTGTTGAAATGGTGAAGATTATGGCTTTCAATAGAGCTTTCTGTGGATATTCCGAATAGAATTGGAATTGAAAGCAGAAATTAGTTTTGGTTAATTGTACCTACTCGAATCATTAAATCTAGGATGATAATATATCATGTTCGTAGATAAATCATAAGCTGGATAGTTGGGGAAAGTTGAATTGTTCTAAATTAGTTTGCCAACTGTTTCAACTGGATTTGCGCGCCTTGATTGCTTATGAATGTTGATTGTTCACCGAACAAATACAGATCGATTAATCTATTCAAAATTGATGGAGGTATCGACAACCTTCTGCTATCACATCCAAATTTCTATAGTGCTCTGAAGTTGGTATGTATTATAAAATACGATCGATGTCCCCCTCAGAAACTCAGTATACATGCTTGAGGGTGCGAAACGAAGCTCTCCCTCGAATTTATTTGGGGAAGGGAACGTGCTTCTACAATTGAAAAAATAATGGCGGAAGTTCGGGGAAGTCAGTTATTTGAACACAGAGTAGGGAGTTTGTTTGATGGATTTCATATTTCGAAATACATGTAAAAGAAATATTCTCTTATATCGTTTTCGTCGAAATATGTATTGTTATGCATCAGAATCGTTTTAATTTTGGTTAATTGATAATAGATGGCACTACTGTCTTTGTGAAACACATTGTTAATGTCATAAATACTTCGAATGTCACAAATATGAGATTGTTGACTAAAAGAGCAATGATGAAATTTTATTATAGGATGAAATGGTATAAGGAAGAAATCCTCACTTAATTCAAAATTGTGAGTTGATAAAGAAGATCATGACTTAGTTTCAATAATGTAACAGAACTTCGTTATCGTTACTATAAAAATTTTGCAAGAAAATGCTGATTCCTCTGCGTAAAAGTTTAATAAAATTGCGGAATTTATTTACGCAACACTTAATTTATGGGCAACTAACAAAGTATTTGGAAGATTATACAGCCACAAAACTGTTGTTCATAAATTGTTATCTCTTCTCAATTTTGAGTACTAACAGGTTATGGTTTTTGACTATGAATACCTATTTGAAACAGAAATTCTCAAGATTCTATCAACTCAATGAATCATGAAATATTTTACCTTCATTTTCATCTTGGCTTCTGGTTCACTTAAAAATCCATGGAGATGAAGCTTTTTGTCCTCCCTACCGCTAAGTCTTTCAGTAGGAGCCTACTAAGTATACCTCTTCACTAACATGACGTTAATTTGCGATAGTGGTATTCAGTTGCAATATGCACTATTATTGCAATACGATAATCAAGTGGAATTGCCATTTTTAATAGTTTTTGTATATAGCAAGTTGAGTGAATGCATGCAGTATACCCAAGGAAAAATCAAGTTTAGAAGTAATTATTTTAACCCCATTCCACCTCACCTCTTCTATGAATTATCAAATCTCGCATTTCCATACCTCATTTGTATTATAAGTCGACCTTATCTGGTTTGTAAGAATCATTCAAACGACTGGAGTGTTTGAGAACGTTACGCACTCTTCACGTACATTTTGGAAAGAATGTTCATCTTGCATTCGTGATTTTCGTGTTGAAACTCAGCCAAAGACTGTCACAGACCTTGCAGCATAACGATATCTATTTCAAGTCATATCTGCACACGTACATGAGTGGCACCTGAGATGAAATAAGACCAGGTATTCAATTCTTTTCAATTCGGAAAGAGCTTCAGATTTGCGTTTTGATTAGTCTCTCACATTATATGGTTCGATATTCGGTGAAGTTGTGAAAATAAATTGCCTGAATTTGTTTAGTGTCCATTCCTGTCTGAGTTTTTCCACTTTTTATTGTAGAACCTGACGCATCTAAATCTAGTCATTTTTCAGTGAGGCTTCATTTGTTCTGTGGATAATTTAATACCGTGATTCTTGTGTGATAATCAGTTACTGTTTTGTTTTCGGAGTGGTTTCTATTTTCACAAAAGTTCATACGTTCATTTTTACGAAATATTTCCCTAAGTGACTGCACCCTCTGTTTCCTAATACTCCTATTAGTTATTTGAGCTGCCATAGAAAATGATCTTAACTTTTGAAAAAATCTTACTTTTGAATAGAAGATCGCTGAATAAGGTCTCAGGGAAGCCATTTACGAAGACGAGAAAAATAATCGGGCCCAGTTCACTTTCCTGCACAACCCCCAGTACTGTGAATTCCACTTATGATATTTTGAATGTTTCTAATTTCGAATGTTGAAATATTGGATCCACTTATTTACGTTTAGTAAAGTTTTATGTGAACTTAAGTTAATTTCCTTTCAATTTTATGAGCATTTTCGAAAAATTATTATAAATCTATCCGTAAAAGAATTAAAATTCTTCTTCCAGCCCGATGCAGTTTTTATGACATGCAATCAGTTTGGTTTTGGACTAATAATCTTTCAAATCACTACTGCTATATTATATAATGATATATTTTTTGTAATATCGCTTCTGTCTCAGAATTGCACCCTCAACAGCGTGGTGGTAATTTAGAAGTTCACAACTGCCGCACAAGAAAAAATTACTCGAACATTTTGTGCTCCAGACAAATTCGAAGGACATGTCGAAAATAATACAGACATCGATTCAGCAAACAAGACGTGGAAAACCTATAAACTAGAAAGAAAATGCGGGTTCAGTTGTATATTGATATTGAAAACAGACGTCAGAAAACGCTTCGTATATACGACCAATTGGAATAACGATAGCTTTATCCAGAAACCATAACTACATCATACTCTGGATGCGCCACTGAGAAAATTGTTTTCAAATTGTTAGTTCCCGGGTGGATAAGGACTAGAAACTTTCATTCAAAAGCATCGTCAGATCAATAAGCTCAGGGCGCTCTGTATACGTTTCCAAATTTATATCTCTACATTGTGGCTGGAGCTGTAACGTCATCTTGTCATATTTCCCCTTTTGAACGCTTAATCGTTGATGCTATCAAATCTGCAGAAAGTTTCGGAGCCATATCAAGAAGTTTAAAGTGGCATAATGGCAGTTTGGGAAGCAAATAGCTAGAAATTTGTCACTACCAAAACCTAATTAAATTGAATGAGTACCCAGTTTAGGAGTGGATTTCTTCCAATATCGAATAATTGGAGATTAATGCGATTACTTATTTTTCGCTTCAACCATTAGTAAAAGGATTATAATAAATGATGGATCTATAAATCCCTAAAGAAGGAACGACGGTCGTTATGACAGATTTGAGTCTCCCAGCTGGTGAAGGATTTAGTTCTCAGTTCGACGTTCCCGATTAGAAAAACATACGCTATTAATTTATGGTGTAACAGCAATGGGCTGATACTGAATATCAATAAATGTGGAGTTTCATCATTTTTACGAACATTGACTCCAATTCACCATAGTTATCCATTGAAAAGTCAAATTCTAGATAGATGTGTTGAGTTTGAGGATCTGGGGGTACTTTTCGACTATGAGCTGTCCTTCTCTAAACATATAACCTGTATCACGGCTTCTGCTTTTAGGATGCTGGGTTATTTGGTCAGAAATTGGGGCAACTTTGTCAATCTTGGCACAATAAGAACGCTGTACTACTCCTTTATTCGCAGTAAACTGTAATATGCGTCTATAATTTGGTCTCCTGTGTAATTCTATTGTCGACTTGGAGGGATTTCAGTGAAAATGTTTGAAGTATATGTACTTCATATGTCATAGGCAATATCCTTCTACAGGCTTCGACTATTCCATCGTAACCGATAGTATGGGAATTAAATTATTGAAGTTGAGGCGTAAACGGTTCGGCCTAACGTTTCTATTCAAAATTTTGCACAATTCGATTAACTCTCCATTTTTTCTCAGCAAAATGAATATTCTGGTACCAAGGCCTGATCTGAGGCGGAATAATACATTTTATGTCACTTACAGCGAATCAAATGTTTTGTCATGTTCTCCTATGAACTGTATATGTAATCCTTATGATGGATGTTGCGGTCGATGTGATATCTATTTTGATTGACTATTAGTGATGTTGGTATGCCATTCAAAACAGCGCAATGGGATGTCGTGATATTTTCATGAACTGTTGTCTAAATATAACTTAGTTATAAATAATATTTAAATTTTAGTTTGTTTCATTTATTTACTATATATTACTATTGTAATAGATTTTAATTTTATTTCTATTCATTAAATATATTTCGTTACTATATGGTCAACTTCTGCTGACCATATGTTACTTTGTAATAGACAATATTTTATTTTTAGTGTGTTCCATCTGGTTATTGTTCAATACTGTTTCAATTTGTTTAAATTTAATTTTTTCGTTGTATTTACCCGCATATACTCTCTTTTTTGTTTTCTTATTTACTGTTATTTGTTTACAATCTGCCAATTCGATCCTAACTACACTCGAAATATATTTCAAAAGAAGTTCTTACTTTGAAAGAAATGTTGTTATAACAATTAGTGACTCGGTATCGGAGGAACTGCATTTTCAGAAAATGCAACAATTGAATGCGGAAGAAAGTTTAGAGACAATTTGCACATTACAAACTAAAGAATCATTGGTGAAACTGATTTGCACCAATGATTATTCACTTTCGATTTGATGCACATTTGGTGCAATTGAATTGTATCACAATTTAACATCAAACAATTGGACTTTTTCCGTGAGTAGATTGTTGCTTGCAAAACAGGAACAAGCTATTGCACGAATAAACAGAGGAAGTTCATGGCGTTGAATAAACATAAAGATTCATCTTTTAGATTCGGCAAAACCTCTGGAGATTCCGAAATAGCTGTTGATGGTGTGTGGTTTCAAAGCTTAAATTATTTTATTGAATTATCCGCTAAATGCAAACAGACATTTTAGATGTTTGCCAACCATTCAATTCACATCACGATATTTTCCCTAAGCGTTGGCTGGCCGAGCATTTTAGACGCCTTTTCGACCACCAAATATAGTTCTAGGTAAATATTTTCATTCGCTGTTTGCATTCGTGCGCTTCCGACTCGAGCGGAACGAATGAGTTTTATGTGTCAACTCGTTACTCATTTATTTTCTGATAACTTCTTGTTTTGCGGTACTGAACGTTATCACTACGTTTGGGTCGGAGGTTATTTCACGTTGCGCTTTATTTTCACAAAGCTGTTCGGAAAATGAATTTTAGAATTCAACGTTTGACAGTTGAAATTATATTTTTCAGTTTATTCAATTCATTTGTGAGTTGTTCGATTCAAAAATGTGAAATAATTCGGTATATTCTTTATTTTTATCCCTCTGAATTTTCATTCAGCTGACTCTCAATAGTGAGATATGATTTGATGAGAAATCAATATAATGTCAACAATAAACATTCGAAAGTTATATAAAACTAGGATCAAAAACAGGATATTTTAAACATGGACAGTTTCACTGCTTGAATATATCTTAGAGAATAAATCAAAATTAACTGTGATAAACTTCTCAATTCTATCACGAAGTGATTATACTAATGTGACATATTTTCCCTGTTTAAATTATACAACTCAAAAGCAAATTATAACTCTCACAGAATACTTGCATTCATTATTGCTACAATATAAGACGTTCTGATTATATACGTCGTATATAAAATTCCGATGAAATTCTTAAAAGAGACTCCATGTTGCAGTCACAATTTTATGGCTTCATATATAAAATTTTATCAACATCTTGCCCCAAGTATCTGGTCTTCAAAATTTGATTCAGGAAATAATTTCATTCTCGAAATATTAGTGACAAAATGCTGATAAATATACCAAAACATAATACCGTAAAGTTTCAGGCATCACTTTCGTACTTGTTCTCTGAATATTTAAACCAACTGATAAAATGATTATTATTGAAAGTTATTATTAGAAACAGAAAAAACTGGTCCTATGGAGTTAATAGTAAGATTGGTAAAAGCCAATTTTTTCGAATGGTTTTCCGTTGCTAAGTGTTTTAAATTTTTTTTTGAAATTTAAAAATCACTGTTATTATTTGACATTCAATTAAGTTGTGTTATCATTATTAGTTTTTATATATTATCCGTATTTCGAATTTGTGACCGTAGCTATAGAGAATTTGATTTTGAAAGTTCTACAGAATATAAATTAGAATGAATTTAATTTGTGGTTGATCGAAACAACTCAAATTTTCTCAGTTTTATCAGAGTAGTTCAAAAGACATATATTCTTTTTCCACGTCTCTGATGAATGTGAGGAAAAACTGTAGAAACAGGGGATTTGGAAACCAAATGATACATTTTTCAATACAACTATAAAGTTTAGTCACAACGTTTATAGTCACACAAATATAACATAGAAATATTATAATAATGTTTTTGAAACAGTTCTTAACATGCGTCATTTTCTGAATGAATAATCACCATCCCCATAATGAAATAACCCTGAAATCATGAGCGAAGACAACTGAAATGTTCGTGAATTTCTCCAGATATTGAATATCCCAAACATTGAATTTAAGTAAGATATAGAAACGTACAATAAATCATGTGCTTAAATGATTCAAATGAGAAGAAAAAACAAGAAATTTCTGTTAATATTGGAAGTACACAAACGCAATTCCTGAAGCGTTTCAGGGCCAGGAAATCTCTGCCTTGAAAAAAATTATCGCAGTGTTTCAACCTTTTTTGTCCCAAGTCCTACCTAAACTTCTCTAAAATTCTCATCGCTCCCTAAAAAGGTGAAAAAGCTGAAATGAAGAAGTGCGAGGGGAATAAATTCGTGTCGACTCCATTTTCGAATTTCCCCCTTCAATTTGCTCTTGTGTGGGGCTACGGTCACACGTTGGGAAACACTGCTATCGCTTCTCTTCACTTCTATCATTGATAACAGAACAAAACGTTTTACAACAGACAGTCAATCAATCGACATGACTTGAAACTTTCTGTTATTGACGATCTTATGAATACAGAAACACATAAAGAAAGAACAAATAAAAAACACACTAAGTTGAATAATATATATCCACATTTTTAGACAAGGATGAGAATATAATCTTCGTTGTCATGCTATGGTGTACTAACTCATCAGATTTCAAGATTGATCTCCAATAACAATAGAAGCTTCAAATTCGAAGTCAATGCAAGTAAGAAAAGACTATTGCTGATGCGAAAGGTAAGAAAGTTTGATCAATCCACTGTTTATAAATCGATGCGTTCATACAGCAAATTTGTTTCCAAAGGAACTTGCTGTTCTTCTGGTGACTGAGATGAGAACCCAGAAAATCAGTACTTATACAATAACTGATCCCAATTTGAATATTAACCACATATTCCAGAAATTAAGAAACCTACAGATCGAAATGCCTGAGTACAAATAATAGCTCTTAACATTTCAATCTAGATGAAAGATTATATCCACTTTAACCATAATAGTCATAAATATTCATAGTGAACATCAAAAATATTTGAAAAATTTCAATCTTCATAACCGTTATAATAATAACAATAATAATGTTCATTTGTACGTAGGACCATAAGGCATGTACTTGTCAATAATAAGCAATAACACTAATCAAACAGGTGCATATGTGCATTGAAATATTCCAAATATAAAAATAAGTAACGTATAAGTTTTGGTACAAAAGTATCACAAAATTTTGTGTAAAAGATATTTCCATTCCAAACAAATATACGCTCACGTAGGGCACCAACCAAGATCTCACAATGATTCAATTGAATATGATTCTCCGTCAAGCAAATAGTTCTTTATTTCTAGCTTAAATTTGTTGATCGAAAGAGCAGAAGTCAGACTCGCAGGAAGTCGGTTGTACACGCAAATGGACAAAAACGTTAGTTTAGAAGAGATTTTCTGAATATTGCCGTCCTGTGTTTCGGAATGACCAGGATATTCGAATTTCTCGCGACATACGTCAAATCTCCAAGGTTTTTGAGATTTTCCAAATTAGTTTTTGCATAAATGGCAGCCTACCAAATCAGAATAGATGAAAAAGTTAAAATTTTATAACGCACAAAATGATCTCTACAGGTTTCCATGGGCTTTAGATCGAAAATTAGCCTCAGAATTTTTTTGAGCTACAAAATCTTTTTTAAGTTACTTGCTCCTTCAGATGATGATGCTCACAAAAGATGACTCTGTGCCAAAGAATAATAAACTATGAGCAGATCTTCAACACCGAGGATAGATTTAAGTTGCATTATAGCGTAGTAACTTCTACTTATTTTGTTTGCAGACTTCATCAATATGCCAACCCCAACCAAAATGCACATCAACCTTACACCCAAGATACGCAGCCACCTAATCTGTTTCAAATTTTTCTAAACTAGTCTGCCTTGTATTAGAAAATCCAACAAAAACTGTCTTATTCTCATGAGTTTATTTCTCTGATACCAAGAGCTCATAGCATCATGTACATAATGATTAACTATCCCTAATAGACAACTTAACGATTCGATATTTTTATTGATATTTTGGCAGAAAATTAATTTGAATGTTATTTCATAATTTTCATCAATACATCATGAATGAATTGAATCTATTCATAGACGGAAAACTGGGATGAAGTTTCTAGATTTTCAGCAAGCCCATGATACTCTCCAGATAAACCATTCATCATTATCTCCCATAGCTCCAGGATTAAAGCAATATAATTACTGAATTACCACCCATAGAGAAATAGTTCATTAAATCATTAGTGTCTATACGCTATGGTGGGAAGCTTGATATAAATAATTGGAAATGCAATGAGATTATGACGTGGAATCTGCTCCATTCAATTTCCCCTGAAATGCGCAATAAATCCTTGAATTTTTCAGTATCTTCTTTCTTTGCTACCTAAGTAATCGAAATATATTTCAAATATTTTAATTTTGTAATTGAAATTTATTTTGAACAAAATTGTAATAATCTGTAATGATATTTAAATTAGTTGTAGCGACTCAGTTTGGAATTTCACAATTTTTAAATGGAAGTTATGGCGATAACTCTTTTCAATTTTCACAGAAGGGACTGGGAATGCCCAATAAAGGTATGAATATGATTAGCCTGAGTCTGTTCAAATATAATATTACTTATTTATATTATATTTGAATTATTATTAATAACACTTTATTCGGATTATTAATAGAGATGTCAAGTTAATATACATGTGTCACATCTTTGTTGATATTATATGAAATAAATATGTTTTATATATAAGAATATGAAAGTTTTCACTTTGAAATTAACAGGAATTCATTCTTTTGATTACACAGGATCATATTATCATGATGAACGATTCGACGACAATCATAATGATACTCACTCCCCTTCTACTTCAGTGAGTTAATGAAGATAAGAACGGACATTTTCATTCTCTACTGAGAGTGACAATTCTACTGTCACGATAACATCGCCAATGTGAGAAATTTCATTCTATGATTCGACATCAGACATACCAAGAAGTTTTCACTTGAAGAAATTTGCCTCAGCAAAGAGAGGAAAATGGAGTCAATTAAAATCAGCAGTGTTCTGTAATAAAACTTGAGCAGAAAGAACAATTGAGTATATATTTTCGATTACGATATGTTATTACGGTAGTTTTATATCAATATATCGATTGGGCCGATGATTGATGAAAATTCAACAACATAATTGGAATTAACCTGGTGTAACATCTACATCCACAAGGCTCTAATTTAGGCCCACTGTTGTTTCTTCTTTTTGTAAATGATTGAATAGTCTAGCAGTTCATAGTATCATGTATGCTAATGATTTCAAAATATGTGGCAAAATTGAAACATATGAAGACTGCATAAGCTGTCAGGATGGCCTCAACGCTGTTTCAGATTGGTGTTACCGCAATAAACGAAATATTGATGTAATTAAATGTAACGTTGTCACATTCACTAAAAAGAAACGGCCTATACAATTTCACTACACAATTAACCAGGGTCTCCGAAACCTGAGACCTCGGTATAACATTCGATCAGAAATTCACTTTTGTACCTCAAATGAATAAAACGATTTCAACAGCATTCGAATATTATGGGTTTATTATGTGCGTAATGCTGAACAATTTTCGAATACGAAAAGACTTATACATTTATTTAATGCGCTTGTAAAGAGCAAATCAGATTTTGGATGTATGATTTGGCATTCCATTTACAATCCTCATAAAAATCATTTAGAGTCGATACAACAAAAATTTTTCAAGCATTGAATTTGGAGGGAAGATGACATTTATCTGGCCAGAGGATATAGCCAAACTGATCTGTTGAACAGGTTTGGAGCTAAATCACACGAAGAAGGCTGGGACTTGTTGTGTTCTGAAGTTTCTGTGAAACCTCTTACATGATTAGGTATATAGACTGTCCTAACTTTATTGGCTCCATTGATTTTCATGTTCCTAGACAATGTTCACATTCAAGTCAATTTTCTTCATTGGGTACTCTGAAAACTGATTCCCGGGTACAATCACCCATTAAATATATGTCTTCGCTATTCGAGGATGTGTCTGACAAATGTGATATCAACAGTAACTCATTTGATTCAATAAGTCGGGTTTACTTGGGATATTTTCATGTATAGTGAATTCTGAAGTATAGCTACCATGCTGTTCAAATTAATTGGGACATAGTATAAAAAACAATGTTTTTGTAAAATCTTACCTTTCAATAAAGTAAATACATACAAAATAACTTAAATTCTTCATATCAATAGGAAGTATGTCCTCCTTTCGCAGAAAAAACTTCGTGAACTCGTCATCGTCACCCAGGCATCGATTCCACTAGCGTAGCGCAGATTTTTTTAAATTCGTCATCATGAAACCACACCTGAATTGCACTTATAATCATTTTTTCTTGTGTAGTGCAATTCATTTTTGCCAGTCGTTTTTTGAAATATTCCATAAATTCCCAAAGGGATTGAGATCAGGTGAACTCTCCGGCCAATCGAGTAATTTTAATTCATTCTCACGCATAAAGGCCTGCACTTGTTTGAAATTGTGGCAGGGAGCGAGGTCGTGCTGAAATGTTCCATCAAACGTTTCCATGAATGGGACAATCCTGGTGCGCAATATTTCCATATATTTCACTGAATTCATCATCCCTGTTACAGGAGCTAATCGTTCATTGCCATTGGTTGTGAAAAAACCCCAAAACATTTGTTTCGAAGGACGTTTTACTGTTTGCTAGATGTAATCAGGCCACAAAGTTTCCCCATCACTTCGTCTAACAACACTTGATTTGTACCCTTGAACAAACAAATGTGTCTCAATGTTGCCCACGCCAAACGTTTCTTTATCATTTTATGGGTAAGCAGTTGCTTTCGTCTTGGTCTAGCCTTACGGTCAACCTCCAGCAGTCGTTTTCGCACAGTTGAGTTACTCACCTTCACACCAGAAACCATTAAATCCCTTCGAAGATCCGTGCTTGTCTTTCTCGGATTAATTTTGCTATCTCTTATCAACAATTTGTCTGTTTAAGAAGTAGTTGCGTTTGCAGTCACAGTTTCCTTTTCTTTCTGGAGACGATGAGCCACTTTCTTCAAATGTCTTTTAAAATTCTGGAAACGCTGGACTTTCCCACACCAACAACTTCAGTTATATCTCTTACAGTTCTTGATGTGTGTTCATTAAGCGTGATAATTTTGGAACGCTTCCTCGGAGTGATATCCATTTCTGGACAAGACAATACAGTACGTATCAAAATTGAAACCACCAACTGTCTCACCGGTAGGCTCACAACTGAATTGCTGGCGAGGTAAAACCGGTAAGAATGTGAATGATGGTCAAGGTGGAACCCTCACTTCACCTCTGGTAGTAAGCAAGCAGGTGTGAGGGTGTTTGGGCCACTCTGGTGCTCACATACTCACTACAGTAACTCAAACGAAGGAAAAAAAAGTTTGTCCAAATTAATTCGAACAACATAGTATATTGTCATTGTGTATTATTCATTTTAATTACTTTTTTCATCGATGCTCATTTTTTGAATGTTTGCATTATATCAGGGGTGTCCAAACTAGATGGGACCCTGGGCCAATAAAAAATACTAAATACATTGGTGGGCCGCAAAGTATTTGTAAAAATAAAAAACAGTTTATAATGATTTGTTATTTTATTTAGTAGGTAGATAACCTACTGTTTTGTTAATTTGTCTTTTACAATTCTGTCAATATCAACATTAATATTAGTAGTAGCTAGGCGCAGTGCATGCTTAAGTGAAGTATCTGTCAATGAAGACCTGTATTTAGACTTAATAAACTTCATTGTCGAATATGCACTTTCACAAAGGTAGGTACTGCCCATCATCGAGCCCATTTTTTGTCCGAAATTCGTCAGTTTCGGGAAACGTTCAGCGAGGAGTTTAAAAAAATCAATGCCTGTTTCTGTTCTGCCCTTGTAAAAGGGGTCTGATTGCAGATCACACAGTTCCAGTTGATAATCAATGTTTACAGTCTCAACTGCGATTGTTAATGGTTCAGTGAAGAGTGCTATATCAATCTCAATTTTTTCAAAATCTGCGAAACGCCGCTCAAATTCGACGATTATTTCGTCCATGTATTTGAGGTGGTCCAAGAAATTACATTCTTCAAAATTTTTCATCTCTAAATAATGTTCTTTACAACTTGGAAAAAAAGGAAAATCATCTTGTTGTAGAGACGTCTTGAACAATTTAAGTTTATTTCTGAATCCATTCACATTTCCATACAGGTTGGCTATATTGTGGTTTCTACCTTGCAATTTTAAATTTAACTCATTCAAATGTTGCGTCATATCAGTTAAAAACGCAAGATCAGCCAGAAACTGAGGATCTCGCATTTTATCTTGTAGTTCAGAAGTGTCAGACGATATCTCATTTTTTAGAAATAAAGGTATTTCTTTTCGTAAATCAAAAAAGCGTTGCAAGCACTGGCCAGCACTTAGCCATCTGATTTCTGAATGCAATAGTAAATCTCCATAGTTTGCATCGATTTCACATAAGAAGTCTCTAAATTTTCTATGTGTCAATGATCTGTTTCCACCTCTAATCAAATTGGTTATCCTTATAACAACTTTCATAGCATTCATTTGACGCAACGATTTTCCACACAAGGCTTCTTGGTGTATGATACAATGGAACAACGGGCAATCAATGCCATTTTGTATTAGAAGTCCCGCAAATCCTGTCACTTTTCCGGTCATAGCTTTTGCCCCGTCGGTCACAATACAAGAACACTTACGAAATCCTCCATATTCTACAATAGTTTTGTTAACTGCTTCAAATATATCACTGCCTTTAGTTGTTCCATGAAATGGTATTAAATCCAGCATTTCTTCCGTGATTGTAAAATCTTTGGAAATGCAACGTATGAAGATTATTAATTGACTGACATCGGTCTGGTCGGTACTTTCATCCAAACATATTGAATAATATTCGCAATCTACAAAGTAATCACATAAACTTTTCGTAATATAATTACCCATGTCCTCTATTCGTCGCGCCACCGTTTGGTGAGATAATGCAACAGATTCAAACTTTTCCGCTAATTTCGGCTGCATAAAGCGTTTAGCCATTTCAACTGCGCATTTTTTTATTAAAGCTCCATCACTAAATGGTTTTTTAGCTCTGGCTAATTGTAATGAAACTTCATATGAAGCAGCCAAGCTTTGTTCATTTTCAGTACTTACTTTTGAAAACATACTTGTTTGCTGTATTAGTTTTTTTTTTGTACGCAGCCACCATAACTTTTCTTGCTTCACCGACATGTTTTTTATACTTTTCTTCATGTAAAGAAGTATAGTGTCGCTTAACATTATATTCTTTACTTACAGATAAAACTTGCATACAAATCAAACACTGAATTTTATTGTTATTGTTGGAAATAAAGTAGTCTAACTCCCATTTCTCATTGAATGAACGTTTTTCTTCACTTAACTTCCTCTTCTTTGTAGACATGATGAGGTTAAAAGTTTTTTATACGCAAACACAAAGCGAACAAACTTTAAAATAATGTTAAAGTCTTTAACCTGAGAGTAACCTTGCGTAATCAAGACTTTCGTCGCGTTGAATGACAAGTGACAAACAAATGCCCAATGAACGATGCGCGGTAGTAGGTACACGTATCTTGCGTTCGGGGAATTCCCCGAATTCTCGAGTGAATAGTGATGTGAGCAACGTAATCGAACATACCCAAAACATTCGATTTTGATGCGAGAAAAATAATTTGCTTGTTAATTTTGGAAACCGGACTTTTTTTGAAGTCAGTTAAAAAAGGTTCTACGGGCCGCAATCAAACAAGCCGCGGGCCGCATGCGGCCCGCGGGCCATGGTTTGGACAGCCCTGCATTATATCATTAGGTGTTAATACCGTATATATATTTTTTGAATATTTCCTGTAACTGAGTGTTTTTACCTCTAGGAAAATGAAGACTTATTATTTTTATTATTATTACATCTGATAAAGCCACTGTGTATGCGAAACAATATTCTCATGTTTGACTGAATTATAGTGAATATTACAAACTCCTCAGTTTTATTCAAATTATGTAGTTTCATATCCCAATGCAAAGATACTAACACGAGCGAATATCAGTAAGTATTAGGTAGATGTCGTATTCCATCTAGGTGAGGTACGAATAGTTGAAAATTGGAGATACCTTGGGAACAATCGATTAATTAAATAAACGTCTTCAGAACTCCGATATCTGGTGAAAATTGTTAATTGGACTGACGGATCAGTATTTCTTGCTACCCTTACAACATTCACAGTTGTGGTTGATACTACATTCCATCTTGGCTTGCGTCAATGAATTGCTCCACTGGGGCCCCCTTATTCAATCATGACGTCCTCAGTGTGAGCGCGCCTCCGTTCATTTACATATCTTGCCAGAATATCTCACTAATTGTGTTGATTTAATATTCCCTTTTGCCGACCGAGTATAATAATTTTTTATGCTTGATTTCTGTCAGAAATGCTGTGTACATCCAAAGCCTGAGATGGAGATAATTGATACGTCTTCAATTTAATTATATCTTTCAAGATATACTGACGTAGCATTTGTTCAGTTTTGTAGAACGCAAAACGATCTCATTTGAGATACAAGAATGCGATCTTTTGAAACAATGATTCCCTGAATTCGCATCTTTATGAATATCAAAATACCTTGATGATAATTATCCTTATTTAAGTTTTTCGTTATTCAATTAATTGGTATATACAAGAGAATCTTGTTATAAACAAAGAAAATTAACATGTAAATGTTTTTCTGTTTTGCCTTAAATGAGATGAAAACATTTTTCTCGAAAAGATCACAGTTAATACAGTTACATGGTGAGAAATAGGCAAATAGGTTCGCTAGAAAATTTCCATTCCAATATCTCTGGTGAACGTAGAAGAAAACAGTGAGAACCTGAAAGAACAATGAGTTCAAAAACTCAATGATTTTTTCATCGCCCAAACAATCTCCTCCTATGGGATCAAACCTTGTATTTTCTATAGTTTTGAAGCTTCAAAACTATAGTTTTAAAGGATATACGAGGTCTGTCCAAACGAAAAGGTGAATTTTCGTGCGCAGTTCACATTCAATTATAGAAATTCTTTTTCGTTGAGTTGGTACACATATGTTTCCCATATGTTGGAATTATCAGCCATTTTGGATTAATAGTTTGTTTTTGACATGTGAAAAGATTAGTCACGTTTGTGTGCTCTTCGATTTCTTACTTTAAAAAGAATTGATCGAAGAATTTGTACTAAATTTTGCGTTAAAAATCGAATTAAGTGCTCCAACGCACTTAAAATGTCCTCCCTCTGTAACATTCGGCGAAACTACTTTGTCTCCAAAAGAGTGTATAAGTGGTGCAAGTGCGTTACAGAAGGCCGAGAAGATGTTGACGACGATGAGCGTCCTGGAGTTGCAACCACGTCAACAAGCGAACAAAACATTGAGTGAAGAAAATGGTTATGGAAATCTTGAAATCACAATTAGGGAAGTTGCAGAGGATGTAGGCATATCAATCGGCCCATTGCCATGCAATTTTCTCGGATGTTTTGGGCATGAAACGTGTGGTAGCGAATTTTTATTTCGAAATCCTGATGAATCGACGATCCTGATTTGCTCAAAAAGGTCATAATTGGTGGCGAAACGTGTGTATATGATTATGACGTCGGAACCAATGCCCAATCATCCCAATGAAGCGGCCAGAAGAACCAAGACCGAAAAAGCCACGACAAGTTCGATAAAATGTGAACGTTTTGCTCATTCTTTTCTTCGATTAACAACGAAGTGGTGCACCATTAGTTCTTGCCAAAAGGTCGTACGGTTAATGAGAAACACTGCAAAGAAGTTATGCAAAGTTTGCTTGGAGCAATACGTTCAAACAAACGGAAATGTGAAAGAAGTAATAATGTATTCTGAATCACAATAATGCACCAGCTCAAACATCAATGCTTGTTAGTGATTTTTTGGCCAAAAACAACACCGTTATCATGCTTCAACCACCGTATTCACCAGATTGGGCTCCTTGTGACTTTTTCCTATTTCCAAAACCGAAAAGACCAATTAAAAGAAGGAGTTTTGCCACAATTGATGAGATAAAGTCGGAATCGAAGAACAGGCAGACGGCCATAGCAAAAAGTTCATTTCTGAAATGATTCGAGGATTGAAAGAAGCGCTGGCATAAGTGCTGTCATATCTGAGGAGGATTACTTTGAGTCGACAAAAAGGATATTGATGAATAAATGAATACTTCTCGAAAAATTAGAAATTCACCTTTTCTTTTGAACAAACCTCGTACATAGATAGATAGATAGTTATTTATTTTCGGAATTGTACAATGTAATTTAACGAAAAATTCAAGTCACATTACTACTAAATGAAAACACGTCAAAAATCACCAATGAAATGTTTCTGTTCACATGACAGACACTGGTAAAACTCATTTAGTTTTAAAACATTAAAACTCATTAAAACAAGCACACCAGTAGTGGTAAGTGGTAGTTTATGTTTCGGATATAAGCATGGATGTACCTTCCTTGTTTTATTTTCATTTCCAAGCTTTTGAAAATGAGTTGGGTGTTCATGTAAAAAAATAATTGATTTAGACATTCCTATAACAGTTAGAATATGATTCTTCCTGAAAACCCCTCACCAGGACTCACGCAAATGAAGACTAAAACTTGTCCTGAGAACTCCTTTCTGAGTTAATAATCTTATGATAAGAACTGCTAGCTCTCCATGGTGATATTCCATATGCCGAAAGAGATTAGAAATTTGCATAGTATACCCTTTTTCATTCATCATATCGATGCTATTGAATGATTTTGGTTTATTTGGGCCTGTAATCTTTGTACATTACCTATCTTCATCATTTTCATAACGACTTGAAGTGAGAAAAAAATTCAATACTTTTTCCGGGGTTCAACGTCAACATTAATTCTTGTTTGTATCGTATAATAATTTTGACTAAAATTCTTTCGAATGTAGGTGAAATGTTGACTCCCTTATACGGCAAACTTGCATTTTACAAACGATGACATTGTATAAAAATATCGATCTTTGAAACAAAATTGCAACAAGACATGCTCGAACGGTTGCTAATTGACGATAGCTCTATAAAATGCAATGATCGTTAGGAAAGCAAGATCACGTAGCGAAACCAAAAGGACCTGAATAATTCCTTGGTCTTGCTCGTAAGCTGTGCCAAACGGCCCATAATACACAAGGGAGGTTGCCTAGTGTCTGAATCAGGGCATGAAGAAAGCAAACGATCTTCAAATGCCCAATTAAGTTGTGTTATATTCTTTACTTTGTGAGGCAATAGAAGACAACTCGTTCAGAAGTATCGAATGACCTGTATACTGCGAGGAAAACATCGAAATGTTTATGCATGGAATATTGTATTAATGAAAAACTGAATATTGTATTGATAACATGGGTTATTCTTGTTAATTCTTTCTTCGACTATATACTGGAATAAACTACGTGAAATTGGTGGATTTTATTGAGCCAGAAGACGATAATTCATATTCTACCCTCAGTGAACAGCTAGAAATTGTGGTAACATAAACTTCATGTTTTGCATAAGTTAGGTTAGGTTTGATTTCCTTCAGTTTTCCATTATGATGAAATGGGTACCGTGTAATGTTTTGTGGTACCGTTCTCCATGACTATAGTTAGTTCGGAGTAACCTGAATTGGAGTGACATTCTAATGGTAAAACGTATGACACAATTTTGAAATAGAAAGAAGTGTGTGAATTTATGAAACAGTGTTTTCTATTCAATTTTATTGTCCAAAGGATCAACATCAAGTGGGCGCCTTTAACATTCCCATTATATGATGGAATATTGTACGTGAAATAAACGCTTTTCGACTTATTGAATTCATTTTTTGAAAAGGTTCTATATATTTTTTGTGTGTCAACTTTACAAAGCTGCCAGAAACACTTTTGAAGTATTGATTGAGATTATAAATATTTGGGCAGTTCGAAGTTGAAAGGACATCTCTCGAAGACGTAATATTTTCCGTCATCTTCTTACTCAAAACTACAGAAAAAGAATGGATGAACTTGGGTGAAAATACTTTTGAAAATATTTGTTCGGAACACAATATGTTCTGAAAATATCGGATAAAATTGGCGAATGCTTTAGATGTACCGATATAGATCTTTATGCGGATGATCTCAAAATATCGAAGCAGATAAAATCCTTCAACGATTGTTCTCTTTTACAGTCCGATCTTGATACATTCTCTAGCTACTGCAATCTCAATAAGTTGTAGCTGAACTTGTACAAATAACATCTTATTCTTTTCTCCAGACGTAAAAATCCTATCTATTGTCAGGTCAATGTTTGACTGAATTCAGTTGAGTGATTGATTTGGGTGTTAAACTTGATGAGAAATTAAGATTGATCATTAATGCTCTTAATTTCCTTTTTAACAGGTACCGTCAAGGATTCTCATATGTTTTCATCAATTTTATAGGTTGGAATGTTTGAGTTTGAGAAGTGAGTACTTTGATATATGTTTCTCCTACAAATTACTCAATGGCTTTATAGATTCTGCTGCATGTATGACCCTTATAAACATTTATTGTTCTCCATATGTAGTAAGAAATCGTACAATGCTGGTTCTTGGGCAGAGCAAAACAAATTAAATGTTGAATTCACCCATTCATAGATCTTTCAATAGACTAAACTTGATAAGTATAGAGACCAACTTGGATATTTTCTCTCCGTATTTCAAAACTTTTAAGAGACATTTGAAAAAGTGATTATTTAAAGATCGATAATAGAATGATTTTCAGTTTTTATAGAGTTTCTCTTCATGATGTATTTATCTAATCTTTTTTAGTGGAATTAGGTATTTTCTTTGTAAATGATAAGATTCAACTCAATGCATCGAAAACTTTATTTCGATGAGATGTATGAAAAATTTCCAGTTGTAAGATATACATATTAATACATATATAGGTAGTTTATAGAAACTTAGTTTATAGGTAATAAGTATTTGTAATATGTGCTCCTCTATTATAGGACAGTTTTAAACTGTCTGTTGAGCGAGCCCTTGTATGTAAAAAAAAACTCTATACATCACGTCGACCAGGTTGCTCAACAAGACAAAGTGCTCATTATTGTGAAATATTGAAATGGCGAAAGCGATGTTTTCTCGGTAAATGTTGAGTAACGAAAGGAAGAGAAGATTATAATAGTAATCTGTGTCGAATAAAAATGATGTAGGTAGGCGTTGTTAGGTATATCCGCTATACTCAGTTTAAAATTAAAATTTCCAGAAGATGGCGGTGTAATCGACATTGAAATTACAGTTGAAACTTCTTACTAGTTACAATAAACGTAGCGGAGATGAAATCGTTTGTGTATTATTTAAGTTGATGAGATAATGAAAGAATAACAATCTGATTATGCTAATTGATTCGCCAATCCACAAGACACGTTGAAAAATTTTGATTGAAGAGGAATCCAGTAAAAATAAAATTTCATTATTGAACCCTTCATGCACAATATGAGATATCAGGAATATTATGGTACGCTTCAACGTTCACCCAACGCTAGGGCAGAATGATTTTGACCATCCATGCTTGAAAAGAATATTGATTCGCCATCAAGGTTGCAGAGAGGGCCGTGCTTTAATCAAATCAGTGTTGATGTTGACATTATTTCGATATAAAAATTAAGTTTTTACTATTGGAAAATGGAAATTTATACTGGTCAATTGAATTATTTCATTGAATATAAACTTAAATTCAAACACTTTAACTTATGACTTGGCACTTTATTGACAACTTAGCATGACGCGTTTCGTCGTTACAAAGGACTTCTTCAGATGCTAACAGAATAATAACAAATTTGAGAAAACGGCTATAAATATCATGGGACTTTGAGATTTTATGAATTTGGGTTTCACCTATGATATTCCATTCTGAAATCTAATTTTTATTACCTGAAGAGGTTTAACAAGGGTGAATTGTTTAATTCTATCGGTGCATTGAGAAAATTTCCAGAATATTCTTGCCGATTTATTTCCACTATTTCCCAATAATCTTATTGACTACTTTTCTGTATAGTATTCTGAAATTCGTATCAAAAGTATGGTTTTCTGTTAATAATTGGTTAGCATACTTCGAATTGCTTTTGTTATGCGCGAAACTATATTTGTGTTCCTGGATTCTAGTACCGAAGTTTCTACTTCTTTTACCTATATATATATATATATATATATATATATATATATATATATATATATATATATATATATATATATATATATATATATATATATATATATATATATATATATATATATATATATATATACTGGGACATGTTCTACAATTCAATTGGTAAACAACTGATTTGTCTTCTCTTTTAATTTTGTTTTTATTGTTCTTAATGTGTCTCGATAAATTATTGTTGGTTTTGAATAAAATATTAAAATTATGTTTTTTCAAAAAGGTTTTGACTTTTTACTGACGGTTCCAAAGTATGTTAAATTATTATATTTACGATTTCTATCAGACTGATAAGGAAATACTAATCGCAGAGCTTTCTGATAAAAATTTTTGTGAAGAATTTTTGACACTAGTTCACTCTCATAATTATTATCAACCGCAATCTGTTTGATGATATTCAGTTCTTTATTGAAGTTCTGATAACGGTATATTAGTTAATCTATGTGTCATACTGTAGAAAGCTGCCTTTTTATGTGGATGTGGGTGGCATGAGGAGTTGTGTATTATGGTATCCGTATGGGAATGCTTTTGGAAAATAGAAAAATAAAATTTTATATTAGAATGACCTGCATTAATGAAATTCTCCAAATTTTTCAATAAACGATCGGTACCAGTAAAACAGGTGATTTTATCATCTACAATCTGTACCAGAATACAAACTGTCTTAGGTAAGAACATCTTAGGTAAAACCCAAATCCATAGAATCTCAAAGTCCAGTGATATTTATACTCGTTTTTTCAAATTTGTTGTTATTATTCTGTTAGCATCTGAAGAAGTCGTTTGTCACGACGAAACGCGTCATGCTACGTATGTACTCAATGAAGTGTAAATCATAAGTTCAAGTGTTGAATAATTATTATTAAATAAAAAAAATACATTATTTCAGACTTCACAGAACTAACTGATACACGAAATACATTATTATCTTCTTCTTCCTTGTCTAACCCACGTTTCCCGCCTACTGATGATGGTCGGTTCGATTCCCACCGTCTTCTTGGACCGCTGGCAATCGGCGTTAAACTGTATATTCAACTTTTGCATAAGCAGACAGTGCTTATGAAAAGAAACTAGCATCCATCAGAATGCTTTGAAATATGAAATGAAAAAATTTTGACATCTCATCTACAAGTAGATGATATTATCTGTTGTTTCACTGGTACTCTTCGGCAACTCGACACTTTTCAGACATTCATTAATTCGTTACACCCTAAAATTACATTCACTTTGGATCTTGAGAAAGAAAACTCTATTAATTTTTTAGATCTTAAAATAATGAAACTGGATAACAAACAAAGTTTTTCAATTTTCCATAAACCATCACATACAGATAGTATTATACATAATACTTCCATGCATTCATTTATACACAAAATAGCAGATTTCAATAGTTTGATACATCGATTAGTAAATATTCCTCTTTCTAGAACCAATTTCAACACCGAGAAAAATTTAATCAAGCAAACAGCCGTGAATAATAATTATAATCCTGAAATAACAGATAATATGGTATTAAAAAAAGACTTCAAAAAGGCGATTGGTTTGGTTTATCCCCTAGTCAAAAACAATATCAACTATAACTGTCTTACATACATCGGTAAGTCCAGTGAAAAACTCAAATCTCTTCTTTTTAAGTATAACATCAACATTGCTTACCGTACTGAAAATAACTTGGGAAAACATATCAAAAAGAACAATTCTAAGGTCAACAAAAATAAAAAATCAGGTGTATATAAAATTAACTGTGGTAGTTGTGATAAGTTTTATATTGGTAGAACGTTTAGAAGTTTTCAAACAAGAATTTCTGAACATAAACGTAGCTTTGATAATCAGAAGACAGATTCACATTATGCAAATCATTTGATTAATGAAAATCATATATTCAATTCCGATTTTGAATACCGCAAACAAGGGAATGAAGCTTAATTTGTTAGAATCACTTCAAATTAATGAATACAAATATTCTGGCAACCTTTTGAACAGTCAAATCGATCATACCTCAAGCCCCCTTCTCAATCTTTTCAAAATTACTTAGTTTACTATATAGTAGTTCAGTATGAATTGATCCCTTCTACCTGTTATCTACCTGTTTTCTCTGTATTCATAATTTAAGTTTATATATTGTATGTATTCGAGAAATGTCATTAGTCTGCACGTAGCATTTGAAAAAGGTGAATCTCATCGAAACGTACGTCATACAGTATTCTTTTTAATATATGTGTAAATCAGTTTAACAATTGTTTTATTATGTTCATCGATTTACATCAAGTATTGGCCTCATCAATTATTAATAAATCTAAAATGTCAATTTACTGCCAGTCATGTGTTATAATTTCCTAATGACTTGCTTCTTAAGGCATGTCAAACTTTCAGTTTCGATACTTGATAAATTTTCAGATGAAATTAGTTGTAGAAATGGTGATGTAGTTTCTTCTTCAATTTGTTTTCTGAAGTTGAATTTTCTATAGTACCATGGAGGTGCGAAGAAATATCAGACTTACTTTTGAGTTTCAATTTAAACATTCTATCTTAGGAGAACAAAACGATTTCACTGAACAAATATGGTTGACAATCATTTGGACATGTGAAAGTAAATAATGACAAACAGATAATGAAAATTCGAATTTTGAATGTAGAAATGATGGGCTTGAATTAATATTATTGTTAATGTCAAAATATACGAAATTTTCATTGACAACTGAAAAATCTGATAAACAACTCTAGATATTTTTTCACAGAACTCATGTGAAATATATTTGTGGATTGAAGCTTATAAACAAAAAAAATCTTTATAAACAAAAATGTTTTCGAAAAAAAACCATGTTTTATATACCTGAAAGAAGATTATTCGACATTCCTCAAAAATTGGAGAATATTTTTTCAGGTTTGTTTTGAGAATATTTCGGTTTTCTTCCTGTATCTTCAGATAAAAGCGGATTTTTAACAATACCAAATATTTTTCAAACAACCCGAGTTTAAACATCCTGTATATTTTCCCTCTGCATTTCCTTCCAAATTGAGCAATTTATAAAAGGAAATAAAATAAAAAAAATAAAAAGTCAAACATCTGTTCATTCCTACTTTTATTTGATGTTCAAAATTGTGTAGGAACGTTTCAAAAAATAGAAACCGTTTTCTTCAAATAGCACACAGCCGCGGAGAATGTAAACAGCTTTTCATATTTTTATTGAAGTCATTCATAACAAATATTACTCGTACACAATAGGAGGTATGTGAACCCCTTTGAGACTTGAGAATATTGACAGAAAACATCGATTCCACTCAATGAGTTGCATACCAATACCAATTTTCATACAATACAGAAAAATTCAATGAAATGTGTGATTTATTTCCGCAATACATTATTCGACGATGTAGGTTACGAGAAAAGAGAAATCAGGATTGATCTGGGGCGAATTTTTAGTTAGACATTTAGTTGTTAATTTTCATTCAGAAAAATACGGTAGCATGAAAGGCATGAACGTAATTTGCAGATAGAAAAACTTCAATATAAATTTTATCTGGATGGAAAAGAATCATTAACTCTTGAATAGTAGTGCAAAATATTATCAGGCGTGTGGATTACTTATTTAAAGTTAAGGACGTTGCACAATGTCAGGATCATTTATGTGGGTAATACATTTCAGCTCACCTAGACATAACGAAAAGCACTTTGGAGGAGGGAAGTTAGACGAGTGGCCTGAAGAGCAGCTCAAGATTGAATCGACTTGAATGGAGATTCCAGTTTGTCGTTTAGCTTCAGTTTGACAATAATTTGATGGAATTGTCTAACGATCGTAAAGTATTGATTGATGTTTCGCCTTTTTAAGCCTAAACTTCTGTTCCCTTATTAATTTATTTTTTTAAATAATAATAAGTTCTTTATTCTCAACAGGTATAACACTCAATCACAGAAAATAATAACAATATTGAATACATAACTAAATAATTAGAATGATGATTTAACTAAATAATTAAAAAAAAATTTATCAAAGAGCCCAATCTAATCTGAAAAAATTAGTAACTTATAACTACATTATAGCATCTTTCTACAAAGTTTCTATACTGTTGGGAATAAGTTCTTTATTCTCAACAGGTATAACACCCAATCACAGAAAGTAATAACAATATTGAATTCATAACTAAATAATTAGAAAAATGATTAACTAAATAATTAAAAAAAAATTTAACAAAGAGCCCAATCTAATCTAAAAAATTAGTAACGTATAACTACATTATAGCATTCAATGAAATATTACAAATAACTCAACCTAAATCATTTCATTTCAGTCAATTTTCGTTGTTCACATAACTCCTGATAATAGTCTCCATAATTCTATGGAGTCAAAGTGACTGTCACAATTATTGGCAACTCTATTGGATGTAGACTCCATAAACCAAATGGGGGATTGTATTAGGGAGTTGGTCCTCGGAGTCTCTAGGTGGAATAATTATGTATTACGAGAATTTTGCCTAGGAACACGAAATTTGAAAGCAGACAAGAGAGGAGGACAATCAATACTATTGTGCAGTAAAATGTACAAAAATTTGAGTGATAAAGTTTCTCTCCTGCTCTGCAATGAGATCAAACTACATCGACTCAATAATTCGTTATGATTGACTCCTCTCTGTGGATAAACTTTATCCTCCCTTCAAACTAAGAATTTCAAGAACCTTCTCTGAATAGCCTCAAGATGGCGTTGATTGCAAGTGTAAATGGGATGCCAGATCGTGCTGCCATACTCCATCTTGCTACGGATTAGGGTATTGAATTATCCTATGAATGTTGAAGAATTATGAATGAAATATTTGCCATTAAGTATAACGAATCCAACAATTATAATATATAACGAATTAATTATAATATTAACAATTATAATATATAACGAATAATTATAATATATAACGAATGAAACAATTGTATCCTATTATTTATCATTCAACAAGATCGATGAACTTTTCGAATCACTCTTGAAAGTGATGGGTTCGTTCTCGTTGACAACAATTGTGTAGACAGCTCCCTGAGAATTTTATTTGAAATATTTCGATATTTCGATTAAGAGTCTCAGTATTTACTAGTATTGAATGACTTGTGAATCTTTAAACTATATATATATATATATATATATATATATATATATATATATATATATATATATATATATATATATATATATATATATATTAATATATATTTCTTTGCCCCTTCATGGTACAATAGAAAATTCAACTATTTTCGGAAAACAAATTGATGAAATTTACAACTAATTTCATATGTTGTTTTTTTTTTAGTAGTTTTGGCGTTTACTTGATGCAAATCCATTATAATTGTATATGAACTAAAACAAAACAAGTTCAAACACTTGAACTTTTGATTTACACTTCATTGACAACATAGCATGACGCGTTTCGTCATGCGTCATATGTGAAACTATATTTCGTGAATATAGTTTCATATAACAAAAGCAATTCGAATTATGCACATTGATAGAAAACCATAGTTTCGATACGAATTTCAAAATGTTACATAATAAATAGAAAAGTCAATTAGATTTTTGGGAAATAATAAAAATAAATCGGCATAAAAATTCTGAAATTTGCCTAATGAACAGATAGAATTGAATAATTCACCTTTGTTGAAACTTTTCAGGCAATAAAAGTATATTTTAAAATGAAATATCTTGTGTAAACCCAGACTAATAGAAACCTAAAGTTCCTTTGTTATTTATATCTGTTTGGACATATTTGTTGTTAGTCAGCATTCTAGTAGCACCTGAAGAAGTCGTCTATAAAGACGAAACGCGTCCTGCTAGCGTCAATTTTAGCTTATATTGAAAAACAAAGGATTTACTTCAAGTATACGCCAACACTATTCAATAACTTCAAATTTAGTTATTTAGTTTATAAATTTTTGTTTACCATCGATCGTTTCATCCTTTTGCATTTTCGTTTATCGTTTTTAATTTAATTTTCATAACGATTATTATTTTTGAATTCCGTACTTTGTTGTTTTTTGCTTTCACATATAACCAAAACTCCAATTGTTGTAGATACTATGATTCAAATAGACGACTAGACTTTAAGGACGTCATGAAAAGAACAATCAGTTTCAGATTGAATTATGCGCAAAAAATCTTATCATGGCATTAGAGTTTTGGATGTTCAACAATTTCAGCAAAGTAATTGTGAAAAATAAGGATATTTTTGGAATCAATAGCTAAAATGAAGTATCAGTATTAAAGTAGATTAACAATCGTTGGTTTAAAAGACACATCACAACTTGGAACGTTTGTCTAAACAAAATTTATATTCGAATTTCAATTTCCAATTCAATATCTCTGTAACCAAGGGAGTTTCATCAATAAGTAGTGATCCTCGAAATCACAATATCTCATAAACTCGAAGGACAAACCAACGAATTATAAACTTCATGCGGAAAAATCATTTCTAAGTAACTTGGGTCCAATTTCGTTCGAAATCTTACTCGTCTGTTTCGCTTTACACGCATTACGGTTCACTAAATCCAATATCTATATTTTTACTCTCCATTTCATCTGGTCCTTTCAATCAAACCGCATGTCGTGAGCAATCACGTTGAATTCGTTTAACTGTTTTTCATCTGACATAGAAATGTTGTCTTTGAATCTTTCTGATACATCCCAGCAAGATTTTTGCGCCCTGAAATATATATTTTTTGCCTTCAGATTTTTTCGTCTGTCAATATTTCAGCTAAGAATTATTATTTTTAACAACAAACAGTAGAGGTAGGAAAATTCATATCAAAGTAATATTGTTTTTACCTGTGAAGTCATTATTAGATTTCAAGCTGAATTTTCTAGAATTACTAGAAAATTAGGCATTACATATTAATAAATTGAAAAATTCCGGACTTTCACTAAATAGCCAGTTAGAGGTTAACACTAGCCCTCTACTTAATATGTTCAATTAGAATATTCCAGTTAGCAGATCAGATTGATTACCTAGGTTTTAGTTAATTTACATTCAATTTTATGTTCAAAAATTTTAACTTTCCTTTATTTGTTCTTAGAAATCTTAGTTGTATATTTGTATCTTTTCTACATTTAGTTAGAATACCTGACTTAAGAAATTGATTTTCTGTGTTCATTTCCAGGTATACGATCCTTTTGTTAAATATCAGTGTTCTATGGTCCTCATTTCAAGTTAGTCATAGAACATACATGGTATGCTCTGTGAAAATAGCTATAAGTATTGACTCTGTAAAATTACACATAGTATTAATCCAGCATTTGATAAAGAAGTAGTACTTCGAAACGTCGTCATGCGTATTTTATATTAAATTACGAGAAAATTCTAAATATCGTTTTTTTTTTATTATTATATTATATTATATTAGATTATTATATTAGATTGCATAACACAGCTAAAATTGAGCACCTACTCTGTTATCAGAGTATTAAAATCTTCAACTATTTACCGCCAAATTTGAAATTACTGAAAACTCATTTGCTTAAGAAGGGAGTTAAGTCATTGATTTCAACAAAGACAATCCAACAATGTGTGGCGAAATACTTTGATGATTCGAATGTAGGCAACAAAGTATGAATCAATTTTTTGTTGAATATAAACTTGAATTTTGTTGAATATAATGGATTTACATCAAGTAAACGCCAACACTATTAAATAAAAAAAAAATTTTTTTGTATCATATTAACGGCGTGGGGAGGCGCATATGGTAATGCCATTGGACTGTTGTTTAATTTGCAAAAAAGATTATTTAAAATAATGAATAGAAATACTTCTTCAAATGAAGAGAACCCTTTGTACATCAAACAAATCTTTGCTATGGAATCAATCTGTTATCATTATGAGCGCCTTAGGGTTGGTTTCGTGGCTTCAGAAAGTGTAACGAGAAATAAAAGCATAATCCTGCCAAAAATGAACAAGGCTGTCAGAGATAAAGCTAGCTTGATAAATGCAATTAGGATATTTAATAGACTACCAAATAGCTTAAAGAATATGGAGGTTAAGAATAAAAAAATTAAACTAAAAGAATGGATGAAAAACAATGTATCTATAACGTGAAATGAATGTGTATTTGGGTATAGATTGCTGGGAGGGGGTTTTAGTTTGTGGATGTGGAGTAATGGGGGGGGGGTTGTTTGGGTTGTTGAGTTGTTTGTTGGTAATTTTAAGTTTAAATTTAAGTCATCGTGCCCACCAACAGATAAATGTGTTTATCTCTGTGGGAATTTGCGTAGACATTTGTAACTTTTATGTAAATTTATGGTTTCAATAAATAAATAAATAAATATGTTTGTTTATTTGTTTACCACGAATGTCCCTCCCCATGTGAAATTGTCTCAAATGTTCTATATTTCTGAATTCTTTTTTTGTCTTCTTTTCAATATGATTGTTTTTTTTTATTATTGTGAATATCAACAAAACTAATACTTTTGCTTGAATCAATATTTTTGTTCGAGGGCTGAATGGAAGATCAGACTCAAAACTGAATTCAGTCCCTTTGTGAGCATTCTTCTCAGTTGTAATTATTGTATCAATGGAATTATTGTAATTTTACAATGTAATGAGTGTTTCTCATAAATTTTATTTATTATTATACGATAACAAGATATAAATAAATCTGAAATGTCAACTTGATGCGAGTCATCTGTTATAATTTCTTATTAACGTTTTTCTTAAGGCATGTTAAAATTTCAGTTTCGATATTTTTGAGATAGAATTAGTTGTAGAAATGAACTCGTTGTAAATTGCTCTCCGATTTGTTTTTTGAAAATAGTTGAATTTTTTATAGTTATTTTCCATGAAGGGCGAAGAAATATCAGACTTACTTTTGAATTTCAATTTAAGCATTCTATCTTAGAAGAACAAAACAATTTTACTGAACAAATATGGTTGACGATCATTTGGACATGTGAAAGTAATAAATGACAAATAGATAATGAAAATTCGAATTTTGAATGTAGAAGAAATGCGCCTGAATTAATATTATTGTCAATGTCAAATTATACATATATATATATATATATATATATATATATATATATATATATATATATATATATATATATATATATATATATATATATATAAGTCCTTCATCTACTATTTCGGACTGTGTATATGGTATACCATGCTTAGATTGTGGAGGAGTGTACATAGGTCAAACTTCGCAGAACATCAAGCGAAGAATTACTCTCCATAAAAGTGATGTAAGACTTTACCCAGACAGATGTGCTTTGGCCTTCCATGCGGCAAAGATGGGACATAACTTTGACTTCGAAAATTTTAAAATACTGGATATAGGTGGTAACTACCAAAAAAGAATATTTTTGGAAATGTGCCATATTAATGTTAATCACAATAGCATTAATAATAAACAGATATTGCTAGGTTCAGTTGTATCTATAGTTATCTACTCTCCAAGAAAATTCGATGAGCCCTGCTACAATTCCTGAGCTCTAACTGACATTTTGTGTTTTTTTACTTGTGGTGACAATTGACAGAGAGTTTTACACTTGACACTCTGTGATCTGTAGCGACGTTTATCTGTGTTTTCTGACAGTCCGGTATTTATTCCTATATGATTGTTGTGACATTTAATTGTTATCTTTATATTTTAATGATAGAGTCTACTTCTGTAAGTTTCAGCATTCGTTTACCATCTATTTTCAATACGTACTGGCTACATTTTCAGCCTAGTTAACCGTAAGATGTAATTTTTTTTAGAACATTTTGTTTGACACTTATATATTTTCAGAGTCCTGATAAAGAATATAAATGCATTGTAAATATAGACAAGGTTAATAAACTGGTTGTGTATCCATTAAAGTGGCCCTCCTTTTGCCAAGAACTCATCTATTACTTTATATATATATATATATATATATATATATATATATATATATATATATATATATATATATGTGCATATAATTGAGAAAATAGGAAAAATAAACTCTGTCGTAATCGAAATGTATTTGTGTGTTTTGTTCGCAATAATATGATGAATAAACAAAATTATCAATAACAGTTTGAAATTGGTTTAAATTAATCGTAAAGCAAACAACGGCCCTAAAATTCATTGTCAATAATTTGAGGTTAAAATGTGTTATAAACATGCTTTTGAACTGGGAATATAGCATGCCTGATTAATAAATGTTTTATTCATAATCGATGAATATGGATACTAAAGTTGATGATAATTCACATTCACATTCGCATTTTCATTGTTCCATTTCGATGTAGTAAAATATTTTTTCTTGGATTTCGATTGATATTGAATTCGATGATTTAGTAACGGCGGGAGTCAGGTCATGTGTTCGAAATTGTCGAATCTTCCGGTCGTATTTTCCAACGTTTGCTTCTTTAGTGTTTCTTCTAGTCCATGCAGATAATTTATCATTCAACTCTGAAATATATTGATTAATTTCTAGGTTTTAGATTTTGAGAACAGTGGATGTCGTCTCCGTGGCGAAGTCAAAATAAATCTTACCAACACAATGAGGAGTGCTTTCTGATTTTAGTCTATGTCGATTCGACAACTTTCAGTTACTATGTGAATAATGCACGTTTTTTCAAGTTGCTCGTTTTTCTAGATTGTCGTTGATCTTCCTTAATTCCTTATTTGGAGTCAATACCCAGTATTTTCCATTAACTTTTGAAATTTAATCATTAAATTTACTGTTCGACTTTCTGTATTCACTGAAACTAGCCTCCGTGGTGAAAATCCTCTATTCAGGAAATTTTTATTCTCGAAATTATTCAAATTAGGCTATGCCGCCCTAATGAGAACCAATGAGATGAATAGAACACACATTGTTATATAATTCGAAATAATTATTCGATATAAATAAACACGCTCTGAATCCTTTTTTGTAACATGATCAGTCGAGAAAGCTTGTCATGAGAAAGCGATCTGTCATTCTCGAGAGAGTTTATCTCTTTTCTTCGACAGAGGTAGCTCACGTGATTAGTTCACGAATGAATATTCGTCTCATTCTGAAGAAAGGGCCCAAGTGCGGTTGAAAAACTATCGAAACTTGATTATTTGGAAGGATGCCACTGAAGATTCACATAGTGAGATGGAACAATTGAATTCCATTCAAGAACTTCGATGTTTTTCGAAACACACTCAATATTCACTCGAAAGTTGGTTGTGTTTCGTTATCAACATTTGTGTAGACATCTCCCTGCGAGTTTATTTTGAAATGCTCCCATATTTCGATGTCTGTGTACAATAGTTGACACATCAAAAGCCAAAAGGTCGTTCTAGTACAGAACACACCGCATTTGGAGTTTCCTACAAAGACAATAAATTAATTACGTTCCTCGTTTTCGCATTAACTGCTAAAAACCAACTCAATGGTCATTAATTTTAATGTTTATTTTGGCTACTAATGACCGCTCTTCGAAATGAAAGATACATTGTCCCAGCAAACATTAGGCACCTGATAACACTAACATTCAGATCTAGTTAGAAACTTTAATAACGTACACGTTTTGTGTTGAGCCGTTATGGAGCAAGTGGAAATTAGATGGGATTTTACAATAGCAAATGGAGGCCGCTAACTCCCGAAGCTAGATTCGATTTGGTTAGAAGCTTGTGGTAAAAAGAGGAATACCAAATGTAATCAAAAACTTTTTACTCTGCCAGCGTATAAAACGGGCCGAGAGTTCTAGTAACGTCGTGAATATTTTCATTGGGGTTGTGATGCAATCACAACTTTGTTGTTCGCAAGAGAATAAAACTGTTTTGATATGGGAGGATTAGATGTTTCTTCCACATGGTACATTCACAATATGAAAGTGATATGGTTTCTCTTTATGTATTAACGGTTTCTTCTTCAGGCAGATTTGACCTCAACATCACCTTGATTCGTGTCCAAGTACAATCTGCCTGACAATGGTCGATAACCGAAATTGCAAAAACAAAATATATATATTTTTCTATATTTTTTTATATATTTATTATATTCGCGTTTTGTTATGATAAACATAGTTGAATTTCATTGCTGTGCTTCATAGATTCTTCTTCATCGATTCTATGGTTCGGAATAAATCTCGAATTTAATGGAACACTTTTGGAAAGCAATATTTCCAGTAATTTTTATACGTGTATAATAAAGATCACATTATAAACATTCAAGAATTATTAATATATAGATTTATAACGCTCTGTTGTTTTCGAGATTTCCTGAACATTTTCAGCTTGAAAGAAAGAGTCGCTTTCGAAAACTTAGACCTTTATGTTTTTCGAAATTACAAGTCCTGAGAATCTTGGTTCGAAATTAACTCTTTTTTCCTGACAGATCATGAATATTTCGAGAATACATCAAGTATCGATGATATGCGACACTACCCATTTTTCAGTTATTCCAACTCATTTCGATATTTTTTGTGAAAATGATAACTTCTGGACATTATAGTGAACATGTTTTCGAATGATGAAAATTGTTTGTTTCAAGAACAGTGTTAACTTTTTTCTGATAGCAATATGATGAAATTCTATTTGCTACAGTTTCAAAACCTTACGGATTTTTGACGTTATGTCAATACGTATATACCACATTTTTCCATTTATGTTAGGGCTCAGAATTCTCACAAAACTCCATATCAAATTACAGATATTTGTAGAAAACAACATTTAATTTTTCACACAATGTTGATTATTTATTTTTGCTTTCAAGATTGTGTGGTTTTTTAGGCTATTCAGATGCATATTGTGGGTTGAGATGGAAAACAGGAAATAAACTTAAGATTAATTTTGAAAAATGAATGTTTGTATTCGGATTTTAACATTGTTCATGCAACTCTCCCCTGTATTTCGTTGGGAAGCTCTGCTTTTTTAGGTGCCTGTTCCCAACTGAGCTACCAAATATAAAAGCCTGATGTTATCTTAAGTATTTAGAGTGCCATGGAAGCAAATTTTGAGGAGAACATTGTATTAATTAATGGAAAATGTTTTCATATCTCCTAAATAAAAGTGATAATGAAGTTGTCAGAAATTCGAATATTTTGAATTTATGAAATCGAGTCACTGAGAATTTAGCAAGGAAAATATTCCAAGAAGCACTCCAGAAATGGCGTTGAAAGTAAATTTTGTTAATTGCTTCTGACGCTTAGCATTCATTCAACACTCTTATACATCAAGGCATAAAATCGGGGCGAAATACTGAAAGTTTTATAAATTCCTTCCGTCATTCCAACGGAACCGCTTGCAATGAGGTGTCAACTTTGCTCGCCTCTTTTCATTTCGGTATCCCAGTTATTTCCTAAATTAACATTCAGAATTTATACGAAGTAGTAACTCTCGTATACACCTGAAACCTAAAGCTTTCGAAGATATGGACGGGGAATATCTTAATTGCGGAAGTTCATAAAACTCTGACAACTCGTGCCATGCACTTATACATATTTCGTAATTTCATTCTTCCAATGACTTAGGATTTATTTACGAACTTCTCGTATATATCCGTCTACTACAGAGTTTTCGACCCGATACTCCCGAGGAATATTTCTTGAATAGGAATGAAATATTCATTCGATTTTAGCTCCATTTCATCCTCTTCTATAACTGTGAGGGAAGTTGAACAGTAGTTACGTTTAACCAGTGCTTTGAACTTATTAAGTGTTTCAATCAAGGGTTCTTCTTCCTAGACATGTTCTGTCTGCTAAAATGCTAGGATTCTAAGATGGTTAATTCTATATTTTTACAGATGTTGTTGCATTTTGTGCTCACATTATTGAAAAAATAGGACGATTATGTTCTCTTTCTGCTGAAACACTTAACACAGTGTTTGGTGAACATGCAGCAAAATCTCGAATGATTATCCGAAGTATTTCAAGTATACTTCGTTCTCTGATGATTTTTGAAACATTGTTTGGAAGATAAACGACAAACAGAATGATTTGCATAAATTAAATAAAACGAGTTTTTCGATTTTCACTATAATTAAATCAAAACATGACAATATCGTTTCGCCAACACAGTGGCTTCATCAGATGTTGGTCAGTGACATCAGATGATCAGTGACAATATCTGATGAAGCCACTGTGTTGGCGAAACGATATTGGCATGTTTTGATTCAATTATACTGAATATCGAAAAACTCGTTTTATTTTGAATTATGTATTCAGATTTTCATCAAGTATCTGCCCAATCGATAAATGATTTAAAATGATTTGCAATATTTACAACAATTTTTTATCGAAAAGAATATGTAAAATTGCTACAGTTAATAGATATTAGAAACTTTTACCTCAATTGCAAGTATTTAAATTTGTCGTCATCGATTGCTCCCCTCTCGGACATATCGGGGTAGTTTCTGATTTGATTTCACCTAGGAATTGCGGAATTTCAGAAAATCCTTCAACTTCTTCTTTTGAGTATCTCAAACAACTGATAACTTGATAACAACTTCAAAACTAGAAAAAATAATTCATGGTGTGGGTATGGAGCAAGCCATGCTTGTGGCCCCCTCCAATAAATTCACAGATGTTGAAAAACAATCAGCAACCAAATATAAATGTGTTTTTGAACATTTTTTATATTTAACATTGCAATTTTTGTCTTCTTCGCAAATTTGAACTGAACAGTATCAGTTCCGACAAATATCGAATATGGTTGTTGCAACTTTACTTCGTCTAATTACTTCGAAGCGTTTTTAGAATTGTAATATTGGACAAAATATGATGGAAGTAGGACAGAAGATGATCTCATGAAACTTCATAGCGTGCTTACCTAACACCATGCACAAGACATGACAAAATATTTCTTCTGATTATGAAACGTCCAAACAGTTTATAGAAATCGCGTCTTGTTTCGAGCGATTGTGGATTGTTCGAAATAGGCGGATTAAAATAGCTATCTTCCATTTCAACAGGAGTTAGAAATGGAGTAATAAAGCCCTATCTATCTTCTCTACGATCCCTCCCATTTGAAAGGGCAAAACAGCTGAGCTATTTCGTCCGTTCAATGAACTGGAATTCAGTGATCTGACTCAGAATTTATAACGTAGGCAACTTGAGTAATCTCTACGAGCCGTTGGGACACTTCACCTCACAGTTTGAACGTGTCAACGTCAACTATTAACTAACCTTCCCTTAATTGTTTTGCATTCCTTCGGGCTCGCTGCGTTATGTTCGAATTTTATGGAAATTCTAAGTTATTACTCAAAGTCAACTTATGCGCAAAACAGACCTGAAACGAATATAGCCCTTAATTTGCATAAAATGAGCCTATAAAGCTATTTTCTAATTTACTTGGCTCTGTTCGTTTTGAAAGAGATCCGAACTAACTTTCGAATGGCGTTCTATTCAAAAGCCTCATTAATTTTAGACATAACGAAAGGGTGACAAAACTGAGCTGGACTTTTCCTGCACTTCGATATGTGGAACGACAATGGATGAACTTTTCACTGCTTTATGCATGTATACTTTCGATTCGTGCTCATTTTCAAAGCTCACTCCTACTTCGGATGATTATATATATATATATATATATATATATATATAGTAAAAATTCGCTTCTTGGGTTTTTTGGTTCAATTGAAACAAAATGATGTTAAATATTTTCCAATAACGTTTCAGTTATTATTTTAACCTTTATCAAAATGATCAAATTTATACAAATTGTTATATGATCGCTTAAACAAAAATGAATATAAAAATAATGCTTACAAACGCACTAATGATTTGAAATCTTACCACAAACATGAACACCTCAGACACAAAAGTCGACTGAAATAACAATTATATTGACATAATATCTAAAATTTTTCTTCGAGAAAACAACAACACGTTTATCTCTCAAAGCATATTGTAGATATATGTCTCGACTAGGAGACTGATCACGTCTATAATATCACTCACCTCAAACAATACATTTTTATATATTTATGCGGTTAAAATATTGTTGTATATTTTACTCAGAAACAGTTTTATCGTTGATGGAATCTGGATTTTTCTTTATATAGAACATTTCTTGGATTTCTCGTTTTCTTTCATTATGCTCAGTTTTGAGGATTTTTGTAGCCGAAAAATCAAACTGATGGCCTAATGTTTATTGGTGTTTTGTGAGGACAGTGGTGTTTTTTTATCATACCTATGTCCATTCAATCTATTTTTCAAGTATTTGCTAGTTTGTTCAATATATATTCGTCTATTGTCCGAACATGGAATCTGGTATATTATGTGGGTTTTTTTATCGGCAGGAATCGTACCTTTTAGTCTGCTGAAATTGTTTTGTAGCAGATTATACCCCTTATGGTACACCTCTATGTCATATTTCTTGAATAGTTTGTCAAGATTTTCATACAGGTACGGAATATATGGTATGAACAGATATTGGTTGTTCTTTTTATATTTAGTTTTATCCGTGTTAAAATTGTTTTGGTTTTGTTTTGAATGCTTCTTTCGTCTTTGTTCAAAAATTGCACCGACCAGTTTTTTAGGATAAAAGTTTAGATGTAGTATTTCCTTCACTTTATATACTGTGTCATGTACAAACTCTGAGTCACTCAGTTTAATGGTTCGATCTGCTTGCCCAATTATTACAGAATTTTTTGCGATATGTAATTGAGGTAACGTCCCGACCATGTGGGTTTGGTGTACCATTCTGTCTGCAATTTGTTGTTTCTGTGATGAATGGTCATTTAAATTTAATTTGAATTTAAATTTAATGTATAGATAAATTTATATATATATATATATATATATATATATATATATATATATATATATATATATATATGGTTGAATGTTTAACGACTGTAGATATGTATTTTCAGTGTTTAATTGGGATTGCAGTCTAGGACAGGAAAGTCAGTTACCTCTTTAGTATTTTCCAAGCTTTCGAAAATGTTTATTTTCTTCTTCAGGGCTAAAATAGTACAAAAATTAACAGTTTAAATAGCAAGGCACTATAAAAAGTTTTTTCTTACAATTACTGTGAAGTTAGTCCGAAAGTACATTAGTTTTTTGAATTTTGAAAATAAGTATAAGTGTTCCCAAATGCATTGGGTTGGAATGTTACTGCATTCTACGTGCTAGATAGTTGAAGGAAGCGACGACAATGACTGTATTTCCCAATTTGGCTTTTCAAGTGGAGTGTTCCCAGATGTTTTTAAGGGCGTTTCTTAAACTGCATAATGCTCCACTTGAAAAGCCAAATTGAGAAATACAGTCATTGTCGTCGCTTCCTTCAACTATCTAGCACGTAGAATGCAGTAACATTCCAACTCAATGCATTTGGGAACACTTGTACTTATTTTCAAAATTCAAAAAACTAATGTACTTTCGGACTAACTTCACAGTAATTGTAAGAAAAAACTTTTTATAGTGCCTTGCTATTTAAACTCTTAGTTTTTGTACTATTTTAGCCCTGAAGAAGAAAATAAACATTTTCGAAAGCTTGGAAAATACTAAAGAGGTAACTGATTTTCCTGTCCTAGACTGCAATCCCAATTAAACACTGAAAATATATATATATATATATATATATATATATATATATATATATATATATATATATATATATATATATATATATATATATATATATATATATATATATATATATATATATATATATATATATATATATATATATATATATATATATTGAATGAAAGGCAACGACTTCAATCCACACATACCCTCTTATCGATCATAAGACTATACAGTGATCATAAGAAATATACAGTGAGTCGTATGCATATATAATGCATGGATTAATGTACATCTCAAATCTTAAGAATCAATGAAAAGCATATGGCAACATCTAACATTGATAGTTTCACATGTCCTTATCAATTAAGATGTATCAATTTCAATACCCTAAGGATAATGGACACATCACATTGTTTATGTTTCATAGTATTTGGCAGTTCAGTTGGGAAATGGTACCTAACAAATCTGAGCCTCCCAACAAAATACATGCAACACTTCAATAAACAATGTAATAATTTGAACACTAACATTCATTTTTCAAAATTGAATCTGTAGATTCTTCCAATGATTTCAATATCACAGATATACACAACAATGTAACTAAATGGTGCGAATATTTATGAGAACATAAAAACCCCCATTTTCATCTGACTCATAAAAGAACACAATATTAAAAGCAATAATATATAATCAACTTTGTACCAAAAAAATGAATTGTTGTTTTTACATATATTTGTTATTTTATATTTACCTTTGTATAAGAATTCTGAGCCCTAACTTTAATGAAAAATTGTGGTAGATATTACGTAATTGTAGTATGTACTTTCATATATCAATTTGATCATATATAATACAATTAATGGATTATTTTTCAGAAGTTCTTAGGTTGTGATTCCTCAAACATTCTATAGATGGCATGTTTTGTTGTTCTTTCAATTACAGCAGACCGGCGAATGGGATAAATTAGTTGCGGATATTCTTGACGGTCACCATGCTTCGTCCAACGACAGCCACAACTATATTATTCATTACTAGCTGACCCGGCCAACGTTGTTTTGCCATAAAATTATCACTACATAGTATAAAACAAAGTTGCTTTCTCTGTAAATCTGTAATATCTTCGAAAATATTCACTTAAATCATACGGTGTAAAGGGCCATATATATCTATATTAAATGAACAATGTATTCAAGGTATTTAATTGGTTAAGGATTAATGCTGTATGGGTTAAAATCGCTTCGAAAATTAGCAATTATTTGTCGCAAAAAGTAAATGACAAAAAAAAGTTATTGTGGGTTATCCATAAGAGATAGACATATACCATCAGGGACTTTTCTGTAGACCTTTTCAATGTGTACAATACTTAGTACATTAAAGTTGCTTACAGTTTGCAATGTAAGCGGAAAAAATGTAATTATTTACGACATCACATTAGAAACCTCAAAAATAACAGTACTTCTCCACTATTTAGTGGATGTTATTATACATATAAACCTTCCTCTTGAATCACTCTATCTATTAAAAAAAACCGCATCAAAATCCGTTGCGTAGTTTCAAAGATTAAAGCGTACAAAGGACAAAGGGACAGAAAAAGCGACTTTGCTTTATACTATGTAGTGATTAGGCATTATTCATATCTAATAATACTGGTGATATGAAACTTCTGATGATAAGATTATTTAATTCAAACTGTGATAACGTCTTCCAGGAAGCGAGTTCTCTATTCGATATCTGTTCCGAATAGGTTGCAAAAGTGTTTTCCGCTAAATTTTAAAATTATTAGAATAATTATGACAATTTCTCAATTCGGAGACAAAAAACCGCTTCGGTTAATCCTATTCTCAAATCAGATCTAGGGTGCGAATTCACATTTAAGAAGGCAGAGTACTGATGGTTTATTACTTATGGAGTATGAATTGAAAAAAAAATGAAGAAAATATGATCATTACTTCAAAATCAGAACAAATGTTCTATGAAAAAATAACTGAGTACCCGTGTGAAAACGAAACAATCAAAATGTGTCAACTTTAGTCTCTAAAACTTTGTATTTAAATAAGTTTAATGCTTCGTGGAAAAACTCGTCATTCGTGTCAGGAATAAATTCGGAACTTTTCAATTTTCCTTTCATCGATTCTTGTTATAAGTCGACTTAAGTTGTTATCTTCACGTTCCCTTATTACATAATGTCGGAAAATGGCATATTGTCATCCTTCAAATGATTGAAGCGAGGAACAAAATCAATTCGACATCAGTCGGATAAGCTTTTGACAGGGAACGGTTCACTTTTCCTTATTTTCTCTCCCCGTCTTCTTCATTGATTATACTCGAAATTTTTGTTATTCATTGGGAAAATTATAGACCTTGAACGATGCTGTCGAACGTTATAAGGACAACAGCAAAAAATCTCACTAATTCCAAGCCAAATTGGAGATTATTGATATAACTGAAAGGAGTACTTTGAATCAGTTTTTCAATTTTTGAATTGAAATGATTCAACAGTTTAATGAAGAACAAAACTGCAGACTTGCCAGTGTATATAAAATGAACCTTACAAGTAACATTATTCAAATAAGAGGCACATTATTCTTTTTCCTAATGGAAACAAAGATTTATCAATTTCTTCTTCTCATTGGTAGTCTCAACCTATTTCTTGATCGACTTATAGATATTGTAATGAATTCATTTTACACCTTTCAATTTTTCGAAATAATAATAAATGTGGTTTCTGACTATTAGTTATGATAGATTTTTTAGTGGTTTTCTCGATTTTTTTTTGAAAAATCTGGTGACGAAGTAAAACTATTTCAACCTAATTAATAGCTTCGGATTTTTAAATTCTTCATTCGAATGTTAGTTAATTCTTCTAGTTAGTTACTTCTTCCAGTTAGTTAGTTAGTTCAATTCTTTTAGTGAAACGAATGAAATGCATGATGTATCGATATTTGTAAACCTCTATCGACACGCATTTCTAGATGACGCAAATAACTCTGATAATCAAAATAACATCACTACATAGTATAAAGCAAAGTCGCTTTTTCTGTCCCTTTGTCCCTTTGTACGCTTTAATCTTTGAAACTACGGAACGGATTTTGATGCGATTTTTTTTAATAGATAGAGTGATTCAAGAGGAAGGTTTATATGTATAATAACATCCACTAAATAGTGGAGAAGTACTGTTATTTTTGAGGTTTCTAATGTGATGTCGTAAATAATTACATTTTTTCCGCTTACATTGCAAACGCAGGCTGAACCCTACGAGTTTTATCAAAATAATGTACTAAGTATTGTACACATTGAAAAGGTCTACAGAAAACTCCGTGATGGTATATGTCTATCTCTTATGGATAACCCACAATAACTTTTTTTTGTCATTTACTTTTTGCGACAAATAATGGCTAATTTTCGAAGCGATTTTAACCCATACAGCATTAATCCTTAACCAATTAAATACCTTGAATACATTGTTCATTTAATATAGATATATATGGCCCTTTACACCGTATGATTTAAGTGAATATTTTCGAAGATATTACAGATTTAAAAATTGCGGGGCGTAGCGTTTGCGGCGTGCGAAGCCGGGGCGGGTCGCTAGTATTTCTATATATTGGACTGCTACCAGAAATTTGTTGGTCAACATGCATATAGTGGAGTTATTATTCTATCTATTGAATTGGTGATAACATGAGGAAAAAGGAAATTAGATTCGAATTTTTCCAACGTGTGTTTGGATGGAGTGGGTCAGTAGGGAAAAATCTTGATGATCACAACGCTTGGTCGAAGTGTTGGACACTATAGAGAAATGAATAGGAAGGCGGTATAGGTAGTCTTAATGAGCTGATTATCATCAGAAACTCAACGACCTTTGAATGATCGAAAAAAAATAACTGCTGAGTTTCGGAACAACAGCTAGAGGTACATTCGAGAAACTTTTGAATAGTTCAGAAAAATACGTATCAATTGCTGAAATTGAATAGTTAAGAATTATGAGGGTTCATCCAATTTATATGAAATTTAATTGTTCTACAAACAAATGTTGGAATGAATCGAAATGTGAAATGTTGAAGTAGGAAAAATTCAACAGAACATACCAATATTGTCTTTTCTATCTCATGCTTAAAATTACCGAAGGAAAAATGAATCATTTACTGTCACAGAAATTTCTAATACCCGAAGGGTTTTGTGGAACTTTTTTAATTTTTGAAGATGAACTTCTTTTATTTTTATCGAATCAGTTGGGAACTGGAATTAGTAATTGTTCTGAATGTTTATTCACGAATATCACTCGCATGTGAAAACAAATGCCAATTCCAACCCAAGCCGTGTTTCTAAAGTTTTCCAAGTGAATTTCTCGGAGAGAAAACAAAAGCAACGAATTCGAGATACTCAGTAGCAAACTATATTGTTCCTGATGTTGCCCCACATTCAATGTATAAACTAGAAAACCACCACACTTAACATTAAAATTTGTAACTCCTGCAACAATTAATCTTCTTTAACCGCAGGGTAAAAATGTGAAAAACATCTGCGATATATTTCTTGCACATTAGTTTCCTCGAAATGAAAACTTTTCCTAAAGTTCCACAAGAAATTTCGAGTGAGCAGTTTAATAAAGTTCTGTTCTATTCTATAACGTTTTTTTGCATAAAGGAGATGCGGCAACAGTGATGACTCACGATTTATCGAGGTGCTAGAAAATACGGTCAATTTATTTGTAACTTCACCTGTAGTTGAAAGCTTAACTGAAAATGAAATGGAACATTGGGCGCAACGGTTTATTGGCTACTTAACTTTTTATTCGACAACTGAATTTCTTACTCTAGGTCTTTTAATGGGTAATTGGCTGTTATTGCACCAATTAAAGAAACTGAGTACCTATTGAAAATGAGGAATAGTTGTGAAGGTACAACGTTGATAACAGTATTGTTACAATAGTGATTTGCAGCATTTTCACATCTAAATGAGGGAATACTACATTTTATATGTGTATCGTTGAATTATTTATTTTAGAAAAAACAAATAGATGCGAGATTTGAGGCTTCTACTGAAAGAAATCGAGACTTTGGAATTTCAATATTTATTACATTGGAATACTACACGAAATAATTCAGTTCAGACGTATTAACAGAGCTGTGGTGGTGTAGGAGCTGGTAAACCTTCTGAATAGAAATAGGTCGAGTAGCTAATGGAAGATTCGTGTATTTAAGAGTTTAAAGTTTTTTCATTCACAGTCTTGCTTCTATAGACGGAGTTGAACAAATATAGCAATTTTCTATGTGGTTAGTAGGCTACCGCAAATCAAGCACAGCGAAAGCCATGGATAATTTTCTAATTTTCAGCAATTCTCGTAATAAAACTGAATACGAATTGTACAAAATGAGGCATGGGCTCCACACAAGCAGGGGTGGAGCCCATGGCTCATTTTGGTTTCCTGCCTTCATAGCAAAATGATGTTGATATGCAGTCTTCACAAGAGGCGTCAAATTGCGTTTTTGTAAAAAAATTATTAACTGAATACACACATTTCCGTGGCAGACACTTGAAGATGTCTTGAAGATGAGCTCACACTCGAAACATGTTGACATTTGATATTGTTAAATATAATCGTGAAACATTAAGTCAAGTGTTCAATTTAATTCAATATTTGAATACGTTTCACCAAGAGTTAAGTGAGAATTCAATCTCAGTCACTCTTGTATTGAGTCTTAAAATAGATAGATGAAAGAAAGTGCGAAACCACAATACGTTAAAGATTACAGTATTTTTTGATAATTAAAATAATAGTTGCATGTTTCACAGGTAATATTCTTTCGGTACAAAATGTATTTGAAATATATGAGGGCGTCTGAAAAGCGGAATCACTGAACTACAACCCCATAAAACAAATCATTCCAACTAAGAATTGACCAAAGATTAAAGAAACCATTTTGTTTTAATGTGTCGAGAGGGGAGATTGAAAAGAGATGAACGAAAATCTGGCGTGCCTATGTATTTGGCTGAAAAACGAATGAGTAGAGATTTCTCGAACAAAACCGATAAATTGATCTCCTACGTTCCGCTCCAGTGAAATTTTCCAGCGTATAAACTTCTTGAAGCTGAGGATTTTATTTTATATCAAAGAAATACCTGCATTTGAGCTGAACCCGAGATACTTCGGAGAAACGATTATGTATGACGTATTCAACAATTCGTGGTTTACGGCTAACCAAATTCTGGGACTCTACTTCATCTCATCTCAGACAAGAAAAGAGGATTGAGTTAATTCGATCCACTTTTATGTCGAAGGAAAGATAATGGACAAGAAGATCTTTTCACGCAATAATTTTGCGTTGTCAACATTGTCATTCACATTACATACATATACATATATATATATATATATATATATATATATATATATATATATATATTTGTATGATATTTAAGAGTCTGTAGGATACTATGTATAATACTTTTAAGGGTTTAACGATTTAACGACTCAATATTTGTAGTTTTACTCTTTTCTCTCTTTTGTGCAAAGCTTTCGCAATCAACTTTATTGCTTCATGAGGGTTCTAAAATATATAAACAACTTTAACCAATATCCACAACTCAATATACACTCTTTCCTTATATGTACAAATCCTAAAACCTGAACGTAACTAACACAAAAGACTTATACAAGGGGTGATAGAAATAAGAGGAAATGAGAATACTAAAAATTGAAAAAGTGACACACAAACTTGAGTAACATATATATATATATATATATATATATATATATATATATATATATATATATATATATATATATATATATATATATATATCTTGAAATTGATTTATTGCCTGTTTGAGGTATTTATTTTGAAAGTTTTTAGCATTAACAGGCTTTTTCAATATGAAAAAGTTTATTTCTGTTGACGTTTCGTTGTTATATTACAACTTTGTCAAAACTAATTCAATTAGTTTTGACAAAGTTGTAATATAACAACGAAACGTCAACAGAAATAAACTTTTTCATATTAAAAAGCCTGTTAATGCTAAAAACTTTCAAAATAAAAAAAATATATATATATATAGATATATGTATATATGTATACATATATGTATATATATATATATATATATATATATATATATATATATATATATATATATATATATGTTCAGAAAGGTTTCCGCGGTCAGAAGTATGTATAAAACTTGGTTCTCATAATGAGCCGCGTTCTAGATTTATATAATCTCGACGTTTCGGCTTCCGTTGTGAAGCCATCTTCAGGAGTTGGAATAAATTAGTGAAGGTAAGGGTGACTCGGTTACGTGGCCTCAATCTGCCTACTCCAAGAACTGAATGAAGGAAAATGAGGAAAGGTCACCTGGTTACGTGGCCTCGATCTGCCTACTCCACGAACCAAATGAGGGAAACTAGGAACGATAAGAAATAATTCGGTTGCTTGGCCTCAATCTGCCTACTCCACGAGCCAAATCGTTTCTAATAGTTAAATCCGAAGTCTCAACCTGCCTACTCTTCGGAGTCAACTGGCGTGTCGATCGTCTCGTGCCTGCATTTATTTATTTGGAGTTGACTCCGAAGAGTAGGCAGGTTGAGACTTCGGAGTTAACTATTAGAAACGATTTGGCTCGTGGTGTAGTCATATTGAGGCCACGCAACCGAATTATTTCTTATCGTTCCTAGTTTCCCTCATTTAATTCGTGGAGTAGGCAGATTGAGGCCACGTAACCAGGTGACCTTTCCTCATTTTCCTTCATTCAGTTCGTGGAGTAGGCAGATTGAGGCCACGTAACCGAGTTACCCTTACCTTTACTAATTTATTCCAACTCCTGAAGATGGCTTCACAACGGAAGCCGAAACGTCGAGATTATATAAATCTAGAACGCGGCTCATTCCGAGAACCAAGTTTTATATATATATATATATGTATATATATATATATATATATATATATATATATATATATATATATATATACATTCTAGATACGGTACAGGAAAAGAAACACTCTAGAAAACAAGTGGAAAAAGGAGAAGAAAAGAATGATACGAAATATAATATAGATATTTAACCTCAATATTGGGATTGAAAAACAAAAAAGGCAACTTTTTATGGCAATTGAAAACACCATTTCAATTACAACAACACGAAGATGCATGCAACTGAGAAAGACAAAAAACTAAAGGAAATTTTAGAAATGTTACACATTCGTCGAAATTTAAAAAACACAATAATTGAAAGAACAGATATGAAACATCCTAATTCTTTCTACAACGATGTGATAAAACTTAACACTCATAACATCAATGCACAACAATCACCAAATACTATATCTCAAAACTCATTCTTTCCTGATATACCATCAATGCACATGAACCAAAACCGAATGTTGAATCAAAATTTTCTGGATGAGTATTTAAATTCTCAACTACATAAAATTCAATTCTCAAAAAATATATCAGAGTCATTTGAATCACCTGATTGGTTTATCATGAGGAGTTCAGAGGTTTCCTCACGGTGAAGAAGACTTTTAAACTTCCGCAGCAAATGCTGAGCCAGAAATATTCATTTGAATACTGAAGGGGCAAAAAATCCAGGTAAATTCTTTGAAAAAATAATAAAATAATTTTGAACTTATTTGTTCTTATTTGAACGTCCAGCGTGTTGAGCTTATTATTCGTCTTCTCAAGAAACTGAGGGTGGATATTACGAGAATACTTATGTTTGCACCACATAAAAACTGACGGAATCTTCTAAGTCCATTTTTCCATATTACATCGTGTTCGTCGTAGTGAAAACTGAGAGCAACACGTTGAGAGTAGTGAAGTGTCCATAGGGTTTTTGAATTCTCTCGCAATATTCTTGCCTTGAAGTTGGGAATTACCCCAAATCAATTTCAGTTTTTGGAAATTATTTGGTGTAACCATAATGTTGAGTGTTTTATGTTCTGACCAACACTCATTTGTCTTTGTCGAGAAAAAGTTGAAGCGAAGCTTGTTAGGTAATGCTAATTAACTTGAACTTAAAAGTCCGTTAGTGTTTGTGAAGAGCGAACATGAGTTATCTCAGAAACTATCTTTGGATGCTCATCCTGAATCAATAAAATTCTGTCGTAATTTCGTGCATTCAGCAATGAAAGGTTATTCAAAATATTGAGACATGTTTCTCGTATATCGTAGCGAAAGCGTAACATTTTGTTTCGGTAGAGTGAGGAGTTGATTTTTGTAGAAATGTGAAGAAATATAAGAATGGTTCGATAGGTGTTGTACGTTTTTTGTTATTTAAATCCGCTAATCGTTATTTTGATACTGATATTCTATTTTATTGAAATATTTATAATTCTGAATTTCTATCTGCCTTTTCATTTTATTACTGTGTACTCCTATCTTTTTGTATAGGTTTTACTGTTGCTCATCTGTAATTTCTATTTGGAACTCGGTTAGGTAGATGAGCAAGGCTGGACTCAACAGAGGATATTCTGATTATTATTTTTTGAAAAATAATTAGAATTGTTAATATTATAATTTTTTATTTATAATAATCTTGCTGCTTCTGATACTTCAAAATTTCCAATCACTACTAATTATTTTCGCCGAATTTTTGACAGAGCTACAAATTTTTAGTGAAAACTAATTCCTTTATTCATTTATTTCAATTATTTGAAATAGAATTATTTGAAAATGGATACTTAAAGATGTGGTATATTTTCGAATTCAACATATAGCCCCCATTCCAAAAAAGCGCTACACAAGTTTACTTTCTATTCGAAAAATGATGAAAGCTGTTACTTAAGAGGATAAAAGGAAATTGTCTTCTTTTCATAAGATATAATGTCTCGAGTAAAATATGGGCTCAAGGGTTCAAACGTTTCCTAATGTCCTCTCAAATATCCGAGTTTGCAGATGGAAGATAACATCTAATATTTTTTTCGATTTAGTCACGTGCGTTGGAGACATATGAGAACCCTCGAAACATTTCGGTGAATATCGATAAAAATCTAATGGGCTATCGATAACAGAACTGATGATCCAAAGATAAACCTACGGAATACAACTTATAGTAATGTATTATCAAGCTTCAAGAACCTTATCCATTGTGTATTTAGATATTATTTTTACTATACACATGCAGGGTACTGGTGCTGTGATGCAATTTCTAAAATTGTTTATTCTCCTGACGCCTTCGCCATTTTACACAATTATTGGACAATACATCATTTAATATTTCACTGAACCTAATGATGATATCTGAATGATTTTTTATTTTTCAATGATAATATTGAATCAATTGGGTCAATTCCCACATTAATTTTGGGCCGTTTGGAATCGACCTTGAACTGCAGGTTTGATATCCGAGCAATAAAGGTCTCCTTACTGCTCTGATTTTCAGAGCTGCAGATGTTGAACAATTATAAAAATGATAATAAAAATAATATTCGCAACTGAGGATTGTAGAGAGACATGACGGCGTAACAAAGATTGTACATATAGAACACGCATCAAAACTACATCTTCAACACAAGGAAAAGTTGCCTTAGCTAGTAAAATCCGTTATAGAGTTAATTTTTCGGAATATGATTGGAATTGGGGGCTGATAGAGTTTCAGAATATCGAGAACTCGAAGTGCGAGTCCAGAGATATTGAGATAGTGAGCAGTGGTCAAGACTGTTTCAATCATCCAAGGATCTATTGATATCTTCCCAACGTGTCTCCTGTTAAACATCACTTGCCGAAAATTTTTATATGCAATCGGGGCTACATGCCACAACCAGGACCGTGAGAAAGTTTCTGGGACATTACGAAGATGAAAGCCATGGGGACTGCCGCCACGGGCTCGACAATCTGGAAAGGTCCCTCATAGACTTTAAATCCCTCTGAAATATAACATTAGGTGTGAGTTATTGTATTCTTGTGAACCTGTGAAGTAATGTGAAAATTGTGAGGCTTAAAATCTTGAATTCGAAATGAAAATTGAGTGTATTTAATTATTTATTCCATTTGGAAGCAGTCGAGAGAATATTGGCATTGTTGGGCTATTTGTAACGGCAAATTTAATCTACGATACGAGATTTTCAATGAGGTCAATTCAGATTTGAAGTCCGGGTTTTATAATATAAGGGAAATAACGATTTTCCCTGGAATTGAATGATTCAGGCATAATGAAAATTCGGATCATTCTTGTTCACAATGTTCGGAAACCTATAGATTAATTTGCAGACTTTGAGCCAATTTCTGGCACAAGCTGGTGAACTTCAATTGAAAATTTCCAGCGCACAGGAAATTACGTAACTGGTGTTTACGAATGGAAATCAAACGCCGACGAAAAATTCCGCTCATGGATGAAAAACTGCGCGGTGTAGAGGAATTTAGGATTATATTGGGTATATAATGCATAATTCCTCTTAAATTTTCGTGTTATTATAACTTCAGTGAATTTGGTGAATAAATGAAATTGGAAATTTTATGGAAATTGGAAATTCAAATCCTACAACATAATTTTTCAATTAAAAATGGAATTCCCAGTTGTGGTTACCGATATGAGAATTAAACCTTGCGTGATCGAGCCAACCTATGGTTATATGTTACTTCGAATCTGATGAAATTTTTGTTGAACTTTGTACAAAATGTTTGAGTAAAATAGTATGAAATTGTAAAAAAGCATTTCAATTATTGTTACTTGTGATTATTAGGTAATGCTGATATTCGAGCTGTTCTTAAATGAATTCATTTAATTCACCCAGGTGATAATGAAAAGTATGTTATTAATAGAAACAATTTATACATAACATCGTTCGATTGATGTTTAATTTTCCTGGATTATCCTCCGAATGGAGTATGAAGGTTTCATTTTTCTGAATTTGTCGTTGTTTTTTGAAGAATAGGAAAACAAAACTATAATTTATTCTGAATGTCGAATATGATATGTATATATATATATATATATATATATATATATATATATATATTTATATATATATATATATATATATATATATATATATATTTATATATATATATATATATTTATATATATATATATATATATATATATATATATATATATATATATTCTATGTGAAATATGAATCAATTTGTTGGACATGGCGTAACTGATAAGTATATTGTTGTACGAAACAGTTAACTTTCTTACGCTTCCAACAAATGTAGGCATCGATTTCAATACTCTCTAACATTTTTCACTGAAATGATAATGGAGACATCGCATTGTTCATGTTTCACATAACCAGCTCCGCTATAATGTTCTTTCGAATAATTTGGCAAAAAATTATCGAATTCACAGGTCATTCAATAGTAGTAAATACTGAGACTCTCAATCGAAATATTTCGAATAAAACTCTCAGGGAGCTGTCTACACAAATGTTGTCAACGAGAACGAATTCATCACTTTCGATAGTGAATATTAAGAGCGTTTCGAAAAATTCATCGATCTTGTTGAATGATAATAGGATAGTTTTGGTATAGGTCCTATGTTCATTTTGAAAGTCATCGATTCTTGATTCATAGATTAAATGTGGACTGATGATTCATAATAATGCTGAAACAATTGTATCCTATTATCATTCAACAAGATCGACGAATTTTTCGAAACGCTCTCAATATTCACTCTCGAAAGTGATGGGTTCGTTCTCGTTGACAACATTCGTGTAGACAGCTCCCTGAGAGTTTCATTAGAAATATTTCGATATTTCGATTGAAAGTCCCAGTATTTACTAGTTTTGAATTACCTCTGAATCTTGAAACTAGCTACACTTTTGCCCGCCTGGGCGTGATCTGGAGCGATTAGGCATGGGACTATTCGTACACATTGCGGACAATTTTCTGTAGTGTTCGAATGAAATATCTACAAAGCCTTTCACTCGCGCTACTGTTGTCATGAGTAGAAATCTTGAACGCTAGGGAGAATGTATACGTCTTTTCTCCGATAGAGGGAGCCTACGTGAATATTTCTCTAGGAAACATTCCCATTGTTCGTTTTGAAAGTCATCGATTGTTGATTGATAGATTGAATATGGACTGATGATTCATAATAATGATGAAACAATTGTATCCTATTTTTATTCAACAAGATCCATGAATTTTTCGAGAGGCTCTTAATATTCATTCTCGAAAGTGATGGGTTCGTTCTCGTTGACAACATTTGTATAGACAGCTCCCTGAGAGTTTCATTTGAAATATTTCGATCAAGAGTCTCAGTATTTACTATATATATATATATATATATATATATATATATATATATATATATATATATATATATATATATATTTATTCATATAATATTTCTTTCTATTTTATGAATAATTATGAATGTCATAGTGAGAGTTGTTATAATTTTTGATCTAGTAAAATGAATTACAAATATAAAATGAAAATTTTTTTTTTAAATTCACGGGAGAGCCTTACGCCGAATCTGGCCTTGACTGTTATTGTCATCTGCCACCACCCAATTATGTATAACCAAAATTACTGAATAGTTAATAGAATTTTATAACAATAATAATTAATTCGAATCTTTGATTACAAGCAATAACGAAAAAAATTGTGAATGAAACTTAACACTTATAAGTGGAAATTACAAAGTAATTTCATCGAGGCGAATGAAAAACTTGAGTGAAAGAACGAACAAAATATATTATATCAATATGGAGAGTAGGCATGTAAATATTTGAATTGAGAAAATCTTATTTGCTGAAAAAAAATAGCGAATATAAAATGACGGTAAGGCAATGTTGGAAATATGTTCATACGAAAATCAGTGAATTTCAGTATCTAACAGCGATCTTAATCTCATTTTCGAACGAATATTGAAACATACGTTATCTATCCGCTTTACGTTGATATTCAAAGAGCAAATTTCTATCTGCTGATGTACAGCTTTTGCTGTAATTGCTCCCAACCTCATTGCTCACGGGGTCATATCACAGGGGCGGTACCCAACATTATAATTAAATAAACATGCTCTAAATCTCATTAAACCATGTAATCAAGTACATCCCATAAGGTTACCTGCGCCCCAACTTTATCGGTGCTATATTTTGCAGTTCTATTTGTCCCCAGCGTATATATATATATATATATATATATATATATATATATATATATATATATATATATATATATATATATATATATATATATATATATATATATATATATATCATCAAGCTAATTTTTCGACTGTAAAATACGACTTAAATGGAATTTAGGAAACGAGAATCATCGGTCTGATGAAGTGTTTGAAAACTCATTTATTCGAAACAATTCTCGATATTTCGACTTTATTCGTGCCTTCTTCAGGAGAAAAATAATCTGCCAATTGATGACCAGAGAAATCAAATGTGAATATGTTAAAAAACAAATCTACATACAATTAGAGTTCATGAAATGATTATAAATCAAATAGTTATCATCATATGAATTCTATCGACACATGAACCAGAAAGTCGACAAAACAACAGACCATGATGCGGTAAGATTTGGGTTCGAATCCTAGTGAAGACATGGGTGTTTATTTTCGTCTATCATTTGAGTAGTTTAATGATGAATGATTGATTTTTGGGTAATGTGCATGGATTACCAGCTCATTGGCTGTTCGGAACCGGAGTTAAACTGTAGGTGCACTGAATAAAAAAAAGTTTTCGATGAATATTACAATGTTAGTCTTGATAGATGGTGCTTCTTCAACTCTAACTCCTATATTTTTGATTCGTGTATTCCTTCTCCGAAAATGCATGAACTTTCTCATTGATAGTATCAGTCGTCTCGAAATATTTCAATTGCAAACCTCTCGAAGAATTTCCCAAATTGTCCGAGACATTCTTTTACTTTTATCGGCAATATTGTAGTTCTTATTGAGGAGTCGAATATTCCACATTGCATTTTTTTGCATTCACATCGCACTAGTTTGATCTTGAAAGTCACGCAACAGGAAAGAGCATATCCTGAATGGCAACTTGAATTCTTATTCTGCGACTACAAAATCAATTCATCTGAAGGAGAACCAGCGAAATGGCAATAAATGGGGTGAGGTTTATATCACCCATTCCGCATTTTTCGGTCTATCTCATTCGAACGTAGGTATGTAATAGAGATTGAACTTTTCATCGAATTTATACCGGTTAGCGTCCTGGCATTTTCTGGAGAAAGCGTTTGATCTTACTTTTCCGGTCAATAATTGGTCCGCAGAGAATCAGGAAATGATAAATAGCCCACTAATACGTGATCTGAACCAAAAATTCCAGTGAAAGTTTCTTCAGTGTTTCGAAAGTGAAACTTCCTATACAATAACAGCTATTTCATTACTTCCGTCGACAAATCCGCTTGAGAATATATATATATATATATATATATTTATATATATATATATATATATATATATATATATATATATATATATATATATATATATATATATATATATATACAATATATATATATATATATATATATATATATATATATATATATATATATATTTATATAAAAATTGCAATGTTAGTCGCCGACTATTATGCTCGGACAGATCAGTGATCGGGAATGGTTAGACTCAGACGCTGCCCTATCACAACATCATATTACCCAAGGTATTAGTGTTGTTGATTTCCGCATAACACAAGAACCGGATGACAGTCAACATTATAATGGACTTCCAGTCATGCAAGAAACAGAGGACAACGAAAATATGAATTGTGTAGGTCCGATAGAAACTGGTCATCAGGAGGAACATGGAGAGGAACATATAATTAACACATCCTTACCTTATCTGAAGAACATGACCCCAAGACTTACGAGACTTTTTAATAACGCCGGCGCCGTGAACATGAAGATTGCAAATAGGTCTGTACTTACCATCAATTCAATTTTTACAAAATTAAAGAATAATGTTCCAAGAGAATCTCAGATAGATGTTGTCTATAGCATTCCTTGTAACAACTGTGAAAAAATATATATAGGCCAAACTGCCAGACCCTTAAAAAATAGAATAGTGTCTCACAAGAGTGACTGCAGGCTTCACCCCGAGAGATGCGCACTTGCTGAACACGTAAATAAATATGGACATAGTATGGATTATGACTCTACGAAAGTTTTATGTAGACAGCAAAATCGTACAAGAAGACTGTTTATGGAGATGGCTTTCATATTTCAAGAAGCAAACAGTATGAACAGAAAAACTGATATCCATCAATTAAGTTCAGTGTATGCGTATTTACTGTTTTTGGACACAGGTCAGACCTTTTAGTTTGTGTTTTGTGTTTTCTTGTTGTAGTGAAGTCACAGATACCGTTTCAATCTACACTCCTGTAACGATATAATGGTTAAGTTGAACATCGGTTGGTAACAACTAATTTTTACTGACGTTGACGTGACTGTGTACCTTGACAAATGTCAAATAAACTGATCAATTATCATTGTATACATATTCTACACATTCTCTCTATAAAAATTTTTTCTTTTAATTGGATTAACTTACTTTTGGACGATTGTTTTCGATAGCTCTATTTTGCAAATTGTACAAACATCGATTAATACCAACCTCGAGAAAGTGTGAGTTCATGCTTATTTGATCTTACTCTTTCATGAAAATGATGAAACTTTGTCTTTGTAGATCCCTGAGGATGGAAATAAATATTTCCGAAAGCTTGGATTCACTTTAAAGAGTTTTCTTTTTTCCTTTTTTTGCCGCATACCCCAATACTCTTTATTTCCTATATTTATATATATATATATATATATATATATGTATATATATATATATATATATATATATATATATATATTCGAAGTATACTTCAACATTATAAAATTATTCGAAAGAACACAATAGCAGAGGAGGCTATGTGTAACATGAACAATGTGATGAACAGTACAGGAATCGGAGCTACATTTATTGAAAGCCTGAAACAGTTAACTGTTTCGTACTACAAGGAACTCTTCAGTTACGATACGTCCAAAAAACGGATAGCAATGACTTCTATTCCCAAATATCCTATTATCGATCATGAGACAGAAATATACTGTTAAGTTGTATGAATATATAATGCATAGATTACTGTACATCGCAAATCTAAGGAATCAATGAAAATCACATGAATACATCTAACATTCAAAGTTTCACACGTCCTTATCCATTAAAACACTACATTTTACAACTGTATTTTTTGAACAATTTCATCTAATTTATGGCAAGTAATGCCTTCTGGTCGTAGAAACGCTCACTGAAACATTTATCAAAGTTTCCTGAAGTCGCTACTTGAAACATGAGAGAAATCTTCAGAATTCTTCTTCTTCTTGTCGATTTCTTTCTTGTTCAAGTAATAAGGTAATAAATTAATTAGTAAATCTTCAGAATTCTTTTTGCTATAGTCGATGATCATATAAACGATGTTTAATATAATCAAATGAATGACAACATAAAACGATTCACATTAGATGTATATTTCAAAACCCCAACTCGATATTGAGGGATTATTGAAGCTGATATATGGCAAAGTAAGTTTTCTGAATAAGTTTTTAAATTAAATTTTGATTTCAATCTTAATGAGTTTCAAACTTCACAATGTTGCTATTATAGATTTTATTTTCAGTAATTGGACTGTATTCGGCGTTATATCCATATTCCGGAAATCTGGAATATATACTTCATATACTATACTTTTTATCATTACTGTTCGAAATATTTGGTTGGTCTCATAAAATCAAAATTATATTTGTCTACGAAATAAATCTCGAATTTACAGAACTGCTCCACTTGCAGCACTCTATTCTGATTTTCGTTTTCTTTATATTCCATTTTATACACTTTGAAATTGAAAAAAATTAATTGTTCAGAATTTTTCAAAATATATAGTTCTTGATCCAGAAAGATGCCATTGGTCTTATACTTGTTTGTGTTAAGTTGAGTGTATTATTTCGAGTTGCTGTAAATGAAGGTTAATCCTGAAATTGTCGAAGTAATATTTTAATAAGAGTTTATGATAACAAAGTTTAGTTAGTTTAATTATTATCTCAACTAATACCACAATCAGCTTTCATTTCTCGTCGAGCTCAAACAATGAACCGTGAAATTCTGCAGATATGTGATGAATACTGCACGATATATATCCCACAGACTATAAAGTTGGAACATATAGGATGTCAAATAGAAATTTATAGTTGTGTACTATGTATTTGGCACCACAAACCTTTGCGAGGCACCCAGGCAACCCTTTTATATTCTATTCATATTCTCGATTGAGCAGAGAAATAAATGTACGAAGGAACACGTCTCGACAATAAAGAAAAGAACATTAATATCAGCACGAACCTTCATTTTTGTCTGTTTCGATTTCACTTTTCAGTATAATGGTTCGCAAAAGGCTAGCCGTACGTGTTCATATTCGGTGGGTGATTTCGTACATCTGTCACAATTCTCCGACCGCAATTGATGACGATTGTAGAAAGAACACGTCAGTAAAAAAACACCTGATACATCCCATACTGAACGATTTTTCACTTCTTGGAATTTATATTAGTTTTCAACTCATGGTTATACGAAAAAAAAGAGCCGACTCCGTAATTTGAGCTGACATATTGAAGTATTATCCTTTTTTGTTCGAATCTCCACATCAAAAATAACGTAACTAGTTATTATGTTAGTATTGAAATACTTAAATTAATTGTTGAAATAATTTCTCAAATGAAGTCGAGCATATGACAGATAACTTCTTAGAATTAATATGACCAAATTTCTTATGTTGGTGTATCTGAGAAAACTCAAACATAGAATTATAGTAAAGTGTGTATAGTAACTATGAGTTGCAATAAAGAAATATGCTTATAAAATGTAGGAGAAAAACATTATTGATGTAAGATCGAACCAATTATTCCTTTTGTAGTTACTGGAGCATATTCTGACTATTCTACATCTTGCTAATGGAGGATGTTTCTAGGAAAAAATCAGTTATATAGGTAGGTGAATTTCATTGAGATCTAGACTTAGTATGAATAAATAATTGCATTTTTTCATGAAAGCGGAGCTATGACTTTCATTACAAAATTAAGAAATGTTTGGCAATATGCTGTAGAAAATGGAAAATATGAAAATTGTTTTCAAAGAAGTCAATTCAATTCAAAACATTATGCCAAATGTCACTGAAACTTTCAATTCACTTGATATAACAGATATTTTCGAATGTTGAAACCGTTACTCGATGTAAATTCATCTCTGGAATAAAATTGAAATGAACATTGCTTGCTGAATTCACACACTATCAATTAGCAATTGTGACGTTTCTTCTTCACGATGGCTTCTTCGTGCTGACTGATGTCTTCTTCGGACTGGCCGATGGCTTATTCGAGATAACTAATGGCTTCTTCGGACTAAACAATGGCTTCTTCGGACTGACTGATGACTTCTTAAGACTGACTGATGGCTTCTTCGGATTAACTGGTGGCTTTTTCGTACAGTCTGATGGCTTGCTCAGACTAACTAATGGCTTCTTCGGACTAACTGACGGCTTCTTCGGACTGACTGATGGCTTCTTAATACTGACTGATGGCTTCTTCGGACTAACTGATGGCTTCTTCAGACTGACTAATGGCACCTTAAGACTGACTGATGACTTCTTCGGCTTAACTGATGGCTTTTTCGGACGGACTGATGGCTTGTTCTGACTAACCGATTTATTCCTCGGAGCAACCGGTCACTCTGAAGAAGCCATCGCAATGGTGGAATGAAAGTCACAATTGTTGAATAGAAGAATCTAGGAGACAGTGTTTTCTTCGGCTTTTAACTGTTTAAACTTCTTTTGTGAAATTCAGTCGAGTAACTTGAATTATACTATACATTTTAACAATGTTTAACAATTTTGTTCGATGGATAAATTGGCATTATACTATGTTTAAGACTTATATACAGCTTTATCGTAAAAAGCAGTACTTTTAGTACCAACTTTTTGAAAAAAGTTTTGTACATCTGCATTTATCTATGTTTACTGAATAATTCGAAAGAGGAGGCATGTTAATTGAATAATTTCGTTGTAATTACGATCACAAAACCGTTCGGACAATCTGTTAAAGTACGCACTAATTCATAGGCGATTGGAGATTGAGACAATCCTATGTAAGTAAGGACGGAGAACGTGTTCCAATTAAATTTCCAATTGATTACCTTATATAATTAGTTATACCGAATGTAACATCCCGAAACTGTGAGGATTTCGAAATGATGATATAGAATAATATGTCGTCGGGGTCCTATACAAGCAAGTCAAACACACTGAATGAGTTCGGGTATTCACTTCGTGATGTTTATGTCAATTCCACAATCGAACTCTATGGGCACTCAACAAACAGATTACTGAGAGGGACTTTCGGTAGCGGTGTAGTCTCATCGAACGGATTGGCCGGCACTCGATTCGCCCATAACCTCTGATTATTTAACATTTGACGAAATTGACAATTAATCCGAACAGTTCCGGTAATCCTTCAATAATCAGGTCATGATTGACACCTTATGTGAAAATTTCAGCAGAATCATTGGCACATAATCGTGATCAATGTATTGACCAATAATTCAAAGCCAGCTTGATTGCGGCAGCGGCGATGAGCATATTGATCGAATTAAGCAACGGATTCGAAACGACGTAGTATATTGGGCCAGGCTGAATAATTGAATGAGTCTGAATAAACGTGATTAATGAGCGAAATTTGGATGCATAAAGTCGATGCGAAGTAGGCTGCCCAAGAATAGGGTGAAAGTTATGATTGGGAATATTTAGCTCTCCGGACGTATCTACAATGAAAACATCTGCTACGCACAATGATGAATACCACAAAGGGAATTCGTTTGGAATTTAGGCCCTCCAATGTTTTTGGGCACCATAAATTATGTTGTGGTTGCTAGAGACAACTCGAACACCTTTTCATCCTTTTTCACAAACACAATCAATTTATTTGGGGATATATTTTCGACAATATCGTTGTTTCCGATTGCCGTTATTAACGTGATAAACACATGGTGTTCCTAAAATATAGAACGAAACTGTTAACACTATACTGGCCGTTTAGAAATCCTAATTACGTACGGCGCTTGCCGAAACATTGTCCTGATACCTAACTACCGAATACCGTCAATGCTCAGTGATGTTGTTATAGCTGAGAGCCGGCATATTTTATTTTAAAGTAGGATATAATATTAGGGTTATTTGATTTCAATGCTACATATTTCTCAATTTTAGGTTTTTGTAGTATGATAAAATAGTTCACTCGGTTGCTAAGATGGATAGAAATATAGTTCTGTGCAGTGTTTCGATTAATAGATTTTAAAATATTTAATCTTAAAAAAAACAAGAAAAAAATACCAACAAAAATTATTTTTATTATGTATTGATTTATTATTTAGATTTAATAATTTTTTTTTGTGTGATAATCCTCAAAACATTTTCCCATACATAAAGAAATTTCACAATATGAGCACATGAAACAGGTTTCCTTCCTTTTTCCGTTTTTTTTGCAAACTCTGCAGCGCTTTTGAGGAAACTTCTTATTGCCTGAACTAGTAATTTTCACAACTTTATGTTGTCTCATGTCTGCAGAAAGTCTCATTGGTGCATCTTCGCGAGAAACTCTCTTGGATACATTTCCTGGACTCTCTGAATGAACATATCCTTTTTCAATCCAGTTTTGCGCAATATTTTTCAAAAAAGATGAAAATTTTATTTTTTTCCTGGATTCAGAACCTTGAAGACAACAAATGAATTGAACAGTGCAGTATTTAATATGAACATAAAAGCCTTCTTTGTCCATTTCACAGTTTTTCTTATAATAGGATTATAAGCAAGGTATTGGTCTGCTAAATCAACTCCCTTCATGTACTTATTATATTCCAAAATTGTTTCTGGTTTTTGTATCAGATCGCCAGTTTTTCGATTTATTTTCTGGGTTTGTATCATTCGAGCCTGGTGTATTGTTGAAATCATTCTTACAACTCTTTTATCTTTCCAAATATGTATTAGAATTTCATCTTTTCTAAGGAAGTTGTGTTGTCCTTGTTTTAAAGTAATTTTTTTTAGATCGTGTGGTAGCCCGCGGTTCTCTCTTATAGTTCCACAAATTCTTATCTTTTTGTAGAGTAACTTCTGTGCTAACTGAACACTGTTGTAGTAATTGTCCATGTAAACATGGTGCCAAATATTTTCATAACCATCCAAGGGCGTCGCCAGCCGATGGCGCAGGGGGAACAAGTTGACTTTACCCACTACAAATCATACTTTTCTCATTCTCTATGAATGAGAAAAGTAGGTATGAATTGTATGTAAAGTCGACAGCCCATGAAGCTTTCACTTGTACTACGAGCCTTACATCTACAGCGATTGTAATAACAACAGTATCTTAGTACTATATACATATATATTCTGTGACAGTACAGAGTCTAATGTGTAAAGCTACACGAGCACGAGCTCTTGACTATGCAATAAAAAACTTGTAAATAAGTTATAATAACATTTATTAGAAAAATAGAATAAAAAAGAGTTTGAATTTGAATAAGTGTACAGCGTACAGTGTATTTTTTTTAATTACCAGATTTTAATATAGTGGTCGTTGTTTGTTTATATTAGGTTAATTAAAACATAATTTTCGGGGATTCATTGTAAACTTCTCGACCACTTTATTATTGAAATCTTGTAAGTTTCCATGTATAAGTTTTCGGTGCACACTCATCATGGCCAAACCATTAAGGCGATTTTCACTCATAGTGCTTCTTAGCCAGGTTTTAGTCTCCTGAGGCTGCTAAACGATCGCTCTACCGTACACGTCGTGCATGGAAGAGCGATCAAAATTTTCCACGCTTTTTCCGTGTCGGGAAAGAAGGTTTTTGGTTCTTTTAGTATATCAACAAACGGTTTGATCTGTTGAGTTTGGTTTGTTATGCCAGAATTGCTGCCAAAGCTCGACTTCAATTTTTATGTTTGGTAAATTATAAAACTGAGCGATAGTTTCACAAGTTTCTGTGAGATTTTCGACTGACATCGTTTGCATTTGTGCGGGGTGTAATTTAGATAAAGCAAATGATGGAGTATTTTCTTCAGCAAAGCGTGTTTCAAGCGATGTAATAACGGAGTCCAAGTATGGTATTATTAATGATCTTTTCCAGAATTCTGAAGGGATTTCTGCTGGGTGATTGCTTCGATGACGTTGTTTCCCAACAATGCGCGGCATTGAAGTGATATCCTCCTCCAGGTCGACTTTCCCCGCAACAATAGTAGCATCCTTTATAATTTCATCTGTGACTCTTTAGGGGTTATCACGGTGGCTCTTAAGCAATTGCAAAATGCGTTTGACGTGTTGCGAGGCCTTAACCACATCCAAAGTTATGGATTGGAGTGCGTTGACAAGAGGTTCCAACAAAGCAGAGTATTTAGCTATCAAAGTAATACAAAGTATAAACGAAATTTTGAAAGCAGCCGCATAGAGTTGAAAGGCGTTTTTTCGAGTTGCAATGTCTCCTTCACGCGATAAGTTTTCTAAGGCTTCCAATATAACAGGAAAATTCTCCTTAAATACTCTGATAGTTTCATGTTTCTCACTCCATCTTGTTTCGCAGAGCCTGGCAATATTAGGTACCAATTTAAACCAAAAGTAACTTTGGTTGCATTATATTTGGCAACTTTTTGAAAATCTCTAGGGGGCAGCTGCCCTCCTTGCCCCCCTGGCGACGCCCTTGTAACCATCTAAAAGGTTTACGACCAGGTTTTGCAATGTTTCTCCATTGCCACTATATAATTTAAATTTGCATATATATCCAGTGTCGGATTCACACAACATTCTCACTAATAACCCATACTTTGTAATCTTTCCTGGGTTGTACACTCGGAAACTTACTCTACCTCTGCAAGGAATCATGGCTTCATCCAACGATAGATTTTGTTTTGGTTTATAGACTTTATCAAACTTCTCTATAAAATATTGCATTATTGATTCTACTTTAACAAGTCGACTTGCGTCATCAGGGATTGCACTATTATCGCAAAAATGTAGTGATTGTAGTATTTGCCTGAATCTATTTCTAGTCATGATTTTACCAAAAATTGGTGTTTCCATGTACGGATCAGTAGTCCAATAATCGTTAACATTATTTTTTTTTACTTGTCCCATCAATTTATTCAAAGCTAAAAATTTCTTGATTTCTGTTATCGTGGTATCTCGCCACTGCTTTGTGTTTTTTACACGTTTATATTTATGCATGTTTTGCATATAATATCTATTTGTCTCTGTTACTAATAATTGAAAAAATCATCATCTATAAACAAATCCACCACGTCTGAAATATTTTCTGCATTTCTTGGGAACACTTTAACCCCAGAATTTCCCAAAAATGGGTTTACTGTAATATTGTTATCGATTTGGGACCAATTTGATGTTGAACAGTTCTGTTCGTTTTCCAATATCGTGTCTTCTGAATCGCTGCTTTCAGATTCACTTATAATTGGCAAAACATTTCTTTTTCTGCTACTTTCTGCTAAATCTGTATCGTCGCTGTTACATTCTTCATCATTTTCAAACTCAGATAATATATCGGCACATACCTCATTACATATATTAATTAATTCAAAGTCGTCTTCTTCCATGATATCGCAGGGCAAACAATTAAATTAATATATAAATTACTTAATTAATCAGTCAATTCGTAAGTTAATTATTGCAGAACACAAGCTAACTCTTAAATTATCAGTTGTAATGTGACATTTACTATGACAACAAAAAACGTACTACTACGTCAACGGCGCCTAGATTTACAACCAAAAATAACGTACCACTACGTCCACGGCACCTAGATTTGTCACAATTAATGACGTATTACTACGTCAACGGCTACAAGATTTTGGATGAAAAAAACGTATTAATACGTCAACGGGCAGTAATGTGTTAATAGCTATTCCCGAGATGATTTTAACGATATTCATACCTTTGGTGTTTTTCAAGAAACTGCGTTTTTCGAAGATACAGTGATGTGTTTACAAGGAAATATGACAGCAGATGGTATGTTTTCATTGGAACCTCAAGGTGATTTCAACATAGCCTTTTGGTGTTGTTATTATGGAGTCGCCTAGCGATTTCCACGTCCGAACAAGTCATCACCCTGCTCAAAGACAAGGTGGAAAAATGGTTTCTCGATGAGGATGAGCACCAAGAGGAGGTTCTCTTTGAAATCTAAACAATAAGGCGCCCTCGATTGTATTGCTTCTGCTGCAGATGAAATAGACTAAACCTCCACAAGCTGATGCTAACATGGCTCAACGGTGTTTACAACAAAGTAACTGTTTAGCAACTTTCAACAAAGCACCACACCAAAACATAACATTCAGAGCTACAGTACTACAAAGGTGGTACTGCCAAAAGTCTAAAGTACTTTTTTATTTAAAATCTACAATTTCATGAGGTGGTCATACCACCAATGGGTCATCCCAAATGATCCATTTTTGTCATCGTATCCAACATTCGAATGGAAACAATAAATTTCACAATTGTAAGGGTGACACAATTTGCACGCATTCGATACCGTTTAGGTTGCAGATGGGGTAAATGAACTTGAAAATCGTTTTTCATGTTGAATGAATCAAAAACCCAGTATTCGTCTTCTCACAGAATCATGTGAAAATAAATTGAAGAATATGCCATTTCAGAAAGTTTCTCATGTTTCATGGCTAATCAAAATTAGAGCAAACGTATAAACTATTCGTTGAGCTTGAAATGAATATACTCATTCATTCATTTCATATTATATTGAAAATCATTTCAGTATTCATCAGGTTCTTACAGAAAATATATTTAAATCTGACAAAATTCCAGCTGCAAGATTAACTCAAATACTGAAATGTTTCCCATCGTTTTAGCAGGCAACTTATTTCCATTACAACCATGTAGCCAGATATACCCTCGAGTATAGTTTCCTTGTCAGAACTCAAAGCATTAAAAAGAACAACTGCCGAAGTTCTAAAACGGCCGTTTATTTCCGATCTTTCTGAATTGTATCAAGCTGTAGATGGCTGTTTTATGACCATCGGTTGTTAAAATTGTATCCGGCAGTAAAACTACCAACTTTACACATAAAATCTATAGAACAATCTGTAACGTAGACGTCATTTGGGATTGAAATTTGTTGAGCGTGACATATTGAACTATCTGGGCAATATTTTCATTTTAATAGAGACATATTTCAATAATTATATGAATAACTTTGTTGAAATACTCATGCAAGAATGTTTAGAAAGAGATTACAGTTTTCTTTTTATCCATTGCCATCATATAAATATTGAGACAACACTATATCATAACTATATCATATCACTAGACAGAAATTTGAGACGGACAACACACAATGATGTTTTATGTAAAAAATTGAGTAACTCATTTTTTAAATTAATGATTGATGAGGCCGATACTTGATGTAAATCGATAAACATAATAGAACAATTGTTAAACTGATTTACACATATATCGAAAAGAATACTGCATGACGTACGTTTCGATGAGATTCACCCTTTTCAAAGGTGAATCTCTACGTGCTCGAGTCTGCATGTAGCATTTGAAAAAGGTGAATCTCATCGAAACGTACGTCATGCAGTATTCTTTTTAATATATGTGTAAATCAGTTTAACAATTATTTTATTAACTCATTTTATGCAATCTCTAGAATTAAAAACATTGTACCTAGAAACTGTGTTATGAATGTGTATTGCAGTCTTGTATATAGTCATCTAAATTATCATATTCTGCTGTGGGGAGGCTATACAGAAATAATAAGGGTGTTCATTACACAAAAGCGAATACTTCGATTAATGTTCAATATTCATCAACGAACATCTTGTATACTTATCTTCATTAATAATTACATACTCACCCTAACTGTTTACATATTTATAAATGTTTACTTTATGTTAAAAATGAAGATAGGTTTATTAAATTGAACAGTAATATGAGTATTCAACAAGGAACAGTGATGTGCTACTTATTCCTAAGCATAAAACAGCTGAATTTGTGCACTCACTCTATTATGAGAGTATTGAAATCTTCAATCATTTACCGTCCAATTGTTTAAAAATTACTGAAAGCTCATTTGTTTAAGAAGAGGGTTAAGTCATTGATGTGAATAAAGGCGTACTATAGTGTGGCAGAGTACTTCGATGATTCGAATGAAGGGAATAATGCATGAATCAATTTCTTGTATCATATGTTTATTTTTTATCGCAAATGTCCCTTACCATGTGAAATGGTCTCAAATGTTCGATATATATTGTGTATTTAAGTTGTATATTATTGTGAACATAAAGTGAACCAATACTCTTGTTAAAACCAAAAACTGAATTCAGTTCTTTTATGAGCATTCTTCTCAGTTGTAATTATTGTATGAATTAATGAATGTAATTTCACAATGTACGGATTGTTTCTCAATAAATTTAATTATTATTATTTTTATTATTGATGTGGATGACACAGTGAACTCGATACATCGAAACACAGAAAAGAGTAGCATATTTCTGGAACATAGATTAGCACAACAAACTTATAGAAGAAAAAGATCATAGAACGGAGTGTTCCTCGAATTCCATATTTCTTAGTTTTTCCATTTTTATGTACTTGCCATAGTTATTTATTTCAACAAATCATAAATATTTCGAACTAATGGTGACATGTGAAAACAGATTCATTACATCCATATCAAATCTAAAACATTCTTCAAATCGAAGTGATTACGCTATTTTCGTTATTCCAGCTGATTTATCTGTTAAAATTTCGAATCGGTAGCCTTCACCTTGATATTTGAAAACACGTACTAAACGAAGACACGTGTAGAATCTCCTGGATAGATTACCCAGCATCACTATGCAATTCAGACGCAGTTGACATTGAATCATGAACATAATGTTAGGATCCTTAATGAACATGAATGAGAATAATCGAGGTTAATTATATGTATTCATGCCGTAATCACCAACATCATGGAGCTGCATAATTCTACTCAATTTGGTCTGATCTTTGGGTTACTATGCCGACATATCTGAATCGAATTCATCGGGTGATCTTTGGAAATTATTCAACAACATGCAACTGAAAAGCTCAGAGTCTAATTTTCATAGTGCGTCCAGATAATGCATCAAATTGGGAAAAAAACGTTACTGAGGTATCAGTACAAGAGAACAGGATTAGCTAGAAAATAATAATAATAATAATAATAATAATAATTTATTTAATCCCTTTAGACACTACATTGTGTATAGAACAAGTCAACAAATTTAATAAACTTAAACAACTAAGGGTTTGCACAGATATTCATTTACCGAATAGAAGCCATTTTTCAAAAGTAGATTCTTGATTTCCCTTTTGAACAATTTTAATTTCAATGATTTAATAAATGTTGGTAAGTGATTAAATAGCTTGCTACTTAGGTATAATGGAGAGCATTCAAATTTGTAGGTCCTATGTTTGGGTAACAACAAAGTTTGCGTATTTCTCGTAACATATTTTTGATGATTCGACAATTTTATCCAGTTGTTATCATTTTCCTTAGCATATATTAAACATTTGAGGATGTATATACAAGGTAGGGTTAATATTTTGTTCTCAATAAAAAGTGATTTACACGATTGCAATGGACTGACGCTAAATATTGCAGGTAGAATTCGTTTTTGTGCTACAAATGCTCTTGATAGGTCAGAACTACTACCCCAGAGTAGAATATTGTATGACAAATGACTATACACTAAGCTAAAATATACATTAATAACACAACTCATAGGTAAAATGTTCTTGATTCTATTAATTGCAAAAAATGAACTATTCAATCTCTTACACAACACATCAATGTGAGTTGACCATCTTAAATTTTGGTCAACATGGATTCCCAGAAACTTAGTTGTCCGAGATGGTGAGATAGTGTTGTCACCACATTTAACAGTAAATGATTTTATTTCATTGTTTTTTAGACAAAAGTAAACACACACAGTTTTTTCAACGTTCACCATTAAATTGTTCAATCGGCACCAGCTTACGAACTCCTTCATTATAGATTCACAGGCCTCCAGGAGTTCACCAGTACTCTTTCCAGAAACAACCACCGAGGCATCATCTGCAAATAGGGTCACCAATGAACTGGCCAACCTCGCAGGCAGATCATTTATGAATAATATAAATATAAGCGGTCCCAGTACGGAACCCTGAGGAACTCCGAGGCCAATATTTAACCTTTCTGAATAACTCTCACCTATTTTAACAATCATATTTCTTTCATTGAGATAGCTACGTAACCAATCTAGAAATATCCCCCGAAAACCCAAATTGTAGCATTTCCCAAGTATAAAATCGAAAAAGAGTGTATCAAATGCCGAGGATAAATCAAAAAATAAACCGGCCACGAACAAATTTTTGTCCAAGCACTCGTAGACAGATTCAAAAAAACCTGACTGCAGCTGACTGCGTTGAGTGTCCACTTCTGAAACCATGCTGAGCATGGTCTAACAAGTTGAATTTATTGAGGAAACACATCATTCTGCTGAGAACTATCTTTTCAAACACCTTGGAAAAAACACTTAAAATTGATATCGGACGATAGTTCGTTATTTCGTTTAGGTTACCTCTCTTAAATACTGGGATCACTATGGACCTCTTCAGACTACCGGGAAACTTCGCAGTGGAGATAGAAACATTGATAATATGTGCAAAATGTTCACTAATACATTCACTAATTGACTTTAGTACTTCAGTAGATATAGAATCAATACCGCAACTTTTCTTATTTTTCAAGGCTTTGATGGCATCCTCCACCTCAAATTTTGAGACTGGATTGAAGAAAAAATTACTGTTCACCATAGGTGACAGCGTGCAAGAATGGGACAAATTAACACCATAACAAGACCTCAATTTAGAAGCAGCAACCGAGGAGAAGTGTTTGGCGAAAATATCAGCCAGTTGATCACTATCCAAGTTTAGGGGTAAATTTTTTCGACCGTCCCCTGTTCTTCCAGTAAGATTGTTTACAATGCTCCAAACTGTTTTATTCCTGTTCTGGGAATTACTAATCACAGAACTATAAAATTTATATTTTGCGTTTTTTACTAGACAATTATGTTGAATTTTAGCTGCTTTATAATTTTGTAATGTATTTTGGGATTGAATTTTTGTATGAAGCCAATGAAGATTAGATAGGTCGCGTTTGCTCTGGAACACCTCAGTTGTTACCCATCTTTTCTCTGGACTACCTGACAAAGATTTGACCATAGGACAGCATTGCTCAAAGCAATACTGAATAATATTAATAAATGAATCGAAACAACTATCAGTATCAGCGCTATGATAGAGATCCGCAAAATTGCATTTAGACAAAACTTTTACAAAACTATTCAAGTTATTCTGGCTAATATTTCTGTATGCGTATAATTGAGATTGCTGTTTGCGTTCCGGTTCAATATCAGCCCTAAGCAAAATAGCCTTATGATCACCAATATGAGGTTCAAACACTGTAACTTTATAGTTCTCTGGATCGACATTTGTAATGATGTAGTCCACTTTGGTTTTACTTGTATGCCCATTTAAATCTGTGAATACTCTGGTAGCACACTGAGACGTAACTTTCAGTCTGAAGCAATCCAATACATCACCCAATAATTTCAAGTTTTTACAATCTTTCTTTAAGTAATCTATGTTCAGATCCCCACACAAAAAAATCACATCAGTGGATGCACAACAAAATTGCAATGCACAAAAAAGACGATCATGTTCATCATGTTATATATGGATAATTTATATGGTGATGACGGATATCATCAATTTTTCTTCTTCTAAACGTGCCATCACTGCTACGAAGGTTGGCTATCATCATTGCAATTCTAATTTTTGAAGGCACTATTCGAAAGAGTTGGTTTTATGTGCAGCACACCCATTTCCTAAGATTTCTTAGCTACGACATTCTTCTCCTTCCAACACTTCGTTTCTCCTGGATCTTTCCTTGCACTATGAGCTGCAGTAGCTGATATTTTTTGCCTCGCAGAACATGCCCTAAGTATTGCAATTTTCCTGACCTAATTGTTAGTATTAATTGGTGTGTGGTCCCCATTCCTCGAAGTACTTCTTCATTAGTAACTCTTATCAGAAATAAGTGATGTCAATTGACTTCTCTGTCAACACTTGATGGAATATGTCTAATGATAGTGAAAAATTGAAATTATGAAAGATCGTGAATTCGATTATGGAATTGTTTTCTGTTGGTACATATACGTTTCTCATTTGTTGCCATTATAAGCCATTTTGGAGTAGTAGTTCGTTTTTGACAACTGAAAACGTTAGCCCTTTTTTCTGTGCCTTTCGATATTTTATGTTGAAAAAACAAACATCAAAGAATACCAAGTGGTTAAATATAAATAATACTTTAATAATAGTATAAAAAAGAGCACATTCGAAACCAACAGAGATAAAATATGGTGTGCCGCAGGGGACGACAATAGGCCCCATACTAATTTATGCTGTATATAAATGATATTTTTAAGGTAGTTCAGTATTTTAAAATAAAACTTTTGAGGGTGAGAACATAGGAGAAATGCAGAATGAAATGAATAAAGAGTTAGAAAAATTAACTGAATGGCTTAATAGCAACAGTTCATGTGTTAACACATGCAAATTTTGTGTTTTTTGAACCAAGTATATACAGAACCAAGAAATTATACAGAATGTAAATATTAATATCAAAAATGAAGAAATAGAATTTGTTACAGAAATAAAATATTTGGGCATAGTTATGGACAGACATCTGAATTTCCACTCACATTGTAAATACAATATGAATAAATTATCTAAAAAAACTATTTTAGATACTGGTAGAGGCTTGTCTATTTTCACGAAGTTGCTTCTTTTCAAGTGTATTGCGTCGCCACATCTGCAGTTTTGTTCTACCGTATGTAGTACGGTATGTGGTACACCGTATGCGAATTTTCTATGTGCATGAAACGTTACAAGTGTTTATCGCCGCTCACTATAAGTTCCAAAATTTACATGTATGACTGTACTGAGTTTTGTTCTCCCTGTTTATTGAGAATGAAGAAATTGTTCAAAAAACATGACAGTATAAAATATTGTCAGAATAAGACATATGTTTTTCAACACGTGTACTCAATAACTTGTATATTGGGAAAAAACTGGGTAAAGTTTAATTTTCATCAACAGTGAAATTTGAATTTGAATAACTTTATGAAACTTATTTCATAAAGCTTTATTTGAAACTTTTGAAGGTTGAGTATGTTTCAGTTTCATGTTTCCAGATTCATATTTGTATTTTTCGAATCAGATTCATATGAAAAAGTATGTGGTACTGTGTAGTGGGAAAAACTGTACACCTAATCATTCAAGATAGGACGCCAAATCTGTCAAAACTTCAAAGTAAATTCCTAATTTATAGCTGGTACAGTATTATAGTTGGAACCAAAGATTTATTGATTGTCGGTTTTTCGAACATTTCTCACGTTATTACTTTGGGACGATAAGTCAAGAAACAATTTCCAACATTTAAGTATAGTGCTTTTCTGATCGATTGGTCGCTACGTGGTCGGAATATAACAGAGGAATCTTATGCTTAATCAATTTTCGGAGAACGTGACGCTATCCAGACCGCGACGAGGTGTGCTGTTCTATGGCGACAACGTCTTGAGTACAAGGACTGAATTTCTATGACAAAAATCCATGGACACCTCAACGAATTCTGTGAATGAGATGAAACCGATGAGTTTCCGCGGTGTTAAACGGTTCTACGTTCTTCTTGGAATAGCGTGAGGTGTATGCTAATAAAATAAATATCGATTTTTCACTACTATCATTCATTTAAGTTAATCATACGTATCTTACTGAATCAAACTCTCAAGTTGTCATATGAATTTTTAGTGACTGATTATGATATTGCCTTTTTGTTTGTCATTCATCATTTGAGTCAAAAATCATCTATACAAGTCGATACAACGAAAATTTCTGAAATATCTAATTTGGAGGGAAGATCGCGTTTATCCGGCCAGAGGACATAACCTAACTGATCTGATAAACAGGTTTTGAGCTGAATCGCTAATCGAAGTTGGCAGGGACTTGTTGTCTCTGAAGATTCTGTATAACCTCTTAGATGGTTATATAGACGATTCTACCCTTATTGGCTCTATTGATTTTGATGTTCAGCAGACTTGCTATCGGTACGTGAGCAGAGCTCTTCACTGATGATTTATAAGCCTAATATCATCATACCCTTCGTCCGATTACAGAAGGTTTGACCAAACCGTGACGAGCCTATATTCCATAAATCCTAGACCAAGAACAAGGACTCAGAATTACGGAGAAGATGAGCCAGGAACGTACCTCAGACTCTCCCAAACCAGAAAACCTGGTAAAGAACCTTCTAGGGCCGGAGACAACTAACAGAAATCACAGCCAAAGGCGGCGCCGAAGCCTAACCTCAACAACGGCGGCATATTAAGCAAGAAGATGAAATTATGAATCCAATGTGACCACCCCAGAATCTCAAAGTGAACTTTGTGATTCCGGAGTGGTCACATTAGCTTCGTCGTCGAGATAGTTGCCTGTTTGGCCAACTTTGAAACTCACCCTCCGTTAAAACGAGCACCAAACCGACAGGTCACTATCTGTAGACTACCAGAGCCCCAAACCACGTCAAGGTGTGACCCTTGTTCCTAGATAATGTTCACGTTCAAGTCAATTTTTTTCATTGGGTACTCCGAAAACTAATTCGCTCGTACAATCAGTCATTAGATATATGTGTTCGCTATTCGAGGATATGTCTGACAAATGTGATATAAACAGTGACTCATTTGCTTTCATTAGGCGAGTTTACTTGAACGCTTTTCATGTATAGTGAATTTTGAAGTATAGCTATATTCTCATTGTCTATTATTCATTTATCTTTTTTATTGATAACAAATTTGAAACCTTTGCATTATATCATTAGTTATAGTCGTTGCATTATATAATTGTTAAAACTGTATTTATTATTTGAATATTTGCTGTAATTGGGTGTTTTTACCTCTAGGAAAATAAAGACTTACTATTTTTATTATTATGGTATGATAGAATTGAAAGCATAATGTTCTGAACTTGCATTTCCGATCCTACAGAATTTTATGTTTGAATGATGGTTTCATCAGTTTAAAATTCTTCAAATAATTCTTGTTCCATAATTCAAATAAAACTAAGTAGTTTTTTGTTTTTCACTATAATTTAGTCAAACATAACAGTATTGTTTCGACCATACAGTGGCTTCATCAGATGAAGATGATAAACTAAAACCTCCAGGCGATGGAGCCGCTGTATTGGCGAAAAAATATTGTTATTTGACTAAATTATAGTGAAAATCAAAAAATAACTCAGTGTTATTCAAATTGTGCATTTAGATTTTCATCAAGTATCAGCCCAAACGATTTAAATTCTTGTTCGTTTTTTTCAATTCGTGAATGCTAAACAGAAAGAATCATATGAAAATTGATGAAGTCATCATAATTAGAGTGATTAAAATGCAATATAAATGTATTATGATAGATGAAAATCTAAATTTCAGAGCACATATCGATTTTATTTAGAACGAAACGTCACAGAAAGTTCATATTATCACTAGAGTAAGACATATATTATATATGAATACAACAATGTTATTGTTTGAACCACTTGCTCTTCCTCACGTTCAATACTGTTCCTTACATCGTTCAATGTGCCACAAGTTGTAAAAGTTATCCAATTATTTGAGAGGAAATCAACAATGTTAAGGAATTTAATAAATACGAAACTAGACATCGTAACGTTTCTCGACTGAGAACGATACACCTTTAATGTATATACGTATCTGCTATGAATAAAGGTTTGATTGTTTTCAATAGTTTGCCAATATCTGTGAAGTACAGCGTGAATTATAGAATTTCTAGGAAATCTCTGATTCATTATATTTGAGAAAGTTTTTCCTGAAATGTTATGTGTTATGTCAATGTGAATATTCTTTCTTTCATTATTGTTTTAGTATTAGTATAGCTCATTGCTGAAAAGTGTTGATATTTCTATTATTTATCAAGTTATTTTGCCTGATATGAAAGAAATGCTCTTCTAGTGGAGTTTTTCGAAATTTTTCATAGACTAAATTGTTGCAATATCCTCGTTCCTTCTATTTTTATATTGAAATATGGAGACAAGCGACCGTTCGATGATTTCGGTTCATAGAATCCAAATTTAACTTCTTTACTCCATATGTTATTCGATGAGAGTAGATGAATATTTTGAGTAAATAAAATAATTAATTGTTTTTGATTTGTTACTTATTTCGGCTATTTTGTGCATTACAGCATTGTTTCCAAACGGTAAATTATATTGTTTTATGTGGCGATTTGAACATTGATTATTTAAAGAATGAGTGTAAATATTTTAAATTGTTCAGAGATCTATTAGATTGTTTCGGATTGAACGTTACGTCCCAGTATGCTACTAGAGAATTCACCAATATAAATGGACATACCAGTATCTCTAAAGTAGACTATATCATTACAAATATTGATTCCGAAAATTACAAAGTTAGTGTTTTTGAACCCCATATCAGTGACCACAAATGCATTCTATTTGAGACAGTTCACAAACAAGCACGCAATGAAAAAGAAACAACTTACTCTTTCAGAAATATTAGTCAGGAAAATATGAATAATTTTTTGTTTTCTTTATCTGAATACAATTTTTCTGACCTGATTTATAATTTTGATGCTGATACATGTTTTGATTCATTCATGGATGTTATTCGATATCATTTTGAACAATGCTGTCCTATGCGTGAAGTATTTTCGGTAGATCGAAAGAAAAGATGGGTAACAACTGAGATATTTCAAAGTAAACGTAACCTACCTTACCTTCATCGACTACATAAAAATACCCGTTCGGAATGTGCCCTACAAAACTATAAAAATGCCAGAAATCAACACGATATGCTTATCAAAAATACGAAATATACGTTTTATAGTTCAGCTATTGATGGTTCATCGAACAGAAATAAAACAATTTGGAATATTGTTAACATAATTCGTTATAGGTGTTTGACGATCCGAATCAGTTAGCTGATGTTTTCGCCGAACATTTTTCCACAATGCCTAGTACCAAATTAACATCTCGATATGGCAATAATCTATCTCGAATTTGCACATTATCACCCATGGTGAACACCAATTTTTACTTCTACCCTGTCAGTAAAATTGAAGTTGAGGATACCATTAGAGCCTTAAAAAATAAAAAAAGCGTCGGTGTTGATTCCATATCAGCCAAAGTTTTGAAAGGAATTAGTGGAATTATTGGCGAGCACTTTGCATATCTTATAAATGTTTCCATCACTACTGCAAAGTTCCCCAATATCCTTAAGCAATCCATAGTAATTCCAGTATTTAAGAATGGAACCGTGAGTGAAATTACTAATTATCGCCCAATATCCATTTTGAGCGTGTTTTCCAAGGTAATAGAGAAAATTGTTTTCGCCAGAATGATGAGTTATCTCAATAGATTCAAAATAATTGACTCCGCGCACCATGGATTCAGAAGCGGCCACTCAACTCAGTCAGCTGCGGTTAAGTTTTTTGAATCCGTCTACGAGTGTTTGGATAAACACTTGTTTGTGGCGGGGTTATTTTTTGATTTATCTTCCGCATTTGATTCACTATCCTTTGAATTTTTACTTGATAAATGCTACAATTTAGGTTTCAGAGGTGTGTTTCTGAATTGGTTACGTAGTTATCTTGAAGAAAGAACAATGGTAGTGAAAATAGGTGAGAGTTATTCTCAGATACATGATATTGCCCTTGGGGTGCCTCAAGGCTCTGTACTCGGACATCTTCTATTCATATTGTTCATAAACGATCTGCCTGCGAAGTTGTCCCGCTTTTTGGTGACACTATTTGCCGATGATTCATCGGTGGTTGTTTCTGGCAGGACTCCTGAAGAACTTCTGGAGGCATGTGAATGCATTGTGAGGGAGTTTGTAAGTTGGTGTCAAATGAACAATCTGATGGTGAACGTTGACAAAACTGTATGTGTTCAGTTTTGTCTGAAGGGCAATGGAATTAGTACCTTGGATGTTAGATATGGGGACAACACTATATCATCATCCCAATCAACGAAGTTTCTTGGAATATATGTAGACAGAAATTTGAGATGGACAACACACATTGAGTTCTTATGTAAAAAATTGAGTAACTCATTTTTTGCAATCTCTAGAATCAAGAACATCGTACCTAGAAACTGTGTTATGAATGTGTATTACAGTCTTGTATATAGTCATCTAAATTATAATATTCTGCTGTGGGGTGGCTCTACAGAAATAAATAGGGTGTTTATTACACAGAAGCGAATACTTCGATTAATATTCAATATTCATCAGCGAACATCTTGTAAACCTATCTTCATTAATAATTACATACTCACCTTACCGTGTTTATATATTTATAGATGTTTGTTATATGTTAAAGAAAATGAAGATAGGTTTATTAAATTGAATAGTAATCATGAGTATTCAACAAGAAACAGGGATGTGCTACTTATTCCTATGCATAGAACAGCTAAATTGGAGCACTCTCTCTATTGTCAGAGTATTAAAATTTTCAACCATTTACCATCGAATTTGAAAGTACTGAAAGCTCGTTTGTTTAAGAGGAGAGTTAAATCTCTGCTCTTAACAAAAGCGTACTATAGTGTGTCAGAGTACTTCGATGATTCGGATGTAGGCAATAATGTTTGAATCAATTTTTTGTATCATATATTTGTATAATTTTTTAACACTAATTTTCTTCATCATGTGAAATTGTCTCAAATGTTTAATATCTCTGAGGAAATTTTCATTTTCTTTTCTTTTCAATCAAAATTGTATATTATTGTAAATATGAATTTAACCAAGATTTTTGTATGAACCAATATTTTTGCTCGAGGGCTGAATAGAAGATCAGACTCCAAACTGAATTCGGTCCTTTTGAGAGCATTTCTCTTAGTTGTAATTATTTATCAATTGAAATGAATGTAATTTTACTATGTAAGGAATGTTTCTCAATGAAATTATATTATTATTATATTATTATTATTATATTATTTCAGTGATAAATTCGTGGAGAATAACCGTCAAAATACTCTTCGTGCTGATAATCTGGGAATGTTTCGAATGCCTATTGGCTTATATTCCGTTTACTTTCATCCATAAAGCTCCTGGCATAGCTTTTTATCCCTGTGAGATGGCTGCTAAACTTCTCGCTAAAGTGACCGACGGCAATATTTCATCATGTTTGTATTTCGCCGACTCTGATATCGTTTTTCCATCACTTTCATGTCTTACGCAAACGCGCACCATACCTCTCACTGACATCAATTAAATTGTCTGGAAAAAGGTTGGGAAGAGCGCTTTGCAATATTCTTTTTCCTTAGCTTATCAGGTTTTGAAATTTTAGTACTTAGTCAGGGTAGTTTCATCCATCGAATTACATAAACAATAAGACAATGAGAATGAACAATAATAATGGAATATTGTTTCAGACAAAGGGAGATAATTTCGAATATTTATCCTGAATATACTGGGACAACTTTTCATTCACGATATTTTTTCAGCTGATAATCGTTCATTGATAAATGGATATTCATTTGACAAAGTGAAAATTCAACTTTTTATGGTATTGGAATAATGATCGCAAAAGAGAAACTTGTTCTGTTTATTCGTTAAGCTTCTATAATAAGCCCTTTGTTCTGAATTCTATTCTATTGTTGTAACGTCCTTGAATCCTGCTCCTTTGGATTTGTAAATCTGATTACTCAATTTCAACAGATCATCATAAATGATTGAAACAAAATCAGGACATTTCAAATTGTATGATTTGAAATTTTTTTAACCTAATAATATTGAGGTTTTTGTTCGGTATAGATTTTGGAAAGAAATGATGAATTAACTGAGAGAAATTTTGATATACAGAGTGAATTTTCCGATTTTCAGTTCTGAAAGTTTTTGTTAGTTATATGTAATTTTCACCACTCATTTGTTGAGTTGTTTTTGTTATTTTCTGATTGTTTTAATTGTCTCTCAGAGAAATATGAAAACAGTGTCTGACACGGATAAAGAATAGAATATTCGAAATATTTTACTCTTAAATTCTGATTCAACACATTCAAAAATGTACGACGCATTTCATTGACACGTAAAACAATAAATCGAAAATTGTTTTTTTCCATACTAAAGTGAGTTTTTTATTCAATGTTACTAAATTCATTATAAGTTTGAAGCTGAAATTGTATCACTATAAGTAGTTAGGAACTTCGATACAATGAGTTAGCGTATCTCCGCCTGGAATTCACTTTCAGTCGATTTTTAATGAAGTTTGCTAATGTTATTCTCAGAAGATTGCATGAATAACTTATCGACCTATCGACCACGTTCTCTTAATTTCCTTTGAATCAGAACTTTTTTCTTACAATCTGATGAAGTAGGCCTGATGAAGATTAACAGAGATTCAAGTTTGGGGATTGGAAGCAGTTAATTTGATTTCTTGGAAAAAAGGTTTCATTTAAAAACATGTGGAATGATTTTCTGCTGAATTCTAATTTCACGAAGAAACCATTGAGATGCTATTGAGTCCAAAACGATAACTTAAACGAGAATGGTTGATTTTAAAAATAACAATTCATTTAGATATCATCAGAATCAGTGAATTAATAAATGATTTTTCATTTTCCGAAAGCTATGTAAAATGGCGAAGGATCCAGGAGAATTAACATTTCGAGAAATTCCCACCAGATAGCGAAAATTACTATTTTGTTTTCTAACAAGATGATGTGAAATGAATTTACTATAACAGAGAGTGCACGATATGAGATCGATAAGATCATATTGATCATTGAATTTCATATTGAAGGAACCGTCCAACAGGCTCGCAGAAAGCTGGGTTTCATATTACGAATGATTAGGCATTTTGGTCGACTTGAGTCTGTTATTGCTTTGTATAATTCTATTGTGAGATCCAAGTTAGAGTACGCGTCGGTCGTCTGGAATCCAAATTATGATAAATACCCTAATAGATTAGAAAATGTTGAACGGAAATTCATTTATGCTCTTAATTTCCCTTTTAACAGGTACCGTCAAGGATTCCCATATGTTTTCATAAATTTTATAGGTCGCAATGTTTGAGTTTGAGACGTGAGTACTTTGATATATGTTTCTCCTACAAATTACTTAATGGCTTAATAGATTCTGTTGCATGTACGAGCCTTATAAACTTTAATTGTTATCCACATGTAGTAAGAAATCGTACAATACTGGTTGTTGGGCAGCGCAAAACAAATTATATGTTGAATTCACTCATCCATAGATCTTTCAATAGGCTAAATTTGGATATTTTCCCTCCGTATTTCAGAACTTTTGGGAGATATTTGACAAAGAGATTATTTAAAGGTCGATAATAGAAAAATTATCAGTTTTTACAGAGTTTTCCTTTCATGATGTATTTATCTGATCCTTTTTAGTAGAATTATAGGTGAGGTGTATAAAAAATTTCTATAAGATTAACATATTAGATACAATTTAGAATAACTTCCTTGAATGACAGAAACTCTGGAGAAATGGTTTTATTCAATGATTTTCAACAATTTTTACCTTTCGTAGAGTGCTGAAAACACATTTTCAGCTAGATTGGGATTATGACGAAAAATATGATGCAATTCTCAGCATAGCTCCTTTTGTTTCCGGAAAGATTAGATCGAAATATAGGATCTGTGCAGTTATATTGGCACTAAGTTGCGCGAGAGAATGCAATAAGAAAAAACCTTCAAAATTTTCATTAAAGTTGATGTCGTTCAACTTGTGTCATTGTGGCAAAACTTTCAACATTATTACATCAACGGAGGCTGCGATTTGTTGTGTTCCTTTTACGAGCATGATTTTCGTAGGAGAGACTGCGCTTGAATGTTGGAAGCGCCATGTTGAATGTGCTCACATTATTTGAACGAGACCAGATTCTATGACGAATGCACTGAATTGGAAATGCGAATGAAATCGCGATGAAACGATCTCGATTGAATTGCAGTACTTCTCCTTCGAATGGAGTAAAAGTATTTCAGTAGATTTTGCACCTATTTCCAAAAAAACTGTATCCAGATTTCATGTGAATATATGTGCAATATGATACTCCAGAAGGTTCAAAATTAATATTAATTTTCTTCCAATCTTATGAATCAATTTCGAATTTTAATGGATGGTAAACCTTTAAATTCATTTCAGATTACACCACACACACGTACACACCCAAATATATATATATATATGTATATATATATATATATATATATATATATATATATATATATATATAAAAATGTTTAATATTTTTAGCAATAACAGGCTATTTTCAATGTTAAAAGCTGTATTTTAGTTGATGTTTCGTTGTATATCACAACTTCGTTAAAGCTAATAAATAACTGAATTTCAGGAATTATTATAAATATCAAAACGTCAAACTTATCATTTTGAGAAATATCAAATTGACTGTTTTGTTTCTTTAGTATTCAGAGGAATATTTCTGGCTTAGCATTCTCTTCGGAAGTTTTAGTCTTCTTGATCATGAGGATACATCTGAAAAGCTCATGGTAAGCCAAGTGATTCAAACGATTGTGATTTATATTAACATATATGCATACATATAATTTATAACATAGTTGAGGTTTATATACGTATCCAGAATATCTATATTGAAATATTTTTATGGGTTTATGTGTGTCAAATTGGTGGTGATCAGAAATAATTTTGAGATATGATGTTTGGTGATTGTTTTGTATTTATTTTATAACGTCAAAGATATGAAGCTTTCAACATATTATAAATATAACTATGTCAAACAGATGTTAAATCCATTTTGAGAAAAAATGTACATATATGTATATATATATATATATATATATATATATATATATATATATATATATATATATATATATATATATATATATATATATATATATATATATATATATATATATATATATATATATATATATATATATATATATATATATATATATGTATGTATATATATATATATATATATATATATATATATATATATATATATATATATATATATATATATACATCGCAATACAATGATTTCATCAATAAAGAACAAAGTGTATTCTTCGCTATAACAACCAACACAGATTTCGGTCTACTAACTCATCATTCAGAGTCACACTAGTTGTAATAAGTTCTCCGTTCTTTCGAAAATTAAGTAAAATATTGCATAAACTCTCGATAGAAGAAAAGTATTCTTTGTCATTTTTGGAGTGTATTCACTAGTTCTTAGGAATTGAACAATTGTTTCCATCATATGATACATATTGTATATAAAGGTATTAGTGAAGTATTTAGCATACCTACGAATATCAGGAATTTCGAACGAAAATGTAGCCAATACATCTCAAATGATATCTTTTATACTTTAGCGTTTATTAACTACAATGAATGAGCCATTTGAGTCATACGGTTTCTTTCGAAATATTTCATAAACTTGAGAAAACTGCGGAACCAATAAGAAATATGAAACAAGACAAGTGATTTGTTTCTTTTCTCATTGAGAAAAGCAGACATTTCGAAACGAAGCAGCCCCTGTGTGGATCCATTATCTGACTATCCAACTGAAGAAAAAACGAGGAGTCAATTTTCTAGATGGATTTAAGCTTCTAAGAATGCCAAATGTAATTTTGGATAAACGTCAAGCAAGTGAAACGATTGGGAGAAATTGTAATTACGATTTGACCTTCGCAGACTCGGAACTGTAATCATGATGTCGTCGAATAAAACTTTTCAAGAGAGTCTGTCAATCGAATTTCAGATGAAGATTCAAGGATTTACGATGGTAAACCACCTATAAAATTAGCTACTGACATACTTGAATTTTTCTGAGATATCAGATCGATTATATTCGAACTGTCATAAACCATCAGCTTTTGAAAAGAGATATCGAAAGAAATATAAGTGAATTCAGACAAAATTAATTTCCTTCTAGAGTAGGGATCACCAATTAATTAGATTTGATGTTAATTATCTTCAAATTTGAGACTTATGCTGTCTGGTACGCCTTTCTTACATTTAATGTTCTGAAAAAGAAAATCCTTTGAAATTGTATCATGACCAGATGTGTTCATAGAAACCCATGTTTCAATAAATTTATTCAAGAAATTACTTTTTCTTCAATTTTATCAATTATGTATGTGTCTGACTGAAGTCAGGCGTAATGTCAGTGAAAAATAGGATCATTGAAATTTGGGGATCATCAGTTGGAGAAGTAGAGATTGGAATTAATTTGCAATGAAGTACATTTTTGAATATGTTTCTCCACAAGTAGATGTTAATTTAGATATCCTAGTTCATTTTCAGTGAAGTACATTTTTTGAATATGTTTCTCCACAACTAGATGTTCACTTCGAGAAGTAGAGATCGTAATTAATTTTCAGTGAAGTACATTTTCGAAAATGATGTTTCACAACCACATTCTTTGACTCTTTGACACTATCTCTAACGGCACGTGGTCTGAAGAACTCATCGAAATGGTGAAAAGTCCTCGAAATATTCTCATAGTGTGTGAATCTAAAAAACTGCGAACCGAAGATGAATATTACCAATAGTACATATTGCATAAGAATAGAAGTATATCTATAATATATCGTGTAGTACATGCTACTGTTCACTCAAGATATGGATAGCTTAGAGCCATGATCCAGAACCTGGTATATTTCAGGGAACATAAGAACTATTCGATGCGCTTTTTCTTACACCTTCTAGCATACAGAGCATAGACTTTGAACAAAGCATAGAGTCATCATTGGACCCAGAAGCTGAATACAGAAGTTTAACTGAAATCCAAAACATGTTTGCCCAGTTTTTCTATGAACATTTACTATGAAAATTATGAACATTTTAAAATACTATTCCGATTTGCATAATGATTCAAAATCGTGTGAAAGATATTTCACTGTTCTGATAAGGTAAGAGATCTTGGTGTAGTCTTCGACCAGAAGCTTTCCTTTGGCCCACACATCACCCAACTTATTTCATTTGTTGCGAAAATATCTGGATTCGTTATACGTAATGGCAAATATTTCAATAATTCCTCAACATTCATAGGACTATTTGATACCCTAATCCGTAGCAAGTTGGAGTATGGCAGCATGATCTGGCATCGCATTTACACTTGCCATCAAAGCCATCTTGAGGCTATTCAGAGAAGGTTATTGAAATTCGTAGTTTGGAGGGAGTATGAAGTTTATCCACAGAGAGGAGTCAATCATAACGAATTATTGAGTCCATTTAGTTTAATCTCATCGCAGAGCAGGAGAGAAACTTTATCATTCAAATTTTTGTACAAATTACTACCCAATAGTATTGATTGTCCTCATCTCTTGTCCGCGTTGAAATTTCGTGTTCCTAGGCAAAATTCTCGTAATACAGAATTATTCCACCTAGAGACTTCAAGGACGAACTCCTTAATACAATCCCCCATTTGGTTTATGGAGTCTACATTCAATAGAGTTGCCAATAATTGTGACATTCACTTTGATTCCATAGAATTTATTATCAGGAGTTATGTGAACAAAGAAAAATGACTAAACTGAATTGATTTAGGTTGAGTTCTTTGTAATATTTCATTGAATGCTATAATGTAGTTATAAGTTACTTTTTTTTAGATTAGATTGGGCTCTTTGTTAAATTTTTTTTTATTATATACTTATGTATTCAACATTGTTATTATTTTCTGTAATTGGGTGTAATACCTGTTGAGAATAAAGAACTTATTATTATTATTAATCGGATCCAGGATAGTCCATGCTATGTCTAGTTTCAAGTGTTCTATAAAGCTATTAATACATGGATACGATAACAGCACGTTTCATTTCGAGTTATGTGGTGATACAAGTTTCCTGAGATTGAATAATGTGTACGTCACTGTCAACCACTGTAACAAATCGTGCAACAGCTAACCAAAACTGGACTTGGGAGATTAGTTTAAATTTTCTGGAACAAAGACTATTTGGTTTGGTTACTGCGTATTTCTACGACATTAGTGATTGACATAAATTGTTTCAGTATTTCCCCATTTCCAAGAAAACCACACGTTTAATCGAGAGTGTAAGCGTCAATTCGAAAAGTAAGGTAATAAATATGAGGTTCCTAGTATATCTTCGAGCTATGAACATAATTATCGGGACTTCCACTGAATTACTTAATTGAACAGACTGAAAGCCAAACGAACATTATTACAATTGTTGCTATCCACAATATATTTTTTCGAATTATCCTGTGAACTGAAATTCAGTCTAAGTTACCGTGTTTCTAATGGGTGATTTTTTAAGCGTAGGTTTTTTTTAATCAAATAAAACTATCAATTTGCATCATATATTCAAAAGTTTCACTGAAAATTATATCGTGACCTTTGCCATTTATAATTTGAAGATAACTTCATGTAAATGTTGTCCGCGGCTCCGTATCAAATGGCCCATTCGGAAGGTCCAATTTTGCGTCACTTTTTCGTGCATTTCGGACTGTATCCCACGAATTACGCGTGTAATGTTATCCTGTGAGTCTTCAATCGTGTTCAGTTTGTCCACATACACTAACGACTTTACATAAACCCACAAGAAATAATCCAGAGGCGTCAAATCGCATGATCTTGGCGGCCAATTCACAGGGCAATTTCGAGAGACAAGCTGCTCACCAAATTCATCCTTCAACATGTCCATTGTTTCACGAGCTGTGTGGCATGTGGCACCGTCTTGATGAAACCACAAGTCAACCAAGTTCAACTCGGTCAACTGCTGCAAAAAAAAGTTGCGTATCATGGCTTGCTATCGTTCGCCGTTGACAGTAACGTTTCTTCCGTGCTCGTGTTTGAAGAAAAATGGACCGATGATGCCACTAGCCCATAAACCTCACCAAATTGTCGTTTTTTCGGGATGCATCGGCAATTCTCGTATGGCATGTGGCTGTTCATCACTCCAGATGCGACAGATTTGTTTATTTACATATTCGTTGAGCTACAAAATGAGCCTCATCGCTGAACACAATTTTTCGATAAAACAGCGGATTTTCATTAAGCTGTTCTAAAGCCCATTCACCAAACATTAGACGTTGTAGTAGGTCCTTCGGCTTCAGTTCTTGCAGAATTTGAATTTTATAGGCTTTCAAACCCAAATCAACACGTGAAATCTTCCATGTGGTTGAGTAACACACGCCCAATTGCTGATAACGGCGACGAATTGACATTTCACGATCCTCATTAACACTGTACGCTACGGCTGCAATATTCTCTTCAGTACGCACTGTACGCATGCGAGACAATGGTTCAATGTTCAACAAAGTAAACTTGGTGCGAGATTTGGTGATAACAGCTCGAATTGTTGATTCACTAGTTCGATTATGACGACCATACTATGGTCGTAACAAACGATACACATTTTTCACAGATCACGAATTTTGATGGTAAATTTCAACAATTTGCAATCGTTGCTCGTTTGTTAGTTTTTCCATGATGAAATGGCAGGGTATACTGTCATTTCACTTTGACTGATGTCGTTTGGATGACATTACCAACCAGTGCCGCCATCCTGAACAACTTAACTCTTAGAAAATACCCGTTATATATCCCACGATGTACAATTTAACGATATATTCGTATTTATCATTTAACGAAACACATTTGACTCTATTGGTTCATTTAATTGTTAGGGGGTGGATAAATGAACAATTTGAATTCACTCAAATGTGCACTCAGTGAATCAATTTCTGAGTCACTGGGCAAAACAGAAGTACGAAACCCGTTTTCATATTGTTAGTTTCTCAACCTAATCCTTAGATGGATCACCTAGAGTGAGGTAAATAAACCTTTTCTAGAATGACATGACTTAAACACAACAAAAATAGTATAAGATTTAGATGGTATGTACATTTTATATATGACAAATAATTTAAATTGGGACACTGATGCCAACCTTCAATACTATTTTCCGGATCTTATGCTTCCCAAGTTTTCTACAAGACTTGAGAGAGTATGAACAGAATGAAAGAGTATGAATAAATCAAATTCTGAGGACAACCTCAGTGCCCATTCGAGTCAAAACCTCGGGAGAAAGTCCTGAGACGAGTCTCAGAGTGTATTAGTGTGATATTGTAGTTTTTCAGAACTAGATTAAGCGATTGCTGTTATCATAGTCTTCAATATGATCAATCAATAGAAACTGTCAACGAGAAAACTTTGTTTTGGTTATATTTTTCACATTTTGCAACAAATTGCTTGATTTTTTCCACGGTTTCAACATCCTCACGATGAAATTCATGTTGGACGTTAAATAGGAACTCTGTTGCTTCATATTCGTGGACCAACTCCATCACTTAGTGATCAAACAATCTGTTTTCACTCATTTAATTATTAGTAATTTTGTGACCTTTCGAAATGATGAAGAATTATCTAAATGCAACTCAAGAGGAACGCTTCAATAGATGATGAACTCTTCAAGTGAATAAAGTTCTCTCATATCTTAGAAGTCTTCAAAATCGGTCCGAGGACTCCAGACCTAGTCGGCAGAGCTACTTTGTTTGTGTTCATTTTTAGGTCTTGAATTAGTTTCTAGGTCTAAAAAATTGTTCAGTTAATGGAGTAAATATACACAGGTACAAATACTTGTGTATATTCATTAATCAATTGGGCCGATACTTGACGAAAATCTAAATACATAATTTGAATAAAACTAGGTATCTTCTCCATTTTCACTCATAATTAATTAATAAACATGACAATATCGTTTTGCCAACACAGTGGCTTCATCAGATGTTGATGATTAACTGAGTCCACTATTACATTGTGGACTGCTTGTATTTATCCTGAAGTGTGTGGAAATTACCATGGAACACTGTTCTTCTTTTGTAGGGAAATGACTATAGAACATATTTCTTCTGAATTGTGGGGGTGACCATAGAATACTTTTCTTCGATTGCCTTTTACTGGAATAAATTTAATAAAGGAGAATATTGATTAGAACTTGATCATTCAATAAACTGTTTGATTTCTTCCTCTTATTAATTTCCATGGCTTCTAACAGGGTTAGTTCATAACCTTTACGTTTTTATGCAATATTTTGAAGTTGTTGTCACAGACATGGTTCTCTTTTAAAAGATGTGTTGCATACGTAGAATCGGTTTTATTTTTTGCGAAGCATCATTGGTGTTCAGATATTCTAAGTCTAAAATTCCTGCCATTTTGACCAACATTGTTGGTAAAATAATAATAAACATACTCTGTTAGAAGCCATGGAAATTAATAAAAGGAAGAAATCAAATAGTTTATTAAATGATCAAGTTTTAACCAATTATCCTCCTTTATTAAATTTATTCCAGTAAAATGCAATCGAAGAAAAGTATCCTATGGTCATCCCTCACAATTCAGAAAAAATATGTTCTATAGTCATTCCCCTACAAAAGAAGAACAGTGCTCTATGGTCATTTCCACACACGTCAGGATAAATACAAGCAGTCCACATAATAATAATAGTAATAGCTCAGTTTATCATCAACAAATCGAAAAACTACTTAGTTTTATTTAAATTAGTTGTATATATTTATAAATTTATCACCAATATTCTGTTAATAATACTCGAATGGAAATACCAGTGGCAATATCCAAATCTATTTGTTTCGGGCTTATGCATAAATAAATAACGACTGTTCAGAAAGTGATGTTGATCCTAAAATCCATTTAGATACACATGTTATATGAATCCACATCCAGAGGGGCAGGAATATGACAATTGACAAGTGGTAATGAGAGGGAAAACATGTAGCTTGCATATCTCGTAATGTTGATGGTGAAATTGAGCTTACCTGTTTACATTATACGATATTACAACAGCAAAGTTTGTCAGGAATTTGAAATATTTGAGCGGAAATTGGATACTGAGGAAAATTGAAACATAATACTCGATTGAAAGCAAAATTTTGGATTCGAATTAATTTCCTGATCTATTCGAGTATCAATTTTAGGATTCAGGGTTACTGACCATTTTGAAAATCTTTATTTGAGAATGTTTCGATAGGATCTTCACGTACAATATCACCAATATCGAAATATATAAATATATTAGCCCAAGGTTATAATTAATATCCATAATAAAGCTCATTTAAGTTTCTTCATATATTGAATGATACGTATGATGCGCGTTTCGAAAGTATCTACAAATCTTCTTCAGAAGTGCCTTCATTATAAATTCTGGAAATTGATTCGTTCAAGTAATATCAGGTTAGAAACAAAATAAGCTGAAAAGTTGTTTTCACATCATCAGATGTCATCTTAACCATTCTGTGATTTATCGACAATTTCTCTGATTAGTTTTTTGTAATTGTTCATTGTGCGTTAATGGTATGTTATTAATAAATTCAATGGAAGATGAATCTACTCTGTGATAGTTCATATTTAAATGAGAGGTAATAATAGAAACTTGTCTAAAAATCACTGAATGAACAATTCTTTATTCGACTCATTCATTCTTGATAATGCTGTAAAAGGCGAAACTAGTCGAATAAAGAATTGTTCAGTCAGTGATTTTTAGACAAGTTTTTATTATTACCTCTCATTTAGGTATGTTATTAATTGTTGAATCATTCTCTTGTTATCTTAGCATCAGATGGAGCAGTAGAACTTTGAAATGCACGTCAATCGTGATTATTGAGAAGGTTTTTGAAAATAATATTGTTTCATTATAAATGGGTTTCTTGAAAAGTTCTATGGTCCGGAATCGTAGCATAAGACTAATTAACGTGAAATCTAAAGCAATTGCTCCAATTCCGGTGTATTGTTCAAGTAACTTGAATCTACGATAGACATGAATCGAATTTAGGCGATTAGTCATACTTGTTGTTCGTGCTAAACGTGACACTGACATTGTGTTAGTGTTGACATTCTAATTATGTTACATAAAGTGTTTCGCTGTAGACAGGTTTCACGTTTCCGTTCATTAATTATATGAATCTTGACCCCTCGAAATTTCGTTAAAGTTTCACAGAACATCTACTATTGGGGTCGAAAACTCAAAGCATTCAATCTGTATTTGACACGGGAATCTCTAGAAATTGCTGTTTCGAAATGGGTTAGGTATTACGTGCTAATGAATCCAGAGCAATTGATCAATATTTAGAGGAGCAAATTAGATGAAAATCTAAGAGAACATATTCTGAATGGGATTAATATTGGATGAAAAAACTTTGACATCGCCTGCTCACAATCGATATGTTTGTTCGAATATTTGGACAATGTCGATTTTAATTTTATTTATTCATTTAATATACACTCTTTCACAGAACAGGTCCTAATTACAAAACAGGAAACACAAGATATACAAAAAACAAAATTGATAGTACAAAAGTTTCAGTTTTGTACTTTCATTTCAAATGAAAGAGTTTGTGATATCAATCCAACTGATGAAATGAAATATAATAATTATTATAGGAATAAAAAAAACTTGAATGCTGACGAAATTTATACATACATATAGACGAGTGAATATGAATTCTGTTCGTGAATACATATAAACGATTTTTCTATTAGAGATTATGTATATCAAGGAAACTTTCCTGAATTGTAACAGAACAATTGAAAATATCCACCTTAGCTCCCAAAATATTACATTGTTCACACATCTTGTGCAATGGAGAAAATTTTAGAACATTCGTTCTAGCTGCTGGACGGTAGAACGTGAATGCGCTTCTGGAAGAAACTCTTGGAACAATAACATTAAGCTTTTGCAATAATTCCTGACATTTCACTTCATTGTTAATTATTTTATGCAAGAAGATTATTGCATGGCATTTCCTTCGCGCACTGAGTGTGTCCACATTATGTCGACTTGTAAGCGTTTCTCAAAAGTTTCAGGAACTTCCGTTGTATAGACTCCAATTGATCAGCGTGTAACTGATAACCAGGATTACAGACTGTTGATCCATATTCGACTTTACATCTCACGAAAGAACAATACAAAGTTTTCAGAGTTGATATATTGCTAAATTAATTTCCAACGCGAATAATGAAACCATATACTCTACAGGCAGCGGTTACTGTAGTATTGATATGTGGTACGAAAGTTAGTTGAGAATCAAAAGTTACGCCAAGGTCAATAAATGTATCAGGTCTATCAGAGAACGACATAACATGACATTTGGAGAAGTTAAGCTTTAATTTGTTGAAATCATATCAATTTACAATATTATGCAACTTTCTTGCAATGCGTTCACAGTCACAAATGTTGTATATATAAAGAAAAATCTTAGTCATCTGCGAACAATAAACCCTCAACATCAATGAAATCATTTAAATCATTTATGAACATTGTAAAGAGCAAAAGACCAAGTATGGAACCTTGGGGCACTCCAGACAAAGCGCAGTATTCCATTGATGTATACCCACTGCTAAAAACGCGTCGCTTTCTGCCTATCAAGTCCGTTTCGAAAAGTTTGATGAGGGACATCGAAAGGCCGAATGTGCCTAGTTTATTCAATAGAATACCGTGGTCAAGCCTGTCAAACGCTTTAGAGAAGTCCATGTATATTACATCCGTCTGTTTGCTATTATCAATACCCTCAGCAATGTACTGAGTGATACATGTTAGATTAGAAATTGTTGAATGACCTTTCATAAAACCATGTTGGAGTGATGAAATCATGCGATTAACATTACACGAAATTTTTTCATGTAGGATAGTTTCAAATACTTTGCAGAAATTACAAATGATACGAATGAGACGAGCCTAAAATTACAAATATCTGATTTATCGCCTTTCTTAAATACTGGACAAACTTTTGATTGTTTACACAATGAAGGAATCGTACACGATTTTATGCATATATTGAAAAACAACACAAGAGGAGAGGCAATAATATAGGCACAATCTTTTGAAATAAAGGCAGGGATATGCCAGGCAGGTTGTCTTTTTAGGTTCAACTTTTTTAGGAGCCACCAAAATTTCATTCTCTTGTGAAAGACTGACGGATACCTATTGTTTGAAATTTAATAAAAATCGTATAATTCACAAAAAAATGTTCATTTGAACGCCAATTTTCATAATGAAGCGGAATTATTTGGACGCCATATTCATCACTATATATTTTTATTCTATAAATTGTCAACCACAGTAGGTTAGAAATGTCAATGTCATTTGATGTTTCAAGTAACAACTATCAAAAATCACAAAAAATGGCACACCTTATGGAAAACCCGATATTTCATCATTGATTACATTAAGAATTTCATTGAATATCTTCATCAGAGCACGATTATAAAATCAGAGTTTCTTATAAATAAGTTACAGCTTTTCAAAACGACCATACTTGAATATATTAGGAATTATTTTTCAAATTCGTCATGTTGTTTCAATATGAGCATAACGTGTAGCAATGGAACGCATTATGGGCAGTATAGCACCGCTTTGACATTCAATTATCATAAAACAAATTGTTAAGTATTAAAAAAATCATAAATTTATTTCAATTCATATTATTGAAGAAAATGTTAATAAAGTTTCTCTTTCAAACTATAGATTACCAAAAACGTGCCAATACGTATGAGAAGACTCCAACTTATGTTAACAATCCCATTATCTCAAAAACCTCGTTGTCTTAAAGCTTTCTATGCTCTCAATAAAAGCAGCAGACGTTAAGAGGTACGTATGTCGTAGATTGCTCATTTTATTATGTCGCAATGATGTTACGTTCCAGCTGCCTCTATTGTGAGGAATATTTTTGTTCGTGTTGAATAGACAGGCACTTTACCTGATCCGAATAGCAATTTAGGTAAAATAGTTTGAACTTAAAGTAGGGTAATGAAACAACCCCAAACCCTTTAATTAGGGTCCATATTTCACGGATGATGAAATCGTGGTACATTTCTCTGATCAAAGGCACATCAGGCACGATAGAGACGTGACAAGGTTGTTATCCCATCCCACTTTTCGTGGGATTCGTTTTATTTGATTCACATGTGAATTTGTGAAGATTGTATGTTGTCAGCGAGTCTTAATTGCAGATTGGAGTGCTTTCGTGATGATATCAAAGTAGAGTACGCTGATATCTTTTCGATTCAAGGCTCAATTAATGAATTGATTACTAACGAATAGTGAATATCGAGTGTGAAACAGCTCAATGTAATGAATTCATAATTTTAGCCTACATATTTCCAGAGGAACGTCCATTTTTGGCGAAGAAGTAGTAACTTGCAGCAAGAACTTTTGATGAATATAATCAATTCATGATCACTATCATCAATTTTTTCAGCAAAGTTATATCTACAGTTTTCGTTTTCTCCTCCGTCACCAGTAAAAGTTATTGATATAAAACACCAATAAGTGTTTATGTGAGTGTTTTCCATATTTTGAGACACATAATATATACGAGATAAATGGAGAAAACTAAGAATATAAATGATAAAAACGAGAACAGGGCGGGTAATTCTATGAAATTCAATGTTGTGTTCCAATATATATATGAATATATATATATATATATATATATATATATATATATATATATATATATATATATATATATATATATATATATATATATAGTTTCGAGATTCACGTATCATTCATTCTCAGTCATTACTGAGACTCTTGATAGAAATATCGAAATATTTCAAATGAAATCCTCGGGAAGCTGTCTACACAAATATTGTCAACAACAGCGAGTCTATCATTTTCGAGAGTGTATATTAAGTGCACTTCGAAAAATCATCGAACTTGTTGAATGATAAAATGATACAATTGTTTTATCCTTATTAAGAATCATCAGACATATTCAATCAATCATTCAATATCCGAATGAGGAAAACATTAAATCGTGAACGAATTACTTGAGCTCCCTCTATCGAAGAAAAGACATATAAACTCTCTCTGGGATTCTAGATTCTACTTTCTGACAACTTTAATGAGAGTACATAGAGGCTTTGTAGAGATTTCATTCAAACACCCCAGAGCTTTTGCTGTAATGTGTAAGAATGGTCCCATGCCTAATCGCTCCAGATCCCACCAAAGGGGGCAAAAAGATTACTAGTTTCGAGATTCACCGACCATTCGTACTTAGTCAATACTGGGAGTCTTAATCGAAATATCGAAATATTTCAAATGAAACTGTCAGGTAGTTGTTTACATAAATGTTGTCAAGGAGAACGAATCTTTCACTTTCGAGAGTGAATATTGAGTGCTCTTCAAATAATCATCGAACTTGTACCACGTACACTCACTAATGTTGTGAGGAGGAGGAATCTGTTATGCAAGAGAAAGTTATACTTCTTTTCTTCGATATAGAGCTCACGTCATTAGTTCACGAAATAATGTTCTCCTCATTCCGATATAGGATCATCTAAGGTCGTTTTGAAAGTCATCGATTCTTGATTGATTGATTCAATACTGATACTGATACATACTGATGATTCCTTAAAAGGATAAAACAATTGTATCATATTATCATTCGACAAGTTTGATGATTTTTCGAAGCGAATTTAATATCCACTCTCGAAAGTGGATAGTTCGTTTATTTGTTCTCGTTGACAACTTGTGCAGAGAGCTCCATGAGAGTTCCATTTGAAAGATATTGATATATATATATATATATATATATATATATATATATATATATATATATATATATATATATATATATATATATATATATATATAGCATGAAATAAGTTAAGGCAGAGGAAAGTAAAAAGAAAAGCAGAATTATTGGTATAGTCTGCGATTGGTAATCGCTGTTGAAACGCGTTTCGAGCTTATTGGTTCTCTTCAAATTGACGTAGCCAAATTCAAGGTTTGAAAACCTGGAGGTGAAAAAAAAAAACAAAAGAAGACTCATGTGAAGGAGGTGTTCTCATATTTTCGGTTGAAGATTCCGTAGGGAATAAATAGTCGCCGCAAAGGCGAAACATTGGCCTAATCTCCCAACCTGAATAGTTCATGTGGAAGCCTAACACTGGCCACTTCCTTCACAGGAGTGTTCTTTTGTTGTTGTTTTCTCCATCTCCAAGTTCGTACACCTTGAAATTGGCTACGCCGTTCTGACGAGAGCCAATAAGCTCGAAACACATGTCAACGGCTGCTTCCTATCGCTATACCGCTAAATATATATATATATATTTTACTTTCATATATATATATATATATATATATATATATATATATATATATATATATATATATATATATATATATATATATATATATATATATATATATATATATATATATATATATATATATAAAACTTGGTTCTCGGAATGAGCCGCGTTCTAGATTTATATAATCTCGACGTTTCGGCTTCCATTGTGAAGCCATCTTCAGGAGTTGGAATAAATTAGTAGGGAAAAGGGTTATTCGGTTACGTGGCCTCAATCTGCCTACTCCACGAACTGAATGAAGGAAAATGAGAAAAGGTTACCTGGTTACGTGGCCTCAATCTGCCTACTCCACGAACCAAATGAGGGAAACTAGGAACGATAAGACATGATTCGGTTGCGTGGCCTCAATCTGCCTACTCCACGAGCCAAATCGTTTCTAACAGTTAACTCCGAAGTCTCAACCTGCCTACTCTTCGGAGTCAACTGAAGAGTAGGCAGGTTGAGACTTCGGAGTTAACTATTAGAAACGATTTGGCTCGTGGAGTAGGCAGATTGAGGCCACGCAACCGAATCATTTCTTATCGTTCCTAGTTTCCCTCATTTGGTTCGTGGAGTAGGCAGATTGAGGCCACGTAACCAGGTAACCTTTTCTCATTTTCCTTCATTCAGTTCGTGGAGTAGGCAGATTGAGGCCACGTAACCGAATAACCCTTTTCCCTACTAATTTATTCCAACTCCTGAAGATGGCTTCACAATGGAAGCCGAAACGTCGAGATTATATAAATCTAGAACGCGGCTCATTCCGAGAACCAAGTTTTATACATACTTCTAGAACGCGGCTCATTCCGAGAACTGAAGTTTTATACATACTTCTGACACTGGTTGAAACCTTTCTGAATATATATATATATATATATATATATATATATATATATATATATATATATACAAGCCATATCTTACCTGCTACTAGAAATTAAACCGTGCAACAAGTCGAAGCTATGCAGCTTGCTCGGTATACGGAAATTTCCGAGCAATATCCAATGAAAACTTCGTTGATATTTTCTGCAGATACTTGATCAAGTACAAACAAAAAATGGAATCAGTGAAACTGCATATATACGTTTCAATTCGCAATCTTCAGTCACATAGAAAATTTGGGAAAGAAGATGATATAGCGTAGCTCAAGTAAGCAGTTTTAGATGTTACAGCTCTTACAGAAAATGACATCTTCAGTGAACTCGTAGCAGCAGCACTGAAAATGTCACACTGTAAGCGACAAAACGTAACGAACGAGAAAAGTTCCAGTTCACCAGCCAACAAAAATTTCCACGTTCAATATTTTTTCGTCTATTATTTGTACTGAAATATTCATCAATCGTTAAAAATCATCCATTTCATATCAAATATTGCTATTTCAAGATCTCTAATATGGTTCGAAGTTGGAATAAATATTATTGCGGTTATCTATTTATAATGCCTAGCTTGCAATATGAACTAATCAGTTCGAAATTTTAGAAGGTTGAAAATTATTTATAAAAAAAATCGTTTTCAATAAATTCCAAATCTTGATCAGTTGCATGAAAACGGAACGAAAAATAGCCTCCAGCGTTTTTCCATTTAAGAGTTTCATTAGCCCAAACTATTGAGATAATCTTCTCTGCTGCAATCCGGTACAAGGGAACTGGCTTAATAGGATCATAAACTGCTTTATTGTGTTCCTTAATTTGTATCCTTTCAATGTGATTATACAGGCAAAGCGTTCACGAAATCACATGGTTTAATTCCGAGAGATTCTTTCTGAACAAACAACTTTATCTATACAAACAACATCCCGCTTTTTAGAAGAAAATATGTCTCATATTTTCATTAAATCTCTGAAAAATCAGTTTTCTGAAACGAAATGGAAAAAATCTAACGAGATATATGATGTTATTGCTGTTTGAGTCAATAATATTGCATCACTTTGAATATGGTTTCAATCTGTTATTCGGTTTAATCGAAGAAAAAAATCAGCAGAATATCGTTATTAACAAATTTGAAATGTAATAAATATACTTCACTATAAAGCATGTATATTTTTAATTTTTAATAGTGCTGGCGTTTACTTGATGTAAATCCATTATAATTGAATATAAACTTAAATTTAAACACTTGAACTTATGATTTACACATTATTGACTACTCGTACATAGCATGACGCGTTTCGTCGTTACAAATGACTTCTTGAGATGCTAACAGAATAACAACAAATTTGAAAAACACAGGTATAAATATCAGGGAATTTTGGGATTCTATGACTTTTGGTTTTACCTAAGATATTCCATTCTGAAATCTAATTCTTATTACATGAAAAGGTTTAACAAGGGTGAATTGTTCAATACTCTCTGTTCATTGAGCAAATTTCCAGAATTTTTATGCCGATTTATTTCCACTATTTCCCAAAGATCTAATTGACTACTTTTCTGTATATTGTGTAAAATTTTGAAATTCGTATCAAAAGTATGGTTTTCTTTTAATAAATGGTTAGCACAATTCGAATTACTTTTAATGTTAAATAGCATGTTAAGTTGCTTAGAACTAGTGTCAGTTTAACAGAGAATACTTTATGCTACATATATATTTACAGTTCATTTTAGACGAACATAAATGACGTACAAGGAATATTATCTTTCAACTATATTGAATTAATATTAATGTGTGTTAATATTAATGTGGCTCAACAGTGCCCACGTGAAAAAGATTGATGCACAACTAAACAACACCATGAGAATGGTCGCTGGCGTAATCAAATCCACCCCAACTCAATGGCTACCAGTATTAAGCGACATACCACCGCCCCATCTACGCCGAATCAACTTGCTGACAAACGAGTACAAGAAGATACTCAACAACAGAGAACTTCCAATACATAACTATATTGAAGACGCCAACAAAAACCGACTACACTCCAGAAAACCACCAACAAACACCGCAAAAATTGCCACAGATACTCAGTTTAACATCACAAACAGGTAGCTTCACGAATGGTCCACAGCTCCGCCGAACAACAACTTCCCATGCATAACAGAAAGACCCCCTGGATTCAATCTACCACGCAAAACCTGGTGCACATTAAATCGCTTTAGGACCCAACACGGCAGATGCGCATACTTTTTAAACAAATGGGGAAAACTCCCTTCCCCCTCATGCGACTGCGGAGAGGTCCAAACGATTCAACACATAATAGAGGAATGCCCCCAACGATCATACGAGGGTAGTCCCGAGGATTTCCTGTTTGCAACGCCAGAAGCGATTAAATACATAAATAATCTTGATGTTTGTTTGTAAACTACCTAAGTTTGTTACATTTAATACTTGATATATGTATACTTAAGTTGCTGCATAAGTGCTTGAATGTGTCGAAACGCCATACGATAAATAAATAAATAAATATATTGAATTCTCTGATAGCTGGTTCAAATAAACACTAAATAATGAAACCTACACCTCTTCTTTTTTCATTGTTGTGTTGGAACGAACATCGGAATCATCCAAATCTAAATGAATTACTTAAAATCTAAAGTCACAAAAATTCACCGTTCATAGCGCTTTCAATGAAGAAAGAGAGCTTCTGAAATATAAATGTCATAACGATTGTTTCAAAAACTGAATAAAAGTATATTTTCATTGAGAATGAAATATTCAATGTAGGACTGCAGATGCGCATGGTGTTGTCATTATCTGAAGATCTGAAACTTAAAAGTTTGTTGTACTTTACTCGAGTTAATTTTGATCTTTTTGGCCGTGCATTCGGAGGCTGAGAGGGTAATCGTTTCGCAGGAATTCTCAAAGCATTAGTGGCTGTTTACTGAATGAGAAAATTGGACTCTTTAGATATGTAAACGCTCTTAATTTGCTAACGTTTCTGTAAGAACTTTAGGAATTTCTATACTGATGTGGCCTAATAGCGCTGTTGAAACAACCAGGAAGACGTGACGATGCTAAATGTAACAAGTTATCATACAAGCATTTAATTTGATCGAATAGAAAAGGAAAGTTTTTGATTTGAATAAATGAACATGAATGTAATGAAAAATGATATAAACGTAATAATCTTCGGGATCGATTAAAACAATTCAGGAAACAGAGGGCTTTATGAATTTAATCATCAATATAATTCTTAAATTTCCATACTGAGAGCAGAGAGCAACACAATGGCTATATTTCCTTAAGTAATGTCCGTTTTACTCTCCCAGAGGCTCATCAAAGTCATCACTTGTCTTTTAAGCAAGAATAAAACCTGTTCTTCCGAGGACTGCTAAAGTATACAACTTTAGCGCCATCTATTCAGTAATTAAGGTATTCGACCAGTAGATATTACAGGAAACTGCGTCCATTGTGATCGATCTGGTAGCATTCACTATAGAGATTGAGAAACAAGTAGCTTCATTACTGTTTTCTAAACCCATTCGTAGCTATTGATTGATAGGCTGTTTGTCTCTTGCGTTTGTTTGATCATCAACCTCGACTCGCTAAAATTTAGCTACACAGCTCTGATGAGAGCCGGCAATTTCGAAACATAAATAATTGGTTATATCCTTGAAATATATAAAATCCATTTGGTTTTATCATTTATCCTGTAAAAAATCCTCTTGTTGTGTATGAATATAATTTAATGTAATTCTCTTAACCGTTTAATAACCCTATCCGCCCCTGCAATGATTATAATTGTCCGGTTTCTATGTTTCCATTCCGCATAAATACCTCTTTTTGCCCATAAAGTGTTGACGAAAATTCAAGCTATAAATTCAAAGTTTAATGTCGAAGAAACGTTGTGGAAATGAAGTAGTAATGGTAGTTTTGAGAACTTTGAAGGTATTATGAAAGTTTTTGGCTATTAATTATTTAAAATGAATGAAAGACACCTTTTTGACGTTGCTAGATTACTAATTTCAATTCGAGTTTGATAAATGAGTTTGTCTGTCGATAAATGTATGAACAGTTTCGCATTTATTTCAAAGAGACCGAGGAAAACAATTTCCATAGACTTTAAACGTTTATGGGAAGAATTAATATGTTATTATTGTAACTGAAATAAATGAAAAGTTTTGATGAGTGCATTTTGAAACGTCTGTTTCAAATTATACACCCAATAAATATATAATAAATTGGTAAATCACAAAATACTATATAACAGAATCATAGAAATTCAATGATTCATTATATTTGATAATTTCTTCGTCAACAAGTTTAAAGGGTATATGATTTGATTACGGGGTGACAGTTTGAAACCTATCGCTTGAATATTCTTTACATGATTATATATTTGAATGAGGAAATTTTCCCTTTTTCTTATTTCCTGGAACAAAGGGTTTGTCAAATAGTGGAACAATTACCTGAATATCTTTTATCATTCAGGTGAGTATTTCATAATGTTTCACCTAAAGTGAGGTGGCACTTCAATTTTGTATTATCAACGTATCTACATATAACTCATTGTTGTATATCTTCGAATGGAAGGAATGAATCTGCCACTTGGGACTCTGAGTTCGAACCCACAGTAAGATTTGTAATTTTTTTCCCAATATTTTAAAGTAGAGGAAAATATTTGATATATATATATATATAATATAATATATATAATTTAATATATATATAATATAATATATATAATGATATATATAATTTTTTAGACTTAACAATAACAAGATTAAATAATAAATTTGATTTTTCCATATTTCACAAGCCTTCCCATACGGATACGATAATCCATAACTCCTCATGCCACCCATATCCACATAAAATGGCAGCGTTTCAAAGTATGATACACAGATTAACCAATATACCTTTATCGGCAGAAAATTTCAATAAAGAATTGAATATCATTAAACAGATTGCGGTTAATAATAATTATGAAAGCGAAGTCGTGTCAAAAATTCTGGACGAGACACATTAAGAACAATAAAAACAAAATTAAAAGAGAAGACAAATCAGGTGTTTACCAATTAAATTGTGGAACATGTCCCGGTATATATATAGGTAAAACTAGTAGAAATTTCGGTACTAGAATACAGGAACATAAATATAGCTTCGCCCATAATAAAAGTAATTCGAATTATGCTAACCATTTATTAACAGAAAACCATACTTTTGATACGAATTTCAAAATTCTACACAATATAGAGAGAAGTAGTCAATTAGATTATTGGGAGGTAGTGGAAATAAATCGGCTTAAAAATTCTGGAAACTTGCTCAATGAACAGATAGAATTAAACAATTCACCCTTGTTAAACCTTTTCAGGTAATAGAAATTATTCTCAGAATGGAATATCTTAGGTAAAACCAAAACCATTGAACACCAAAATTCCCTGATACATATACCTGTATTTTTCAAAATGTTGTTCTAATTCTGTAAGCATCTGAAGAAGTCGTTTGTAACGACGAAACGCGTCATGCAATGTAGTCAATAAAGTGTAAATCATAAGTTCAAGTGTTTGAATTTAAGTTATATTCAATTATAATGGATTTACATCAAGTAAACGCCAACACTATTAAATATTTGATATATGCCAAGAAATATTTGATGGACAAAGCTTATTATCTTTCGTTACAAGCTTAAATTTATAATGACTGAGATTGAAATCTCTCTTAACTCTTGGTAAAATATACTTCAATATTCTAATAAATTGAACTCTTGGCTTAATGTCTCACGATTATATTTAACAATAGCAAATAGTCCTATTGACTATTTAATTGTTCAATTCAATTGAATATTAAATTTATAAGTCTATCAGGAGAACAGAATTAAAACATTATCTGTCAAGCAAAATGAATGATGAAATACATTCTTTGTAGTTTGGAAAAAAAGCAAAAATACAGAGAATTCTTACTGAATGATTGAAAATACTCATCAGATTAATGTGGATGTAAGTTTGAAGAAAATTCGAAATTCTAACAACGAAAAAAATGAAAGAATCATTACAAATTAATGCGAAATGCACAAAGTTTCAGTAAGTTAATCTTTCACGCGTTTCCATGTGAATTCGATCGGTGAATATTTCTGATTCATCTTTTTTTATATTCATCAATTTTGTGTTATCTCAATAATATTCGTATTGCTGCTACGAGAAATTTATTAATTATTTGATTAATTAATTGAGCGACATCGTTAAGATATAAAGCGAGTCATTTACATCTGAACTACATGTTTCATATTTCGACGTTAAATTTGTTTACCCAAAATTGCCTTTTTGTAGAAGGGGAAATATCTTCTTCATTCAATTCGAAAAACTTTAAAAGTTCGTTGATCATTGCATAATTGGTAATAAATTAAGATTTATGATTCTGAATGTCATAAACATCTGATTACTTGCGTAAGAGACAGCCCAGAAAATGTCACTGACAAAATCCTAGCTTCAAGACTTTAACTCTCAAATGATATTTTAATGTATCGCTTTGAGATGGGTAGCTGAAACATTGAAAGAAACACTCTCAGAGGGATCGTGAAGAATCTTGTTCACTTAAACCTTTCTCAGGGCTTTGTGAATGTGTAGCTCGGGAAATATTATCGTTCTCCGTCTCTCAAAAAGCACGAAAATGTTGGAGATAACACAGTTTTTCATAACAACTGTTCACAAACACGCAAGTTGAATGGAAGAAGGAGCATTTTATATAATCGACAAAACCTAATCTTATGCACCCCAAGGCATACTCAGTTTCAGGATATCTCTTTGAAAACCTACACAAGCTGTATGTTCTATATATGTTTTCCATATATTTTTTATACCATCAACTTATCGCACATTTTGCGGTATATCGAATTGGAATGAATGAAAATGACCATAAAAATACATTGAAGAGTGTCCGAGTATCACTGATAAAATATTCAAACGGAATACCGGTATTGAATTTAACCTCAACCTGTTATCTCAAGCCGGATTTTCCAAAGATATTGCCAGTAAGTTGTGATTCCTTTAACACGTATGATATATAGGGTGATTTTTTAGGAGTAAAGTTTTTCAGGTTGGTGGCACTGGTTGGTATGGCATCCAAACGTAATCTGTATTTTTACGTGTTTTACGTATCTGAAAATTTTACGTGATGTTGGGTTTGAAAGCCTCTTAAATTCAATTCTGCAAGAGTTGAAGCCGAATGACCTACCACAACGTCTAATTTTTGGTGAATGGGCCTTAGAACAGCTTAATGATAATCCGCTGTTTCATCGAAAAATTGTGTTCAGCGATAAGGCTCATTTCTGGCTTAACGGATATGTAAATAAACAGAACTGTCGCATCTGGAGTGATGAACAGCCACATGTCATACAAGAATTACCGATGCATCCCGAAAAAACGACAACTTGGTGTGGTTTATGGGCTGATGGCATCATCGGTCCATGGCTAATTTTCGAAGCGATTTCAACCAAGAAAGCATTAATCCTTATCCAATTAAATACCTTAAATACATTGTTGATTTAACATAGATCTATATGGCCCTTCACGGCATTAGATATATATATATATATATATATATATATATATATATATATATATATATATATATATATATATATATATATATATATATATATATATATATATATAAATATAATTGTTGTGGGTTATAGTCAAAATAAGAGGCCACTATGAATAGATTTTATCCAATTTGTCTGCCTGGTCTATATTTCGACTGTGTTTACAGTGTTCATCAGGACTCTGAAAAAGATGTTTATACAATTGTACTGATAAAAATTATGATTTACAACTTACGGCTAACTAGGTATAAAAGGTATGGCCAAAAACCATCAAAAAGGAATGTCTTTTTTAAAAATTAAGCTGAATTAAATTATAGATGTAAAAATATTCTTATGTACTAATTAAAAACAATGATAGGTGAATAATAGAATAGAAATGACAGGAGCACAGAGAGACATTGACACTGAAAACCGAACACAGAGGCGAGAGAGTAAAATCACCGTAGTAACAAATGTCATATTACACACGTAACACATAAAAGTCTATTAAAATTGTGAGATGTCTGCGAAGTTGCGAAGGTTACCTGAAATGATTTGAGAGTAAGTAACTATAAATGCAACTAAGTCTGGAAACGTCCAGATTTTTATCAGTACAATTGTATAAACATCTTTTTCAGAGTCCTGATGAAGACTGTAAACACAGTCGAAATATAGACCAGGCAGACAAATTGGATAAAATCTATTCATAGTGGCCTCTTATTTTGCCTATAACCCACAACAATTATATTTAAATTACCAGGCAATACTCCTTTTCATTAATATTATATATATATATATATATATATATATATATATATATATATATATATATATATATATATATATATATATATATATATATATATATATATATATATATATATATATATATATATATATATATATATATATATATATATATATATATATATATATATATATATATATATATATATATATATATATATATATAGATATATAACTGAATAGAAAGGTGGGTACTCGGCAAAGGTTAGGCTGGATGATTAAAGACAACACTTGATGATTCACATCAATTGTCAATTTTTTCAATTGTCAATTCAACTATCAATGGCTTCTTTGATATGGCCTCCAACATTCTAATTTATATTTATACATCTTAATTTCAGGTTATTTCAACTCTACTCGTAATGAATTATCAGTAATAAATCATAATTTTTACTTTTGAATTCATTCATGAACCATAATTTGATAATTGTGTACACTGCCAGTTAGTAATGAAGATAATGACCAGCGCAAGAGAAACTGTGAACATACATGTAAATATCGAATCAATAGTGAAACATGAAATATGTTCATCCATGTTGCTAACCTGTTGCAACAAATATCTTGATATAATAAGAAAAATATCTCTGAAACTCAGCTTGTGTAGCACTGTGGAAGGGGTGCGTGATATAAAAGTTTGGACAGGGTGATAAAATTGTGTTAGTGGATTCAAAAATGTATGTGAAAGGAACTTCTATTGAAAACTTTCTAGGGATGAGTCTCTTTTTGTTCGCAAACCACACGTCATTTTGAAGTGAATATTTCATGCCTGAAAATTTGCACGTGAGTTGATTTGATATTACGGACGCCTCTTGTTCGGCTTTTTGGTTCTACCTCACATCGCAGCCATCGTGTTGGAATTTCGTACAGGATTCAAGATATCCTCTCTCTTTCCTATCTTCGTCCAAAATTCAGTTAGCACCAGGAGTATATAGTGAAATGAAATCCTTAAGTTTGCTGTGCCAATAAAAAATTGACGCTTATATATTTGTAATTTTCATTACATTCCGACGATCATTCAAGCTTTCATGGAATTGTTGTATAACATCACGTCTTCGCAAAATAACAAACATTGCTCAATGCATCATTCAAATAACGAACATCTCGAACATTGCAGAAATTGTTACCCTCATTGCACCCTATCTCTTTCTAGAAGTAGTGATTTTTTTTGCATTTTATTGTTACGGAGGCTAATGAAACTACCGATGAAATTGCTATTTGCTATTTTAAAACATTAGAGATGTCAAAATAATCGGAGTTATTCAGTTTCTGAATGGAAGAAAGAACTTATTTCGCGTTCTGATAATAGAAATTTCATTACGATATACTCGGAAGAATCAATTGATTCAGTTTGGGTTATCATTGCATGAGATTATACTGTGATAGCCAAAAATACCTTGAAAACATCATCAAAATTTTCTGTATCTTGTTAATGGGAATATGGATATTCAGCAATATATTTTCAGTTACTCAACCATAACTAGTTGAATACCATTGTAATACGTATTGATTATGTAGAATATTATAAAATCAATCATAGTGTTGTTAATTGAATGTGTTTTCGAGTATATTTCAAAGAACTATATCAATGAAACAAATAGCAGAGTGTAGGTCAGCTCTCGTTAGTCAAGTACGTAAAATTTCTTGCATAGCTATATTTTCTCCATCTGCATCCCAAAAACGTTGGAAAATGTAATGAAGACATGCTGGCAGTGTTGTTAGCACATTTTAATTTGAAGACACGGAAAAAACGAATGAGGACTTGGTTTCTCTGTTGTAATCAACTCCCATTGACAGAAATCAGAATGTAATGAGCACACCCCCACCACCACAAGTCATTTTATCGACTTCATCTAAATTGAATGTGGTTTCACATAAACTGAGAACAGAATATCAGAAATTGAATTGTAAAATCCTTGATATGAATTTTCGACCTCTACTTGTGATATAATAATAATAATTATTACAATCCAACATATAACAGGGGGATGTCAAATATTCACACCAAGGAATACAAAGAGAGATATGACGCCATAGCAAAGATTGTACATCAAGAACTAACATTAAAATTACATCTTACACCATTAATATATTATGTTCGTATAATATTAATATATAATTCACATCTCTTCTATACGGGCATATAAGATATATCAACGTTCAATGCTTGGTGTGTCTACGATCTGAGAGATGTTTTCTATTGATTCCTATAGATGCAATTATGAAGTATTCATTACTTGACGATTTCCTACTGAGAGTGATGAGAAGATACTTGGGCATTGAAATCGTTGCCTCATTTCGATGAACGTGTTGCGACTGGCGAGTTCATTGCAGAACAAAACAGCTGTCTCGCACTTCCATCAGATGTGGCATTGATTTCAATGTTTGTTTAACATTTATCCTTCGAAGGATAGTGGGTACATCCCATCGTACACGTTCACATATCTAGCTCTACTATAACATTCTTTTGGTTAATTTGAATTTTTCGATTGAATGGTATAGTGTTCTTTTTCTTAAATATTTCATTCAGTGCCATTAGCATAAAAACTTCATTTCCGTTTTTAATTTTTTGTTATATTGAGCATGTGGTTTATGTGTACTTTACACTGAACCACCCTATCTGGTTTATTTATTTCAATTCATTTTAGTCTTTTTTTCATTATGCAGAAAATTGTTGGAAACAGTTTTTTGTTTTATTTCGGTTGGATTAATCAGCTCCTGCTAACTATATCCCACCTCTCAGTACTCTATAGTTTATGAAGTTATACCAATGCAATTCGAATAAAATATGTACAGAAATGTTAGCATCACCATGTATGTATGAATTTTGAATGGATTTTCAATAAAGTTCTATTATTATATACCTAATAGAACACTATTCCGCTTTAATGTTTCTTCATATATATCTAAAAGCATGAAACACGAAACATTCACTTTCTCAAATCAGTGTAAGTTCATATTGAAGATGAGAATAAATAGAAAATATGAAATATAGGAGGAAGATGTACGCGAGAGTCTCGAATCGCTTCTATAATCATAACAGAAGTAACGCAGTATCACTATAAATGTGCGCTCACTATATAAAACCAAAATCCTATTATTATTCAATCCTATTCATTTGCAAACATATTTTGGTTTGCGGTATTCATAATATAGTAGAATGTTCAAATCCTTTGAATGTTTGGAATGATGAACGCGTTCAGGTCGCATAAAGAATAAATAACGAATTATTCAATCGTTTCAATTCATTTTACACATCGAGAAATCTATTGATTTGATATTCCACATTTTTAGTCTCCCAATGAGCAGCGATAACAATATTCGGTTATTATTTATTCATCCAATCTTCCACAGTAATAATAGATAAATATATATGAATATATATGAATGTATATGAATATATATATATATATATATATATATATATATATATATATATATATATATATATATATATATATATATATTGTCACGGGAGACTGGAATATTGAACCAGAGATCATGCAAAGAACCAGAACAGCTTGGGGTACAGTTGGTCGACTGAAAAACACCTTCAAATCCGATATGCCACTATCCTTAAAGAGCAAAGTGTTTGACCAATGAGTATTACCACCAATGAATTACGCCAGCGAAACTTGGACCCTGAAATCTGCTCACATCCAGAAGCTTCGAACAACCCAGCGGAGTATAGAAAGATACATGATAGGCCTAACCATATGAGATAGAAAAGCTGCAGCTCGATAAGAGGTCAAACAAAGGTGCAGGATGTCGAGGAGTGTGTAAAAAGGTCAAAGTGGAAATGGGCAGTCCATCTAGCAGAACAAGAGATGAGTGTTGGTCAGCTGTGGTTGGTGATTGGGAGCCCACAGGCAGGGTAAGACTAAAAAAGCGCCCTCACGATCGATGGGATAAGGATCTTGTGGATTGGCTAGGCGTTGCCTGGAAGAGAGAGACTGCCCATCGGGAATCTTGGCAAAGACAGGGGATGCCAATCGTTCTGAAGTAGTAGACGAACAAAGGTTGAAGATGATGATGATAATGATATATATATATATATATATATATATATATATATATATATATATATATATATATATATATATATATATATATATATATATATATATATATATATATATATATATATATATATATATATATATATATATATATATATCATTATCATCATCATCTTCAACCTTTGTTCGTCTACTACTTCAGAACGATTGGCATCCCCCTGTCTTTGCCAAGATTCCCGATGGGCAGTCTCTCTCTTCCAGGCAACGCCTAGCCAATCCACAAGATCCTTATCCCATCGATCGTGAGGGCGCTTTTTTAGTCTTACCCTGCCTGTGGGCTCCCAATCACCAACCACAGCTGACCAACACTCATCTCTTGTTCTGCTAGATGGACTGCCCATTTCCACTTTGACCTTTTTACACACTCCTCGACATCCTGCACCTTTGTTTGACCTCTTATCGAGCTGCAGCTTTTCTATCTCATATGGTTAGGCCTATCATGTATCTTTCTATACTCCGCTGGGTTGTTCGAAGCTTCTGGATGTGAGCAGATTTCAGGGTCCAAGTTTCGCTGGCGTAATTCATTGGTGGTAATACTCATTGGTCAAACACTTTGCTCTTTAAGGATAGTGGCATATCGGATTTGAAGGTGTTTTTCAGTCGACCAACTGTACCCCAAGCTGTTCTGGTTCTTTGCATGATCTCTGGTTCAATATTCCAGTCTCCCGTGACAATATATATATATATATATATATATATATATATATATATATATATATATATATATATATTCATATACATTCATATATATTCATATATATTTATCTATTATTACTGTGGAAGATTGGATGAATAAATAATAACCGAATATTGTTATCGCTGCTCATTGGGAGACTAAAAATGTGGAATATCAAATCAATAGATTTCTCGATGTGTAAAATGAATTGAAACGATTGAATAATTCGTTATTTATTCTTTATGCGACCTGAACGCGTTCATCATTCCAAACATTCAAAGGATTTGAACATTCTACTATATTATGAATACCGCAAACCAAAATATGTTTGCAAATGAATAGGATTGAATAATAATAGGATTTTGGTTTTATATAGTGAGCGCACATTTATAGTGATACTGCGTTACTTCTGTTATGATTATAGAAGCGATTCGAGACTCTCGCGTACATCTTCCTCCTATATTTCATATTTTCTATTTATTCTCATCTTCAATATGAACTTACACTGATTTGAGAAAGTGAATGTTTCGTGTTTCATGCTTTTAGATATATATGAAGAAACATTAAAGCGGAATAGTGTTCTATTAGGTATATAATAATAGAACTTTATTGAAAATCCATTCAAAATTCATACATACATGGTGATGCTAACATTTCTGTACATATTTTATTCGAATTGCATTGGTATAACTTCATAAACTATAGAGTACTGAGAGGTGGGATATAGTTAGCAGGAGCTGATTAATCCAACCGAAATAAAACAAAAAACTGTTTCCAACAATTTTCTGCATAATGAAAAAAAGACTAAAATGAATTGAAATAAATAAACCAGATAGGGTGGTTCAGTGTAAAGTACACATAAACCACATGCTCAATATAACAAAAAATTAAAAACCTCACAAAAAAACTACTTCAAAACCAAATTCAATTATTTTCCTTCATAAGAAATTGCTCACATTTTCCTTTTAAAGCTTTCGCTTTGTAACTGAGGAATTAATTCGGGATACTATTCATTGAATAAACAATTGTATAGGAGAAAGAACGTTTGAATACAGTTCTATAAAAGCGAGGAATTGCCAACTTATGTCTGAACCTTATAGTTAGACAATGGATGTCAGAGCGAAACCTGATTTTACGATATAAATAAGATGACTCTTTAGTTACCAAGATTTTATGATACGAACACAAAATATGTAAATTTCTACCGTTTCAGCAGTCTCTCTCTTCCAGGCAACGCCTAGCCAATCCACAAGCTCCTCATCCCATCGATCGTGAAGGCACTTTTTTGGTCTTACACTGTCTCTGGGCTTCCAATCACCAACCACAGCTGACCAGCGCTTATCTCTTTTTCGGGCTAGATGGCCTGCCCATTTCCACTTTGACTTTTTTACACACTCCACGATATCCACTACCTTTGTTTGACCTCTTATTAAGCTGCAGTGTATTCTATCTTGTATGGTTAGGCCCAACATGTATCTTTCTATACTACGCTGGGTTCTTCGAAGCTTCTGGATGTGAGCAGATTTCAGGGTCCAAGTTTTGCTGGCTAAGGTCATCGCTGGTAATGCGCATTGGTCAAACACTTTGCTCTTTGTTTAATAAAAGCGAGAAATTGCCATCTTATGTCTGAACCTTACAGTGAGACAATAAATGTCTGAGCGAAAGCTGATTTCATGATATAAATGAGATGACTTTTTAGTTACCAAGCAGAGATACGAACACAGCATATGTGAATTTCTACGTTTCTCCATATTGAGCCAACTCAACTCTACCGATCTGTGTGAGACTCAGTCTGAACGCTTCAGTCCTTGCATCAACCTAACTCAATAATTTTGAATTTTTTTGTACCCTACTTTCATTGTACAGGTAAGCACGTACACTACTTTCCCGTAATTCATTTGTGACAATATCAGGGCATCTGTCAGCATTCTAAGTTGTTTTTCGTCCAAAACATCCCTACGTGAATTCAAGTTTCATCCCTAACTTAATTCGACTATAGTTTCTCCGCAGCAACAAATTTACATATAAGTCGAATCTCAATTTAGTATCCAAAATGAGTCCCAGATTTTTCGCTTCATTAGATAATGCAATGGGTATATCATTCAGATTCAACAAGTTTCGATTTTTCACACTTGCCCCCAACGGATTCACTCCGAAAAGCAAAGCTACCTTTTTATTCGTATTCAAACACAGGCCCATATTCTGTGAACCACGGAATAATTTTTTCAAATCTAAATTGATTTTTTCCACAGCATCTTCTAGAGAGTTTCTTGGAAATTTCAAAAACATTTGTTTTTGAAACATATTGTGTCTGTTTTTTCTGTATAGTGAATTTCTTCCTAGAACGATGGATTCTGAATATAACACCCTTAGGAATACCCTTCGAATATACTATGTGACCCAGAGGGGTGCAGTTTAATCGGATTCCCCTAAAATATGGTATCTGTTCGGGACAATTACATTCCATGCATATGAATTTCTCCCAACCTGTACATATCGATGTAATTAGTGGAATTCCTCATTAGACAATTCCGAGAAAGTTCCCTGTAGATTATGCATAATTAATCGATCAATACCCATTTACCTAAACCACACACACACTCACACACGATCAAATAGAGAAATTATAGCCCGCATTTGAAAGCAGCAGTTGACACGTGTTTCGAGCCTGTCGGTGCTCATCAGAACGCTATAGGCAAGTTTGAGTAGTGAATGCTTACATATGGGAAGGACATTGAAATCTTCTACAAAAGCCAACTGCTCATACACGGTTTCCGCATAAAAGACTGGGACGTACTTTTTGCATAGTCCATTTCGCATATATAAAATTTCGCAGAAAAGGGGCAGAAAAACCAAGTTGATTTAAAAAAAAGTTTGAGGTTTGGATATCCTTAATAATTTATGGAATTCAATCATTCATTAGTTCTGACAAAGTTGGGATATACAACGAAACGTCAACAAAAATAAAGTTTTTACATTACAAATATGAAAGGAGGTTTTGTGGTTATAGCACTTGATGAAGTATTGAAGACGTGACACAAATGATGAGTTCTTTCTAGAACGAAACAGTCTGTCTTGTATCCCCATCAATTATGCAATCAACTGCAATATTGTCAGATAATTTTCTGCTACATAGTCAGTTCAACAGGAATTTTGTGATTATTTTCTATCAAATGTATTTCTGAATGTAATTTTCAAAAACTCATATGAAGAATGTGAAATAAACTGATAATCGTCTAATGAAACACAATTGAGAAACATATTTCGACCCGATGAATTCAATAAGGGGCTAAGTATTGAAAACCTATTCGGGATAGCTAGATATGAAATCAACCATGAAATTTACAATTTGAGAAAAAAAATCAATTCCATAGGGTGTTGCAAAACGAACGTAAGATTTGAATTGAACATAAAATACAGTTTTTGGTCTTTCGTTTGCAATTATCTCATCGAATCATAAAGAACATAGAATAGGGTTATTTACGGAAGAACATATCGACAAAAGGCCTCAACGGCTTTGTGTACACATACGCAATCATTTGTCGAAATTTTCCATCACCATTCTGCATACACGTGGCTGAATTTCGTTGATGCAACGTCAAATCTCCTACTTTAATACACGCGTTGTTGTGGGCTTGTTGACATAAACCTGTGATTTTAAATAACCCCATGAAAAAATCTTGTGGTGTCAAATCACACTATCTAGGGGGCCAATTTTGATGAACCAAAAATAGCTCATGCAGTAATGGAAGTGTTTCACGGGCTGTATGGCATGTGGAACCATCTTTTTGAAGCCACATATTGACCACATCCATATCACTCAATTTAGGGAAAAACAATCATGGCGGCATAAATAGTCGCCAAATTTCAGCAAATTTGAATCTTGCTCCAATGGTGGGACTCTCTTCATTTGTGGTATGACCAATATCAATGAAGAAATTTAATTCATCTATTCGACGATGAAATTTTTTGGCAAAGATTTGAACTCAATAATTCACAACTCTGCTATGGTTTCGACATTTCATTCTGAAGTGTATCAATGTGTACTGCCCTTACTTGATGTGAAACCAATGCAAAAATGAAACTGGCAACGAAAATAGTGACATCTAAATTAACATACTTTCATTGAACTTTATTAGAGACAAACTTTATTAGAGAGAAATTTTATCACTCAAATTTCTGTACAAATTACTGCACAACAGTATTGATTATCCTCCATTCTTGTTTGCTTTGAAATTTCATGTTCCTAGTCAAAATTCTCGTACTACAGAATTATTTCACATAGAGACTCCAAGAACCAATTCGCTAATACAATCCGCCATTTGGCTTATGGAGTCTACATTCAATAGAGTTGCCAATAAATGTGACATTCACTTCGACTCCATAGAGGTTATTATTAGGAGTTACGTGAACAAAGAAAATTGACTAAAATGAATTGATTTAGATTGAGTTCTTTGTAATATTTCATTAAATGCTATTATTTGGTTATAAGTTACTATTTTAGTTTTTTTTAGATTAGATTGAGCTCTTCGTTATATCTCTTTCATTTAAATTATTTAGTTATTATTCAACATTATGTTAATATTTTCTGTAATTGGGTATTATACCCGTTGAGAATGAAGAACTTTAAAACAATGAAACGAATGTGACGTAGGTTTCACAATCACGATTCACGATCACATTCCTTCAGAATGAAAAAGTCTACGAGACGATGAAATGTACGTCAAACAAGGGTATGTTGAATAGAAAAGTGTGATATTCTAGAAAATAGTTTGACTCACCATTTTAATTTTCTTCCTGAATTTTTTGAATATCATCAAAAAGCAACACATCACACAAGCTATTAATCATGTCGATTTCTAAGTTTTCATCAAAGGAAGACGATTCTCAGACATAGTTGAATTTTTCATGACTAATAATTCTGATGAAGTCTAATTTACAGCTTTCGTGAAAGTTCGAATTGTAAAATTCGGAATGAATGATCTCATCACTACGTCAATAGCCTAAACGAATGTTGTTTCGACCAGAAAATACTTTATCAGTTCATTCATCATCCATCATATTCACTCTAGCCTGAAAGATCATACGAAAATCCATTAATTGTGAATCATGCCGTTTTTTCATTTTCCGTTTTTCCAGGAAAATTTTCGATGTTTCACTCTGAAAACGCAAATTCTGTATGCATTCAGCTCTTCATTAGGAAATTATCATTCCTCATATTCAAATTGAAAACAAATATCAATAGACCGAATGAAATTCAACGAACCTTATATTTCTGTATTAGGTTATCATTTACAAATTGGAAAAGGGAGTTAATCTCTCCAGTTCCCTAAAAAATACCATCACTGGAAAGTAATACGAAATTGGAAATTAGCCACGTGTGAATTTGAAAATATGTGCCCTATGCAAATAGCTGTCGAAGCAGCGATGAATTGTGAGTTTTTTAAAAACAGTTCAAGGGATAGTGCAGTTGTGAAAAATGTGAATTAATGTCTACAAATTCTTCTGATGCCTCTTCAACTTGAATGCCTATTTCTTAAGTGATGCTGACTCCAAACGAATAAGTTTAATAGTGCAAAATTACATAAAAATGTGTTCATTCAGTGTTAAACGACTTCATTGTTATGAAAGTCAAGATTTTTGCATTGACGTCGAGAGTAAGGAAGTCATTTTAACCAGATACATCTCTTTGTCTATTAACTTTATGTTCCATCCGACAATTAAACGTCGTTACCTTTCTGATACTTCAAAATGTTTTGGACTAATTCGTGCCTCTTTTTCAATGTTTTTCCTTCGACGTCTATAGTATATTTTACGTTTTTCTACTGTTCAAGGGTATTATACAACATACATACGCTCTAAACATATGTCAAGAGTATAAAACAATATCGTGGAATACACCAAAGCTTTTTTGGAGTAAACGATCAATTGTAAACTTATCAATGATGATAATTATTATAACTTTATTGAAATTGCCTAACATATCTTTATCTTATTTATCGAACAGATTCCAGATTGTTTTTCACAACAATAGTTGGTCTTCAAGGAAGCCAGTTTATAAAGGTGTTCCACAAGGATTTGTGTTGGGACCTTTTCTATTTTTGGTTTTCATTGATGATTTACCAAGTTTTCTGAGAAGATTCCGGACCATTTTATTTGCTGATGACACCACAGTGTCGGTTGAGCAGAGTGTTGCACTGGTTGAAGGTAACGAAGCAAGATTAATGGCCTCAAACATGTAGTTGTCAATGATGGGAAAACGCTTGAGATGATTCTCAGCTTGAAGAGAACTGCTGATTCTTTTCTGAGTGATTCTTCAATGTTTTTGGGAGTTGTGTTGGATACGACTCTCCGATGGGGTGACCATTCGGATTCCTTGGCTTGTAAGATGTGTAAGGGGTTTTTCTGCTGGGGTCTTTGGCTGATTCATTTTGCACTGGTGGAGTCCTTGATTCGCTATTCCATTTTAGCCTGTGTAGGGTTTTAGTAGGGTGACTGTGCTTCTCAAGTTACAATTCTTAGAATTCAAAAAAGAGCGATACGTATATTGGAAGGTTTCAGTTACCAAGAAGATTGCAGGGCAGCATTTATTGAACTTAAAATTTTAACATTCCCAAGTGAATATATTCTTGAAGCCTTAAAATTTGCACATGTAAATCGACTCTCATACTTCGAGACTCGCAGTACTCATGGATACTCCACCAGACATGGTGGTCATGTGAGGACGGATATGTACAGGTTAAGTATCACGCCAAAGGGGCCATTTTACATGTCAAAAAATCATTTAATAAGCTTCCTCTATCTGTTAGGAATTTGAAGTGTTAAAAGTGTTGAGTCCTTTCTGATCCAATCAGCATTGTATGATGTGAATGAATTTTTATAGTATAAGTTTTGAAACGGATGTCATTTTCCTACGTTTTTAATTGATAATTTTAAGTATGACGATATTTTTGATTTATTTTTGAATGTTTCACAACAGTGTGTGTCGACGAGTGCAAACAATGTGAAAATTTTTTGTAAAACATGAAATAGATGTTATTATTATTATACAAGATAACAAATGGCTGGAGTTTAGCCACGCTAATCTTCCACTCCTCCAGGTGTTATTAAGGTTGTACTAAAACAATATCAAAATTTTTTCATATTCTGATCCCTCAATTGAAGAAGTTTTGAATGTTACCTCGAAAGAATGAGAGGAACATCAGTACGCGCGTCATGGGTATTTATAACAATATTTGTGAAAAACATTGATATTCTATTATTACGAATTTCACTTCCAAGTATTCTTCACATCAATTTTTAACTTAATGAAATTATACTAGTCGACAATTTTACGATGTTAATTCATAACAGATCTTCTTATGACGTTAACGTTTTCATACCAATTAAAATTTTGAATAACATTCCCGATTTTCATTTCCCAGAATTCCAAATTTTCCACAAAACCTTTCCTCGTTCTAATGATACATTTTCAAGCTTTGTAGGATGTGAGTCTATGAAGAGATTATTTTGAATATAAACTTCCAGTATAACAGGAATAAGCAGATAAGGGATAAAGAGTTGGTATTCGGAATTCCTAGAAATTTCGAACGTAGCTGCGAAACGTTTTCAGATTATTTTTCATGGTAAAGTACTCAATTAACTCCTATTGATCTGAAAATTGCAGTTGGACTGGTTATTCTCCGAATATATATGTATATGAAGATATACCTAATTGTGAAATGTTTTTCATTCAAATGCTCTGATACTTGATAATACAAAATGTAATGTGAAAATACTTGGTAATGTGAAATTTATTCATATCTAAAGTGAACGATATGGAATTCTAAATCGCTAAATAAAATATGCTTAAAATGCGAACAGAAATCTATCAATCTTCACGACTTACTGAAAGATAAAGACATATTTCGATACGACACAGATAAGACATGTTTCACAAGAGTGAATGAACACATTCAATAATTGAATATGAAACCTGTCAGGTTCTGAACGTATTGCAAAATAGTTTAAGGTGTCTTCCAATTTGAAATAGAGTAAGGAAATAGAAAAGGGGAACGTGAACTGTCAAGTTGATGTAATATCTGCGCCAAACGTTATCTTTTAGAGCTCGAACATGTAATGGTAATGACACAAACAATTCAACTGCAAATATATCACAGATGGCGTTATATATCTCATAGAAAAAGAATTGCATTTCTAGACAATTCTTTTACGATACAAAATAATCCTCAATTATTGAAGACATAAAATATCTTGGAAAATATGGCATTGAGTTTAGCAGAAATGCAGCGTACGTCTTGTGAATAGATTCACCAACCGAACATTTGTGAGATATGGTCTAAAATAACAAAAATGCGATATATTCCATACCGACTGGTGTTGCTTTTATATCAGAGTTGTAGGAGTTTTTGACAGTATTTTTTTTGATAATGTTTCGAATTTCAACTTGTATGCTTCCATTATCCTTCAAAGAACTGATGTAGGGAATATTGTAATCCATGTCACACTAGATGAAATCTGGAGACAGCTGTATCGTTCTACGAGGAACTGATCAGTTCTGCCGAGTTCATTGTCAAGTGAGGCAAAGACTCCAGTCTTCAAATACCTTCTCATGCCTCCAAAGTGGAAAATCGTCGGGTATATATATATATATATATATATATATATATATATATATATATATATATATATATATATATATATATAATATGTATTCTAATAATGACATTTTTTGTGCTTATGGCACTTTATGTGAATGAAATATTTAAGAAAATGAACACTAGAACATTCATTTGCACGAAAATTGAAATTAATCAAGAGAATGTTATAGTAGAGCTAGATATGTGAACGTGTACGATGTGATGTCTCCATTATCCTTCAAGGGATAAATGTTAGAGAAATATTGAAATCGATGCCACACCTGATGGAAGTATATATATATATATATATATATATATATATATATATATATATATATATATATATATATATATATATATATATTTATATATATATATATATATATATATATATATATATATATAAAAATGAACACTAGAACATTCATTCGAAAAATTCAAATTAATCAAGAGAATGTTATAGATAATTATAATGCTAGATATGTGAACGTGTACGATGTGATGTCTCCATTATCCTTCAAGGGATAGATAATAGAGAAATATTGAAATCAATGCCACACTTGATGGAAGTGCGAGACATATATGTTTCGTTCTTCAAGGAACTCGTCAGTTGCACCACGTCCATCGAAGTGAGGCAACGACTTCAACCCCCAAGCATATTCTTGTGACTTCAAGTGGAAGACCGTAGAGTTATGAATACTCTACAATTCCATCTATGGGAATCAGTAGAAAACACCTCTCAGATTATAGACACACCAAGCATCGAATTTTCACATATCTTCTATACCTGTAGGTATCTATTAAATTGCAATGTCTATTTGACAAATATCATCGAACGATGTTTTTAAATGTCAATAGGTTGCGTTAGTAGTACGCTCGCGTTTATTCCCGTATTTCAGGATTTAACAGTTCATTCGATGAAGAAAAGCCGATAAGAAAGAAGCGATGTACCCGATGAGATGGGAGAACCATCATCGCACTCCTGTTGTGCTTCAAGTCTGTTAAAGCTTCATTAGACAGAGTGATGAAATCAGAGAAAGGTACCTAAATGTAACATTTAGCGCAATTTTCTCTATATATTACTTTCTAGGTATAGAAGATATGTGAAATTTCGATGCTTAGTGTGTCTATAATCTGAGAGGTGTTTTCTACTGATTCCCATAGATGGAATTGTAGAGTATTCATAACTCTACGGTCCTCCACTTGGAGTCACAAGAAGATGCTTGGGGGTTGAAGTCGTTGCCTCACTTCGATGGACGTGGTGCGACTAACGATTCCTTGCAGAACGAAACATATATGTCTCGCACTTCCATCAGGTGTGGCATCGATTTCAATATTTCTCTAACATTTATCCCTTGAAGGATAATGGAGACATCACATCGTACACGTTCACATATCTAGCTCTACTATAACATTCTCTTGATTAATTTGAATTTTTCGAATGAATGTTCTAGTGTTCATATTCTTAAATATTTCATTCAGTGCCGTAAGCACAAAAAATTTCATTTCCTTATATATATATATATATATATATATATATATATATATATATATATATATATATATATATATATATATATATATATATATATATATATATATATGTATAATAAAGCCATTGCGGAAAGGAATTACAGACAGTGGATTGAACACAGTAAGAAACGATGTCCCTCATTTGCTATATATTGTTTCTGTTGAAACTCATCAGGGATTTAACAGTTCATTCGATAAAGAAAAGCCGATAAGAATGAAGCGATGTACCCGATGAGATGGAGAACCATCATCGCACTCCTGTTGTGCTTCAAGTCTGTTAAAGCTTCATTAGACAGAGTGATGAAATCAGAGAAAGGTACCTAAATGTGACATTTAGCGCAATTTTCTCTATCTAGGAAATTGGAATTCCTTCACCGGGTGAATAATGTATTCGAATGAGCTTTGAACTGGGTCATTTTCTGTTCTGCTCTATAGATAGATAGATATGTGAATTTTTTTTATTGAACTAACTCGTGTTCAACGGTGATTTATGAGGAAATTGTTCGTTTTCATTATTTCATTCTCTTGAGATCCATATATATATATATATATAAATATATATATATATATATATATATATATATATATATATATATATATATATATATATATATATATATATATATATATATATATATATATATATATATATATATATATATATATATATATATATATATATATGTATTCAAGAAAATGAACACTAGAATTCGAAATATTCAATCAACCAAAAGTATGTTATATATATGAACGTGTATGATGTGATGCCTCCATTATCCTTCAAGGGATACACGTTAGAGAAATATTGAATTCGATGCCACACCTGATGGAAGCGACTGTCTTCTTTTGCAAGGAACTCGTCAGTCGCACCATGTTCATCGAAGTGAGGAAACTATTTCAATCCCCAAGCATCTTCTTATGACTTCAAGTGGAATAAAGTCAAGTAATGAATACTCCACAATTTCTTCTATCGGAATCAATAGAAAACATCTCTCAGATCATAGAAACACCAAGCATCGAACGTTGACATCTCTTCTTTACCCGTAGGTATATTTCTCGAATATTAACTCCTTTAAGGGTAATGGAGGAATCACATCGTACACGTTCACATATATAGCTCTACTATAACATTCTTTTGGTAAATTTGAATTTTTCGAATGAATGTACTAGTGTTCATTTTCTTAAATATTTATCTCAGTTCCATAAGAACAAAAACTTCATTTCCTTAAAAATATCGCTGAATAGGCCCCTAAAGAACTTGAACAAACGCGAGCGTACTACTGAAGCAACCTTTTGACATTTGAAATCATCGTATGATGACATTTGTCAAATAGTTGTTTGAGTTTCGTAGATACTTACGAAATTGAGAAGAAGAGATTTGAACCTACTATGCTTGGTGTGTCTTTGATCTGAGAGATGTTTTCTATTGATTCCCATATATGGAATTGTGAAGTATACATTACTTCACGATATTCCATTTGGAGTCTTAAGAAGATACTTTGGGATTGAAATCAGTGCCTCACTTCGATGGGCGTGGTGCGACTGACGAGTTCCTTGCAGAACTAAAGAGCTGTCTCGCACTCTCATCAGGTGTGCCATGGAATTCAATATTTCTCTAACATTGATCCCATGAAGGATAATTGTAATCAACACATCGTAGACGTTGACATATCTATCTCAGCTATAACATACTTTTGGTTAATTTGAAGTCCTTTTTCGTAGCCATTACGGATACGGATCTTAACTTTCACCGATGCAGTTGGCGTCGGTGACCTTTACTCAAGTTTCGAATTGCATTGTGTGACGTTTTTAATTATGACTTAAAATTTTTTGAGGTTCCCTTGGTTGTAATTGTAATTTTAATCTAACATTAACACTGTATGTGTGACACAGTACTCGTTTACTAAATTACAAGTATCATTTTATTCGAATTCAATATATTACGAAGATCTAAGTTTTGTTTTTTTAATAAAAGGCGATCTTATAACATTTTATGACATTTATCATATTAAGAGGATAGTTCCTTGAGTACCTTTGAGATATATACTATTGATATGGTAACAAACAACTGTTAAGTTTGCAACATAGTTCGATTTGAAGAAATAAAAAATTACCTGTATTGAATTTAATAGTTTTTTGTTAAAGATCCGTCAAACAGTTATGGATACGCATCTTTCTTCTGCCTCGTAAATCTGCGGATGCGGATACGGATATCCGTCACATAACCTATACCGTGAAATAAAGTATTTATAACTTGTAAATGCTAAGAATTGTTGATCCTGTTGTGAGACTCCTAAATGAATAAGTTTTAGTTATTTATAGTATTGAGAAATCAAAGAAGTTGTTGACTTCTAGACCATGCAAAAGTCATAAATATATCAAATAAGTTTCCAGACAAGCCAGAGAGCAAATTGATGAACGATTGCCGATTATTTCGGATCCCAGAAGTTACGTTTCCTCGAATGAATACTCGTAGCAGCAAACTCTGAGTTTCAGCAAAAGTTTCCAATCGAAATAAATTGTTCAGATGAATTTTTGATTGAATTATTTTTGATTTAATTGAAGGTTATATATCTGTTGGTAGGATATTGATTGAAAGATGTTTTTAATGATTTCGAAAGTATTTTACAAGTACAAGTAGTGTTTAGACTCGTAAGGAGTTGGAATGTTCCATCAAAGATAAGCTTTCGCAAGTATTGTTGTCCCTTCAGGGCTTTCAAATTACAATGAGCATTATAATGTTGAATTTAGGCTGATTAAAGTATCACTAAATTCAAACCGATATTGTCTTCATTCTTCAGATTATAACAACAAGAATCGTCGGCGATAATTTCATTAACCTCAAAGATGAATTCTGACATATCATTGCGATGTTTACATGAGATAAACAGTAACTGTCATGGTTTTGTGAAATAGATCCCTAAAATAATATTATCGATTTTATTAGTTTCTTTGTTATTCTGATTATTCATTTGTGATATCATAAGAAATCCTCCAAACAGCCTATCGAAAAGGAACTAGACTGTAGCACACTTCTTATATGTACTTAATTTTTAATAACATTTCAATAAAATCCATTGTTATGTGATAGGCTCTGAAGAGACAAATAGTTGTGATCGTGTAACTTTTCATAATATTGAATTTATTGAGGAGATAGTTACTTTAGTACCTTTGAGTTATATAGTATTGATACGGTAACTAACTACTGTTAACTTCGCAATATAAATGAGCCAACCATTCGATTTTATGAAATGAAAAATCAATACAGATAATGAAAAATTATCTGTATTGAATTTAATAGTTTTTATTGCCACCTAATCACCCATTTGAAGAATTTCATCTTTAAATTCAAAATTAATAAGGTAAATATATCCTTTAAAGATTCGCTAAACAGTAACGGATACGGACACGGATACGGATCTTTCTTCCTCCTCGGAAATCCACGGATACAGATACAGTTACGGATATCCGGCACATAACTAACACTGTGAAATAGAGTTTGTTAGTTTTTCAGAACCGGTTTTATGGAGAAAATTATGAAATTCGAAAACAGGTTTTTTAGTAGAAGATATCGGTTTTTATTGTATGAATAACACCTAAATACCACGAAAAGTTACATTATTAAGTTATCCGGACAAATATTATCAAGATTATATAAAGATTACTCTAAAGAGGATGAATGTTATATTGAAAAACGTGATTAAAGCGATATTCAAGAGTCAGACAATGTTTATTGAAAAATGCTACGGAAGTGGCAATTAATAAATATTTAAAGGAACCAGAAGAAGTGACTTCCTTTACTCAAACTCTAAGAAGAGAGTTTTTGGGTCTGGAAGGCACAAATGAAAGGACAAAAAATTTAGAATTATTTAATAAAACAATTGTTAAACTGATTTACACATATATTGAAAATAATACTGCATGACGTACGTTTCGATGAGATTCACCTTTTTCAAATGCTACGTGCAGACTAAATTATCTGCACGTCTGCACGTGCATTGATCATTACGTGCACGTGCACTATCATTAGTCTGCACGTAGCATTTGAAAAAGGTGAATCTCATCGAAACGTACGTCATGCAGTATTATTTTTATTATATGTGTAAATCAGTTTAACAATTGTTTAATTATTTTTATCGATTTACATCAAGTATCGGCCTCATCAATTATTAATTTAGAATTATTGTTAGGCTTTAAAAACGATTAAGCCTAGTTCGGTTGGAAGTGAGTCGGTACTTTCTATTTCGGGGAATTTTGTGGATAAACTGAGGACACGGCTAAATAGCAAATCGATAAACGTCCTCCGTTTTCTGGAATCATATTTCAATAAACAAAAAAATGAAAAAAATCTTTGAATTTGTATTAAAATTGCCCGGAATAGATAATACTCGGTTCTTTGCTTAATTGACTTCAAAACTAAAATTGATTTTAATGAGTATGTCTGAACAAACTTTATTTACTCTTGTCTTTCGGCTTTGATTATAATTTACATTATATAATACACAGTTATATATTTTCTAGTTGTTTTTAATAAGTATCCATCTGTATTTAACAACATTGTTTTTCAAAAAAATAATATGGTTATTATAAAAATATGAAAATACTCGTATATTGTTTTTATTTATTCGAATCCTTTTCTGAAAAACTCGTTTTACTATTATAAAAATATTTACATCCTTATATGTAAAAATTATGCATAAACAACGAATAATTGTTCTTAAAGTTATCTCATCCTGGTCAACTAATATTTTTTTGTTCTACTAAACTGCATAAAAAAATTTTTTATCAATAAAATTGAACAGTAAATATTTTCAGTCAAAAACTGCTTTTAATCACTCTAAATTTCCTGTTGAACTTTTTTGTTCGAATTACAGAATATTCGAGCAAAAATTTTTTTATAAAAATTTGAAACTGGTTAATACCGGTTTTCTAGAAAAATTACTATTCGAAAACTGGTTTTCTAAAATTAAACCCTAATGCGAAATAAACTATAATGCGAAGTTACGAAAAGTTTCGCCATCTAGCTATTCTGATACATCAGTGAGAGACAATGCATCAATATCCGCTTCGGACGTATATTTATTTCATTCCTCATGGCACGATATCTGAAAAATTCATGAATCAAAGAACTGTCTTATTAGTGCTAACTATATTTGATATAATTAAGTAAAAGAAACTTACGTTGAAAACCTACACATTTTTCTATATAACAGCCGTTTACATATGTTTCAAGGTTATTGCCTATCGTCAGAACGGCGTAGTTCAAGTTAAAGATGATAGTACTTGAAGAGATATATAAAAAATTAATATATAAAACACGAAACACTGTTTCGTACACGTTTTATACACCCAAAACATATTGGGAAGAGTCAACACAACGTTGCAGACGACAATGAAATACCGTCCGGCTTTTGTGAGACTTTTATAGCTTCTGGAGAAGCGACAAAAGCCGGACGGTATTTCATTGTCGTCTGCAACGTTGTGTTGACTCTTCCCAATATGTTTTGGGTGTATAAAACGTGTACGAAACAGTGTTTCGTGTTTTATATATTAATTTTTTATATATCTCTTCAAGTACTATCATCTTTAACTTGAACTACGCCGTTCTGACGATAGGCAATAACCTTGAAACATATGTAAACGGCTGTTATATAGAAAAATGTGTAGGTTTTCAACGTAAGTTTCTTTTACTTAATTTTAGTTTACCTGCATTAAATATAATTCTTAGACTAATTCTTTTATATTTGATATAATTCAAATTTTAATGATTGTTTTCGAAACTAACATGCTTCGAATATTTATTCAAAAATAGACAGTTAATTTACATTTTGTACTTCTAGTTTAACCCCTTAGTCTACTTTCTCGTTATTTTATCGAAATAAATTGAAATTTCTCTTCAAAACTCATGAAATAGGTTTCAGAAAATTCTTTCACACCCACATCAATTTTTTAGGAGACTGCAGAAGCACCCTGTATTTCTTATAATTGTTAATGAATTGTTGATATATTCCAGAACCATTTTGCATGAATGAACACGCTGGATGTAGTTATATTGAAACGGAGAAAATATGAATCTAACTGATGAATATTTACAGGACTTCAATTATTCTGAAATCAAATCATACGGATTTGAAAAACCTTATTGGAAAAAGAAATTACAGATATTTCATAAATTCATTTGTCCATTCAATATATAATAATGACTATGTCCATTCGATATAGTCCAATAACAAAGTTTACACGAATATTATATAAGTTTAAAATTTATATTCGTAATAACGAGAAATCAAATTCACGTCGATAATATCGAAAAAGTTACAAGAAAGTTGCTTACAAAATGAACGATAATGAAAAAGTTCTCCAGGTAAAGAATACTTGAAATTGCATAGGAATGAAATATCAGATAGTGGATGAACCGCTCTGAGAAGCCACTCGAAATGAGAAATTTTATCTCTTTTTCCACTTCAATTTCGCATTGAGTTCATCACTTTAACGGTGAACTTTCATTTCTATATAAGAATTAATTTATATTTTTTCATAACCGAAATAATTTAACGTGAAAATTTCGAGTGATTTCCATGGAATACTGCGATTAATTTCGTATCTTATTGAAGAAAAAATTCAATTGTGCGTTTATAAGTGTTAATGTTTTAATATAATTTTATATCAGTAGAATATCATTGTTAATATTGATTTTAATTGATAAAAAATAATAGAATGAAATAATAAATAAAACATAATTAATAGAAATTAATGTACAGAAAATTAGTAGAAACATTATGTTAGACGAAAAATTGAGTTTCGATGATCATATTGATTCCATATCATCTAGAATATCTAAAAAAAAAGAATGGGAGAAAACCTGTCGACATATGTGAAATTATTGTTGTTCAAATGAATATTAATGCCACATTTTGAATATTGCTCCATATTGTTATTTGGTTTGACTAAAGAAAAAATTCAAAAATTACAAAAGTTACAGAACAGAGCTATGCGAGCCATTTTGAAGTGCAATAGGTATACACCCCTGTCAAAATTATGCTGAAGTCTTTGGAACTAAAGCCTGTTAAACAAAAAATAATAAATGCCTTATATGTATTAATATTTGAAATAATAAAATCAATTTCATCCATATAATGTAATAAAAGATGTAGCATATGTCAGATATGTGCATGATCGAAATACTGATAGTTTTTATATCCAAAGATGTGAGCTCTCTAAATCTCAAAATAGCATATACTATGACGGATTTGAGGGTTTGAAAAATTTACAAAGTATTTTGAAAACTAGTACTAGATATTCAAGCGTGATCTAAGAAATTATACTTCAAATAATGAGATAGGTATATTATTCAAAATTGACAGTTGAAATATGTATATTGTGTTCTTTGTTTATAAATGAGAGGTAATAATAAAAATTTGTCTAAAAATCACTGACTGAAAATTTTTCAGGAATTATCAAGTATGCTGTAAAAGGCGAAACTAGTCGAATAAAGAATTGTTCAGTCAGGGATTTTTAGACAAGTTTTTATTATTACCTCTCATTTAAATATGAACTATCACAGAGTAGATTCATCGTCCATTGAATTTATTCTTTTTTTATATTTGATAGTGTTGGCGTTTACTTGATGTAAATCCATTATAATTGAATATAAACCTAAATTCAAACACTTGAACTTATGATTTACACTTTATTGGCTACATAGCATGACGCATTATTCTGTAAGCATCTGAAGAAGTTGTTTGTAACGACGAAACGCGTCATGCTATGTAGTCAATAAAGTGTAAATCATAAGTTCAAGTGTTTGAATTTAGGTCTATATTGAATTATTGTGTTCTTGTTTTTTCATATTACCTTTTAAATTTCGGTGTTTATTTGTCGTTTTTCTCTGGATATTCGTACCCTTAACAAGTTTTACTACAACATAATTATATACGCATACGCAATAGTAAATTGATTAAATATTCAGAAATTTATGTTGAAACACACATGATTTCAGTAGGGATTACATAAAAATTAAATAGTAACTTGAAGATTTGATGGTAACCACAAATATCAGTTTGATTATAAAAGTTTTATATTTTGTTTTGTGGAGAGTATTGAATGATAAACTGCCTCTGAATAAGAATGAAAATAACTGACTAGTGAAGAACAATGGTTTCCATCAATTCAATTCCATCCTTAACATTGAAGAGCTTTCGAATATTGCTCAAGATTTACGTGAGATTTCAATATCAAAAGATTTGATTCCAAGTATTAGCTTTGAATATAATCTTTAAACTTCCAGCTTTCGTATTGCAGATATATTTCTGCCTCCAACAAAATGGATTGAAATACATCTTGATGATATCTATCTGCTACAAAGGCTAGAAAATACATTAAACCAAATCTAGATTTCAGAATTTTTACCATTAAGCAAGTCGTTGGATTACTTGAGAAGGGAGACTGTTAGAAAGCATTGATAACGATTTATCTTTTGAGTAAGGGTATTATGGATTTTCGATTTGTACAGGTTGCAATATGTGATGACGAATACATGAAAAGAAGCACTTGGGGTACTCAAACGATTGAACTGAACGAAATGACAGCGACAACAATACATAATGTTCCACGATAAACGAAATGATTTTTTTTATCTCCACTTCTTTCAACTCAGAAATTTCTCCTCTTGTATATTCTAGTTTGGACATCCTACCTCAGGAGAAATATTTGATTCAATATTGTGAAATATTGCTTTATTTCAACATTGTTATCAGAAGTTTGTATTTCAGATTGTTTTATTGAAAATTGCTCATGCAATTAATATCGAAAACTAGTAACGTATGTCATATATATATATATATATATATATATATATATATATATATATATATTCATTTATTTAGTGAATACTGAGACTCTTAATGGAAATATCAATATCAATATATTTCAAATAAACTCTCAGGGAGCTGTCTACACAAATGTTGTCAACGAGAACGAACTCATCACTTTCGAGAGTGAATATTGAGAGCGTTTCGAAAAATTCTTCGATCTTGTTGAATGATAATAGGAAACAATTGTTTCATCATTATTATGAATCATCAGTCCATATTTAATCTATCAATCAAGAATCGATGACTTTCAAAACGAACATAGGTCCTATACCAAATTGAGGGGAAAATTGCCTAGTGAAATATTCACGTAGGCTCCCTCTATCGGAGAAAAGATGTATAAACTGTCCCTAGCGTTCAAGATTCCTACTCATGACAACAGTAGCGTGAGTGCAAGGATTTGTAGATATTTCATTCGAACACTACAAAAAATTGTCCGCAATGTGTACGAATAATCCCATGCCTAATCGCTCCAGATCACGCTCAGGCGGGCAAATATATATAAATATATAAATATATATATATATATATATATATATATATATATATATATATCTCATGGACCATGATTTCGCTCCATAAGAAAGGGGATGAGGAGAACCTGAGGAACTACAGACCGATAAGTTTACTCACCACAGCATATAAGATCTCAATGAAGATAATTACCAACCGCTCATCTAGACAACTGGACTCATATCAGCCAATAGAACAGGGAGGCTTCAGGAAGTCAAACAGTACGATGGACCAAATTTTCACCATCCGCGAAGTGATATCAAGATGCAACGAATATGCAATTCCTCTCTAATATGGCATTTATTGACTATAAGAAGGCATTGGATCTGCTTAGAACTCTAGCTGCAACCACCTCATTACTGAGGATAGGAGTACCATCTTGCTATATCGAGCTGATCCAGAATGTATACGAATATGTCACAGCAACTAGAGTCCAGCTTTGGAGTGTATGTTTCAGAAACTGGACTGGAGCGAGACAGGAATTAACATCAATGGCCGCTACCCTAGCCACTTGAGTTTCGCTGATGATATAGTCCTGTTCTGCCATGATGCTAACCATCTTCAAGAGCGCATCAATGAACCGAACATCGCGAGCAAGGAAATAGGTCGAGAAATAAACACTGCAAAAACAAAGATGATGCTGAACCCTTTCTGCACCAGAGAGCAAATGGAGGTGGACGGTTCCCCATTCGAAATACTATCGTCTTACACATATCTGGGACAGATTGTCACGGGAGACGGGGATTTTACACCGTAGATCATGCAAAAAACCAGAACAGCTTGGGGTACAGTTGGCCGACTGAAACACATCTTCAAATCAGATATGCCATTATCCTTAAAGTGATTGACCAATGCGTATTACCTGCAAACACTTACGCCAGCGAAACTTGGACCCTGAAATGTGCTCACATCCAGAAGCTTCGAACAACCCAGCGGAGTATAGAAAGATACATGATGGGCATCATGTTAATTATGAAAGAAGTAAATATTATATATTCAATAAATAATAAATGAGTCGTCGTAGTCATTTATCTTTTTTTTATTATTTATTAGATTATTTTTTCTATTGATTATTTATTATAGCAGTTTATTTTTATTATTTATTTTAAATTGAAATCAATGTATCTAATGTATAATCAATTTTTTATTGAACACTCTCCATGATTTTCACAATAAAATTTGACTAATGTATTATATATTTATTTCACTTTTGAGTTATTTAAATTTGAATAATTAAAACTGTGTTGCTATAACAGTGCTGTATATCCGATGTGCGTTTGCTCTAGGCTCATGCGACACTGCTATGTTCAAAGAAAGAAAGATCGGTGAAAGAGAGAAAGAGACACAGCTTGCACGCGGAAGATGCTAGTCACTCGGCGAGAACTCATTCCGATGACAAGACCTGACCACATTCCAATCACTCATTTCTCGTCGCGACCCCCATCGCTCTGACCTAAAGTAAGGAACTAGAATTAGAGTCTGAATTACTTGAAATCAATAATGATAATGATAAAAAGAAGTCAAATCGCTTTCAGTATGAATATGCAGTATTTATTCTTCGATTATATAATAAGACAACATGAAAACCTGTTAAATCGGAATCAGAAATCAGAATGACAACTGAAACTATGTGAAAAAAATTGGTGCTCCGCAATAAAAATATTCGATTCATATTCAGTTTTCAAGAATTCATATTCTTGTATTCATCAGTGTTTTCAATTTGTTCAACTTAATTTCGTTTGAATTATATGCTGTTAGATCGAAAGTTCTAGATATCTCGTGGATATCCTTTTTGGTTTGTTATTAAAACGCTACCTCAAAAAAAAAATCCTTTCAATAATCCGTAGGATGATAACCGGTCAACAAGTAGTAGGCTTATGAAAATTTAATTATGAGGGTATTGTTTGTGTTTGCTTTACCACCAAATTTAATATTACTGTATATAACAATACTTCAATTTTCCTATTTGAGCTTAATTATTTTACGATATCAAAAAGAGTACGTTTCACACCATTCACAAATTAGCAAAATATATTGAAAATTTTTTTTTGTGAAAACTGAAAATTCTCTGAAATATCTCGCCAGATTCCTCATTAATTAATAATGCGAACGCCTGCAAGAGTTTCGAAGTCTCGAACGCAGAGGGTGTTAAGGGGATAAATTGTGAGAAAAGGCGTACTCACATACAGATAGCTTCCATTAGAAGTGATAATTCATCTGGGAGATCTTTCTTCAGCAAGTTAGTCAAACAAGCGTAGGCTTTTACTGCCTTTTCCGCGATTAAACCACTAAATGAAAATATTCGATATACGAGTACAATCGCCTTGATGAGTAGTATTACCTCAACAACAGCTGAATGGGTTGTGTGGGGGTGTATTTGCAGAAATACGTAACGATGACTGAAACAGGGTGTTTTATTCGATATTTACTGACGGATTATTTGCATATGTCTATATGTATATCACTTGGTAGATCGAGTTTATCGTGTAATTTGAAATACTTTGCTTAATTCCACGAAAATTTTTGACATATGTTTAGGGGTACTGATCCATTATCGAGAGTGTAGTTTAGAATATTTTCAAGTAATTTAGAAAAGTCTATCCATAATATCAACTTATATCCTACGGTTTTTCACAAGACGCTCAATTTCGTAGCCTTGGACATACTAGGTTGCATTGGAATCAAGTCTAAAATCAACAAAGGTATTCAAGTTTGCAAATAAATCACAAACCCATTTAACGAATTCATTGTTATGAAGAATGATGTAAGCTGAATCTAAATTCAGCACTCGCTGATATCTTGGAGAAACATTTACATATATTTACATATATTTCAGAGCATCCTGGTGAATGCTATTCTTTCATAAGCAGATCATGCTCTCACGAAAGATGGACCTACAGTTCAATGCAGATTCTCAACGACACAGGAACACGGTGGGAATCGAACCCAGCAGCATCAGTAAACCGCTAACGTTTACAGGGCACTGTACCGTTCGGCTACTGAGCCTCATGAATATTTTGCAATATACGAGGTTTGTGCAAAAGTAAAGTTGAATTTTGAAGTTTTTCTTAAAGTATTCATTTATTTATCAATATCCATTCTGTCCCCTCCAAAGCAATCCTCCTCAGATATAATGCACTTGTGTTAGCTTCCAATGCTTGAAGCAATTCTGATATGTGCTTTTCGGTATGGCCATCAGTTCATTCTTCGATTTCGACTTTATCTCATCAATTGTGGCTTAACGATTTTCTCTCATTTGTCTCTTTAGTTTTTGGAATAGGAAAAAGTCGCAGAGTGCCGAACCTCGTGAATACGGTGACTGCGGCATGATAAGGGTGTTCGTTTGAGCAAAAAATCACGAACAAGCATTGATGTGCGAGCTCGTGCATCATCATGATGCAGAATCCATGCTTTGTTTTCACACAATTCCGATCGTTTGAGCCGTATTGCTTGACGCAAACGTTCCGTTACTTCCTTGCAGTGTTTTTCTTAACCGTACGACAAGAACTGTGTTGGCAAGAACTCATGGTACACCACGCTGTTGTAATCGGAGAAAGAAGTGAGCAAAACCTTCATATTTGATCGAACTTGGCGTGCGTTTTTCGGTCTTCTGGCCCCTTCCATTGGGATTATTGGGCCTTGGTTTCGACGTCATAACAATATACCCACGATTCGTCACCAGTTATAACCTTTTTGGCAAATCGTCGTTGAGTCATTCAACAACTCCTAAGCGATACTAATGCGACGTTGATTTTGCTCAAATTTCAGCAGTTTTGAAACTTCGCTGCCAAACGTTTAATGCCCAAAATATGTGACAAAATTGCATGGCATTTTCCGATTGCTATGCCAACATCCTCTACAACTTCCTTAATAGTGATTATACACTTTGTCAAAACCATTTCCTTCAATGTTTCGATGTTTTCGTTGCTTGTTGACGTTGTTGCAACTCACGCTCATCGTCATCAACATCTTATTGGCCTTCTGTAAAGTGCTTATACCACTTATAAACACTTTTTAGAGATAAAGAAGACTCGCCGAATACCACCGTCAATATGTTAAGTGAATTGGAGCAAAATATTGTTTCGAAAAACGCAAAATGTAATACATATTGTTTGATCCATTTTTTTCAAAACTCAGAAAAGAAAGAACACACGAAACTAACCTCTCCAGTTGTCAAAAATGAACTCCAAATCTAAAATGGCTGATAATTTCAACATATGAGAAACATGTGTGTACCAACATAACGAAAAAAACTCTCGATAATCGAATGTGCACAGCCCACGAAAATACAAAATTCACCTTTTCTTTTGAACAGACCTTGTACATTGTTCATTATACGATATATTGATTAGGAAACTCCTCTCAGTTTCACAAAATTATATCATTATATTGCTTGACAATTGTTCCCAGGTGTAGCCTCATTTTTAAAAGCTAAATTTTCAGACTCAGATTTTGTATCTGTTCATTAGCTTTCGAAAATGAGGTAACACTACGAAACAATTGCCAAGAAATGAATATAATTTTGTGAAACTGAACCAAGTGTTTTTTATTCCATACAACTTATGTCGGTTTTATAAAAAAAAAATTGTTTTCCGTTGGACGAATTCTTGATAATAGGTCCGCCGCCCGAATTAAATGAAAGGTCTTCTCTTCTCTCATGTCCGGAAATGTTGATTTTTATAATACCGCTTGCTTTCACGTTGTTTTTGTAAATTTCTTGGGAACTATCTCGTCAAGGAATGTCTTAAATGACCATGCAAACGTCACTGATACATCAAATAACTTTCCGGACAAGGCAAACAGCAAATTGATGAACGATTGCCGATACCTTCGGATCCCAGAAGTTACGTTTCCTCAAATGAATACTCGTAGCAGCAAACCCTGAGTTTCAGCAAAAGTTTCCAATCGAGATAAATTGTTCAGATGAATTTTTGATTGAATTATTTTGGATTTGATTGAATTTTATATATCTGTTGGGATGATATTGATTGAAAAATGTTTTCAGTGACTTTGAAAGTATTTTACTTGTACAAGTGGAGTGTTTAGACTCGTAACGAGTTGAAATGTTCAATCGAAGCTTTCGACCTTCAAAATTACAATGAGAATTATTAAGATGTGGTTGAATGTAGGGTGATTAAAGTATCTATCGGTCTTTTGTCTATATGTCTTTTCTCCGATAGAGTGAGCTCACGTGAATTTTCACTGAGAACTATTCCCCTCATTTTGGTTTAGGACCTATGGGCGTTTTGAAAGTCTTCGATACTTGATTGATAGATTAAATATGGACTGATGATTCATAATAATGATGAAACAATTGTATCCTATTATCATTCAACAAGATCGATGAAACATTTGCGTAGACAGCTTCCTGAGAGTTTTATTTGAAATATTTCGATTAAGGGTCTGAGTATTTACTCAGTGTTTACTGGTATGAATGATGTGTGAATCTTGGAACTAAATATATATATATATATATATATATATATATATATATATATATATATATATATATATATTATTATTATTATTAGGATTGTTCCTCATGAGGAGAGCGACTGAACTTGAATTTGCAATCATTAGGAATTTTGCTTCATCTTTTTTGCCTCCCAAAAACGCTTCATCCTTTCTGAATGCTCTTTCTTCCGTTCATCTGTCCACTTTACTCCAGGTTGACGATTTAATTTTTGCTCAAACTTCACGTGTGCGATTTTATAGCGACACTCAGTGCGATCTTCGAAATTTTTTATATTGATCTGTTGTAGATCCTTTTGGACCTCTTTAAGCCACTCTGTTATGCATTTACTATTCATAATTATATCGAGTAGTTTCTTCAATTTTCTGGACTGTTTCATTCTGTAGACATGTGCATAGAACTTTGCTCGTCGTTTTCTGATTTCTTCCGTTATCGTATTTGTCTTTTGATACAGTTCATTCTGAGGTCTTTCCATCCTAATTACGTTTCTATTGTATTCGTGTATATATATATATATATATATATATATATATATATATATATATATATATATATATATATATATATATATATATATATATATATATATATATATATATATATATATATATATATATATATATATATATATATATATATATATATATATATATATATATATATATATATATGAACAAGGAGCATTGAGTATTGCCGTATATTCTAAATTACTTATTCTAAATGGCTTTTTTGGAAAGCCATTTAGTAATAAGATACACGTAAGATACGGCAGAACGAGTAAATGACAACTTTTGTAGATTCACATATATATTTCGGTACTTTATTGGGTCCTTCATCAGGATGATATAAACAAGTTATAGATAATACGTATTTGATTACAGTCTGAAATAATTATATCACACTAAAAACTAAAAAGCAGTCTGATGAAATGACTCTAAACAAAATTATCGAATTTCGAGAAATGGGTTAAAAAGAACTGTCAACAAAGGCTACTGACTATCACAAATATAACATACACAGTATTTGATAGTGTTGGCGTTTACTTGATGTAAATCCATTATAATTGAATATAAACTTAAATTCAAACACCTGAACTTATGATTTACACTTTATTAACTACATAGCATGACGCGTTTCGTCGTTACAAACGACTTCTTCAGATGCTTACAGAATTATAACAACATTTTGAAAAACACAGGTATAAATATCAGGGAATTTTGGTATTCTATGGTTTTGGTTTTACCTAAGATATTCCATTTTGAAAAATAATTTCTATTACCTGAAAAGGTTTAACAAGGGTGAATTGTTTAATTCTATCTGTTCATTGAGCAAATTTCCAGAATTTTTAAGCCGATTTATTTCCACTATTTCCCAATAATCTAATTGACTACTTCTCTCTATATTGTGTAAAATTTTGAAATTCGCATCAAAAGTATTGTTTTCTGTTAATAAATGGTTAGGATAATTCGAATTACTTTTATTATGGGTGAAGCTATATTTATGTTCCTGTATTCTAGTACTGAAATTTCTACTAGTTTTACCTATATATACACCGGGACATGTACCACAATTCAATTGGTAAACACCTGATTTGTCTTCTCTTTTAATTTTATTTTTATTGTTCTTAATGTGTCTCGATAAATTATTGTTCATTTTAAACGAATTCACCCTTGTTAAACCTTTTCAGGTAATAGAAATTATTTTTCAGAATGGAATATTTTAGGTAAAACCAAAACCATAGAATCCCAAAATTCCCTGATATTTATACCTGTGTTTTTCAAAATGTTGTTATTATTCTCTAAGCATGTGAAGAAGTCGTTTGTAGCTACGAAACGCGTCATGCTATGTAGTGAATAAAGTGTAAATCATAAGTTCAAATGTTTGAATACAAGTTTATATTCAATAACATACACAGCATTGAAAATGAGAAAGAAAAAAATGCGAATGATAATGTATATCCTGAATCCGTCACTGAATGTTTGTTTTTTTCGACACGTACTAGTGAAGCTCGGCAAGGTTCTCATCTTATGTTGCAGAAAAGGATTACAAAGCATCACGATACTCTAGATTATAAAACAAACTCGCCCTCATAAAGGGTCCTTCATGAAATAATGAATGCCTTACATACTTCAGTAGATATCTTTCTCGGTTCTCTGCTGAACCTGTCACAAGTCCGTCTCTGAATATTTTATATTCATCTACTAAATTTTCGAATGCGTCTTTAACAGAGGGAATTTTAACTACTTGACGTTGTGACGGTGCCAGTTGAAAGATTCAGGATTATTTCAGTTGATATATTCCACTGTTTTTCCTGGAGTAATCTTTTTTTTCACTGATCTCATAATCAGAAAGGTATCATCAAAAACAAAAAACTGCGACATAAATGACTGTGGAAAAATAAATGGCAGTTGACTACAGTTTTTCAAGGTTTAGTCGAATAAAATATATTTCCTGTAGGAATCTACCGTAGACTAATTCAATCTTCGAACGGTATGCCAAATTCGATAGAAATGTTCATGAAACATTTAAGCTAATGAATTCTTTATGAGCATCTCCATGAGTCAAATACTCATAAAGTTAATTCACGTTTTACTACCCACATCCAATTTTTTCAAATTGAAAAACTTGTTATTCAGCTTGTAATATTAGATTCACTGTACCAAGAAAATTAACTCCATCGTATAGCATTTTCAAATTAAATTATTCGGAGTTGCGGTTTCTACCTTATTAATTATTGAACAACGTAAGCTGTAAAATATCTGGAAATTGAACCCTCAGTTCACGTCGGAAGCAGACGAATTTTTAGGGAAATACAGTGCTTTTAAATCAAAAATGAGTGAAAATCAATAGAATTGGGCCAATGAGCTTCATTTCGCAGAAAACAGAGCCAATATAAAATACGACCAGAAAACAATTGATATATTCATTTTTATTCGTTCGAAAAATACTTAAATGATTGATCGAGGTTTGTTCAAAAGAAAAGGTGAATTTTGAATTTTCGCGTTATGTATTCGAATGTCAACATTCGATTATCGAAAGTTTTCCTCGTTATGTTGGTACACTTACGTTCCTCATATGTTAACATATTAGCCATTTTGGATTAGTAATTCGTAACAACTGAAAAGGTGAGCACTTTTTCGTGTATTCTTCGACATTCTACATTGAAAAAAAATGGATTGAAGAATCTTTATTATATTTTGCATTGAAAATGGAATAAAGTGCTCCAATGCAATTGAAATATTGACTGTGGCATTCGGCGAGTCTATATTGCCTTTTTTAAAGTTTTCGTAAATGGTACAAGCGCTTCACAATAGGCCGAGAAGATGTTGATGATGATGAGCGTCCTTTTGTTGCAACCACGTCAACAATCGACGAAAACATCGAAATAGTGACGAAAATGGTTTTGGAAAATCGTCGAGTCACTATTAGGGAGGTTGCAGAGGATGTTTGCTATCAATCGGCTCATTGAATGCAATTTTCTCGAATATTTTGGATATGAAATGGGTGACAGCGAGGTTTTTTCCGAAATGGCTGAATTTTAAGCAAACGCACGCATTGATATCGCTCAGATTTGCTGAAACATTTTCATCAGCATTTTGTCACGAATGTATCGAGAATGTGATTTATTTCCAGAAACAATATTTTGGAGCAAGATATTGATAAAATCTCTATATAAAGATATGAAATTGTGACTAAAATTTGGAGAATTCAAATAAAACGTCTTATAGTGTAGCAAACACGGCAAATACGGATGTAAGAATTCTGTGAAAGTTGTAATTCGGTTTTGAAATGTACAAGTATACAAGGAAAATATGCGGCATTAGTATAATCACACAAAATTAAGGAATTATCTGACTTAATTTCGATTTGTGGTCTAAGATATATTCAAAAGGAGTTGTTAGAGTTTAAGATATGCTTCTTCTAATTGTAGTTTCATATGTTTTCCGAATGTTTATTGTTCGTTCATTAATAGACCGAGATTTTAAATTGTAGTAATAGGTTTCATTATTTGTCCATTTGAAACTAATGTGTTTGATTTCCCCAGAGATTTTCTGTCAAATTTTCTGTCCTTTAACTGAGAAATTCCCTTTCTCGAATGAAAAATACGTTTTTAATAATCCTTCTATTTATAGATCTGATTCAAAAAACATTCGTATTGTCATATACATTCTTTGTCGAAATGAATTATTAAATTTCCCTTATTCCTTCGTGGTAACAAATACCAAGTATCATATTCGAAAACTCTCATCCCGAAGGAAATGAATACGTATCACGATGTGAAACCAGAAAGAGCAACAAATATGAAATTGAAAATATTCAGAAAATTTTCAGTTTACATATTCGTATCCCTTCTATTTGCAGAGCCATGATCGATATAAGAATTCTTCAAGGCTCTCCAGAAAATCTCATCTCTCCTGCACGAAAAAATTTATACATGTAAATATATACCGAAAATATGCATACATAAACGATATTTACATGCGGGAGAGATCATGGTGACAAAAACAGTTCGAGACTCCTCCAATATTCAACTGGAAAATTATTTCTCCTCATGGGCACATCTTGATATGTCCTTTCGACGAAAACATTTACGAAAGTTTTATAAATTTCTCAAAAATTTGAATATATGTATATGAATCTCTGCTCTACTTATTAAAAGTTGATTTAAGATTAACAGATTATGATAACATCGAGTTATTATAATCTGTTAATCAGAAAGTTAATCAGAAATAACATTCAGCTTAACTTCGAAGCTGAAGCCATAATCCGGTTGAAGCTTCTTTTGAAGGCCCAAAAAGGAGAGACGCATTGTAGAAATGAAATCAAATACTCACACCTCGCCACTATGGCAAGGGGTATCCCACAGGGCACCATTCAAGGTCCGATATTGTGCCTTATATAGACCTTCGATTTCCCATGCTTGCCTCTTGAAGAAATTATGCACTGATACGCAGATGATACACAGTTAATTGACAGATTCTGTCCGTATGATCTAAACATAATAGAGCGAATTATTGAATAAGAATCTTAAACGAATAAATCTTTATGCTGAAAACCATGGTCTGAAATTTTATGCAGAGAAAACACAGCTTATCTTCATTGGTATTCTCAAATCTCAATATATTCGCTTTTATATCCGATGTAGTTTTAAACGGACGAATAATAAAACCTCTAACTACAGTTAAAAATCTCGGTCTGTTAATGGAACAACAATGAACATTCGAAAAACATATAAAACAACAATTAAAACAGCATATCTTAAACTTAGAACTCTTTCACCGCTTGAATATAAACTAAACAACAAATCAAAATTAACAGAGGTCTTTAATTCTCTACAAACTTGAAAGTTAATTACAACTTCAACAAAATACTAACATCCCTTTTGCTACACTATAAGACGTTTTGAGCTTATAAGTCATATATAAAATTACAATGAAATTCTAAAAATGGCCTTCTGGTTTCAATAACACTTTCATGTCTTCATATATAAAATGTAATCAACATCTTGCCACAAGTATCTGGCCGGTAAAATTTTTTCAGAAATAAATTACATTCTCGGAACATTAGTGACAAAATGCTGATAAATATACCCAAACATGATACCGTGAAGTTTCAAGTGTCATTTCCGTACTTGATGTCTAAATATGCCTTTCCTTAAGAATGGAAAACGACGACCGATAGGCCAGTGCCAAAAAAGTCGAAAACTAAGAAATGCAAGGAATATAAATATTATTCTAACTATAAATACATTGCCTGTGTATGAGAAAATTTTGGAATTAATAGTTAAAGACCAAGTATGCGAGTTTTGTGATAGAAACAAGGTTATTGTGGAGTGCCAATCGGGATTCCGAGTAGCACTCTTGTGAAACCTTCATCACATTTATCTGTGATAAATGGTCTAGAGTGTTAGATAAAAATAAAATAGTAGAAGCAGTAAGTTTGGATTTACGTAGAGCTTTTGAAACTGTTAATAAGTCGTTATTATTTAAAAAATTTGCAAGATTGGTTTTTCTTGAACAGTGTTGCAATGGTTCAATTTATATTTACATAATAGAGCATAACATGTTAAATATAGAAACTATGTTTCCAAATCAATAATTTGTGATAATGGAGTTCCACAAGGAACAGTTTTAGGGCCGTTAAGGTATAATTTATGAATGAACAATATAATTAAGTATGTGAAGAATTGTGAAATTTCTATATTTGCAGAAGCCATGATAATGTATACTGCGGGTAGCAATTCACAAGAATTAGCTAATAAAATTAATAGTGACCTTTATAGTTTGCACACATGGCTGTGTGATAACAATCTTCCTTTGAATACAGAAATCTAAATATATTATTGTCGGAAACAAAGCAAAATTATCTAGATTTGAGTATGATATACAAATCGAAGATAATAATGTACCATTGAAAAAAGTCAGTGAAATAAAGTATTTAGGTGTTATTATCGATGAAAATTCGAGTTTTAAAAATCATTTTAGATATGTTATGAGCAAAATTTCATTAAAAATGAATTTTTTAGCAAGGATAAGTAATTATGTTAGTGTCTTTACATAGTATTTAGTGTATAAGTCGATAATATTACCACATATAAACTTTTGTTCAACTGTATTATACACCTCGCCTCAAAATGATATTCTAAAGTTGCAAAAGCTCCAAAATAGAGCATTTAGAATTATATTGAAGTGCAATAGGTACACACCTGTATCGCTCATGTTAGAAACACTAAGTTGCTTAAATATTAGGCAGCATATAGTATATAAAACTCTGGACTTTGTTTATAAAATAAAATATCGCAAGGTTCCTAACTATATCTTTGACAGTGTAAAATACGTTGAAGATGTACAGGTTAATAAACAAGGCCTAGGGAACAAAATGATTTCTATATTGATAAGTGCAGTACATCTGAATTCCTGAAAAATTTATGTGCGGAAGGAATGATTGTATTTAATAGTATAGATCCGAACATAAAATTATGTGAACCATTATGAGTTCAAAAAAATATTGTATCATTTGGTAAAAAAAAATATCTTGGGTGAAATATGTTGTTTGATGTTGTATATATAACTTGTCATGTTTTTGTAAAGTGTATTAGCTCTGCTAAATAAAGTTTTATTTGAACCAACTGAACAACGAATACCAAATGATGAAACTATTGCATTTCAAGAAAGAAATGAGAAAGTTATTGTTGGATAAACAGAAAAAAGAGAAAGCAAAACATTCTTAGGAATATTATACTGGCACTATGGGGTAAATGTAAGACTGGTGACAGCCAATATTAACCACCTTTTGAAATGGTTGCTTCTGTGCTTCTACTTGTTCGTTGAAGGACACACTGTTATGAGTTGACATTCAATGAAGTGGTATTATTATTATTATTCAGCAACTCAAATTATCGACATAGCTCAGAATTTTACTGGTTGAGATGCATATCTGCTGTAACATTCTCACTGGAATCCCACAACTTTTCGAAAACTGCGAAGAACGCCTAGTTTCAGCCTTCAATTTGGTGTGGTGAGAATACAGAGAATAAGAGTATAATTTGCGGTTTTCTCATAGAAATAATATTAATCACGATTTCATAAATAGAAATACAAACGGTAATAGAAAAAGAAGTAGAACATAAGTAACGTGCTGTAATTTCAACAAATAAATGATTAAAAATAATGAACATAATATCAATGGAAGGGATGAACTAGATGGGGATGTACTTGACAGCAATTTATTGATGAAGATCTACACTTCAGTTGGAAATATCACCAAAAGTTTTGCACTTCGTGATGTTCTCATGTTGTGACAGGCTGTCACAAATTATCGAGAATTTCATAATGATTTTTTGCATCTCTCAATTTTTTGAGTTTCCTGTATTATCTACCTACATTGACAGAGGAAGCACCTCCATTTCTCCAAGTTTGGAAGCAAGAAGTAGTAGCATGGTTTAAATTTTTTATGTTCTACAATTTTAATTGTAGAACAGTGTCCTTATATTTTCTTCACGCAACACTCGATCCCCCCTGTTAAGTATAAACACTTTACAATTGTGAGACTTCTGCGAAGGAATATTGAATCTGTATAAATCTTTTGATAATATTGACCGATAATCATTTAATCTCGGTGAAGTAGGTGAAACAGATGATGAAATATACTCGCCAAGTACCCACAGGATGAAATATATGCAAAATTTGTTTCATTGATGTTAGAATGAACTTTTTCGACTCAATTCTTTCTTTCAAGAAAGGTTCTTCAGGTTCTTTGTCATCAATTTCGTCAATAACTCCATGAAGCTGATGATAATCCGTTATGATATTCTTCAGAAATTCTCGAACATATAATTATGAAGAAACCAGGCTTTCGTTTCGTATTAAAAAATAATATTATTACTATAGCTTCAAGCATGGGAGCTTTCTCATCTTGTTAGGCAGATTAATTGGATGTGCAAGGCAGTTGAATCATTTCTAGAATGAAATAAACTAACAATGGCGCTTCCTGCAACATCTTTTTAACATAAATTCCTTCAAAACGTCAGAACGGAAGTGAAATCTTTTTTATTTTGCTCAAATTAGATGTTCCTAGAAAATGCTTCAAGATGTGGCAGAGAATAGCGACTGAGATATTCAGAATAAAACTAAAACGTTTTCTCGGTTACTATAAATATTTATATATATATATATATATATATATATATATATATATATATATATATATATATATATATATATATATATATATATATATATATATATATGTAAAGAAATAATATTTCTTTAATTTTGAATTTACATCTAAAACCCAGACTGCACATGATTTTATAAAGCTGGTAAACAAGGTTACCGAACCAGATGAAATTGGGATACTCCTCACCGACCAGTACCCGGGTATAAACTCCACAGAATTTAAGAAATTTCTTAATGACAAACAAATAACAATAATATTTACAGCAGTTAATGCACCTTTTTCTTACGGTCTAAATGAAAGACTAAATCAAACACTTGTAAACAAGATAAGATGCAAAAGTTATGAAGATGAACAAAAAAGAGCATGGACAACAATTGCACATGAATGTGTAGAGATATACAATCAGACCAATCATTCGGTAACTGGCTTCTCACCAGCCTACTTGTTATATGGAACAGATGTTACAATCTTACCAAAGGAACAACGTCAAGAACGCGAAAAAAGTGTCTGGATGAGAGATAAAGAAACAGCGTTTAATAATACTTTGAAATCACATGACTATAACAAAATGCGTTATGATAAAAATAGAAAAGATAGAGAATTTAATGAAGGAGATATGGTTTATGTTGAAAACGGGAATAAGCTGAATAGAAAGAAACTAGATGAACTAAGAATAGGACCATATAAAATAATAAATAAAAGAACAAATACTATTTACGAGATTGATACAGGACATAGAAAAACGGAGTCAAATCTATTTCATGTTTCAAAATTTATTCCAGTACAGATAAAAGAAGAGAAAGAAACGGATAATGATGACATAAGAGAAGACATGGAAGAGACCTAGAGAAAATCCACGGGTGAATTTTCTTCCCCTTGGGGGGAGATGTAAAGAAATAATATTTCTTTAATTTTGAATTTTGCCGCGCTTACTACATTACCAATGACATTGACAACTGACAAGCGCTAGAGTCTGTGGCATCCTTGGTCTGAGGTCTATGGTCAGTTGAGAGGTTATAAAAAAAATAGCATTGTAAAAGAGATTAATTGTGATAGATTTGTTAATTAAAATAGATAAATAAGAATAATTGGTGGAAGAATAGACTTTAATTGTCGTTTCTTCGTTTTCAGAAGCAACGCATGAGTTTATTTTTTAACCTAAAATTGAAGGATAGTTGTTATATATATATATATATATATATATATATATATATATATATATATATATATATATATATATATATATATTTTTTTCAAAATATTTTGGGTTATGGGCAAGAGGTGAGCAGAATTAATTTAACGACTAATCAGTTACAATTTGTAGAACAAGGAGACCTACATCTGACATAAGTCGATAAACTAACAAAAACGACACAAAAGTCATCCAAGTTATTATAAAAATGTTAAATATGAATGCAACATTAACAAGATAATAAATACAAACTCAATACTTATAGCTATTTTCACAGAACATACCAGGTATATTCTATGACTAACTTGGAATGAGGACCATAGAACAACTGATATTCAACAAAAAGGATCGCATACCTGGAAATGAACACAGAAAATCAATTTTTTAAGTCAGGTATACCAACTAAATGTAGGAAAAGATACAAATATACAACTAAGTTTTCTAAAAACAAATAAAGGAAAGTTAAAATTTTTGAATATTATCAAAGTTAATAAAGTGTAAATCATAAAATCAAGTGTTTGAATTTAAGTTTATATTCAATTATAATGGATTTACATCAAATAACCGCCAACACTATCAAAAAAAAAATATTCCAGCTAGCAGATCAGATTGATTGCCTAGGTTTAAGTTAATTTACTTTCCATTATATGTTTCATGTTTTAAAATTTGATAATGTTCAAAAATTTTAACTTTCCTTTATTTGTTCTTAGAATGGAATTCTTCAATGGAATATTGATATTGAACATATTAAGTAGAGGGCTAGTGTTAACCTCTAACTGGCTATTGAGTAAAAGTCTTGAATTCTTGAATTTATTAATATGTAATGAATCTAGAAAATTTAGCTTGGAACCTTCATTCTCCCTATTTAATATTTCAAACTCTGAACTAAATATATGACTTTCCTCTAATAAATGGTTAGCATAATGGGAATCTGTTTTGTGTTTCTCAAAACTACGTTTATGTTTTATCATCAATCTTATTATAATACCGAATCAAAACCTTCTATCAATTATTTGAAGCATTATCATTGAAGTAATGAAAAAATATCGATATATTGAAATAATTCTAATGTACTAAGTCTAATTTCTAGTTCCAATGAAGTCGAACATATTAATTGTTGAGACACTATAAGAATTCATTCAGTGAACTAATTAATTCCCAAATTTGTAGAATTTTCGCTAATTTTGAAAGTGATTAATATCAACTGTCAAGTATTTGACAAGTGACAGCACAATTTGTCTCATTCATTGATTCAATACGAAAAAGTTCATTAATGAAGAGCAAACAACACGCAAAGTATAATATTGTTGCGTAGGAACCCCCATTCTGGTCGAGACTGAGAGTTCGAACACTAGGTTTCCAATTGAAAGAACAAAGAATTGAAATACTAATTACGTTTTATTCAGTCGGAATTCGAGTGTCGCTTCACTTCCTTTCATCTACGTCCTTCATTTTAACGCTCAACATTTCCGATAAAAAATTCAAGGTTTTTCCTTTATTTACCCTCCCGAAAGAAAATTAATCCAGGCCGAGTTCAAAGCTCTAAATTGAAGTTCCCTTCTTCTCACAAAGATTGACGAAGAAATGAGCATGAAGTGATTAATGCCCACACAAATGAAAAGTGCACATCGGAAAGCATTAAACCTTCTTTAATATATTCCCATCTGTTTCAATGAGAACAAGAAACAATGATTTTTTGTATTTTCAAAATATACCGAAGTGTTATAGGGTTTCTGTAATTATACATCTAATTTACGTTATATTCATAGAAAATGGGTATTTTGAAAAACATTTTTATTATTTTGATTAAAAACTTGATGAGAGTGGAGGATAACCATCCTTTGAGTCAATTAGAAAATTTCTGAAGGTACATCATACATTGAATATAAAAACTGAAATAATATCAAATCTGAAATCACAATTGAACAAATGACATCTAATAAATTCACTTAATAAAAAAACGTTCAAAACAGAACTTAAATGTTTTCACGGGGGACACAATATGTGACTAAGGCAAGTTTTGTAGTTAATCTAAGTGACGTTAAAAACAGATATAATAATAATAATACGTCTTTATTTTCCTACAGGTAAAAACACCCAGTTACAGAAAATATTCAAAAATATATATACAGTATTACCACCTAATGATATGATACAAACGTCTAAAAAATGATTATCAATAAAAAATAAGTAATTATAATAAATAATAGACAATGAGATTATGGTTTACTTCAGAATTTATTATACCTGAAAAAAGTACAAGTAAACCCGACTAATGACAGAAAATGAGTCACTGTTGGTATCGCATTTGTCAGACACATCCTCGAATAGTAAGCACATATATCTAAGGGGTAATTGTACGAGGGAATTAGTTTTCAGAGTACAATACAATATTTGAATTACACCTAGTATTAATCCAGCATTTGATAAAGAAGTAGTACTTCGAAACGTCGTCATGCGTATTTTATTTAATTATGATAAAATTCCAAAATATTGTTTCATTATGGATATTAATTTTCTCCAAGTATCGGCCTCATCAATCATCTATAAGAATAATGATAATAAGTTCTTTATTCTCAACAGGTATAATACCCAATTACGAAAAATAATTACATAATGTTGAATAATAACTAAATAACCAAATGAATAAATTGAAAAAAAAAATATAAGAAAGAGCTCAATGTAATCTGAAAAACTTCACTGATAACTCAACATTAAAATTATATGGAATATTTCAAAAACTCAATCTAATTCAATTCATTTTAATCAATTTCACTTGTTTACACAACTCCTAATAATAATGAGACAAATTCGCTGTAACTTGTTGAATATTTGACAGCTAGTCACTTCCAACATTAGCGAAAACCCAAAAAATGGAAGAGTTCACTGAATGTATTCGTATAGTACCTCAACAGTAAGTATTTTCGACTTCATTGGAACTAGAAATTAGACTTGGTACATTGGAATTATTGAAAGCAAGCAACGTTAGATATCGAACGAGAGATTATGTTTCATTGACGGAATTATAATCGAAACATGAAGAGACAAAAATGATTTCTGTGTTTTTTCAAAATGGCCAATTTAGACAATTGAATCATTGAATATAAACTAAAATTCAAACACTTGAAGTTTTGATTTACACTTCATTGACAACATAGCATGTCGCGTTTCGTCGTTACAAACGACTTCTTGAGTTAGCACCTGAAGAAGTCGTTTGTAACGACGGAACGCGTCAATCTTTGTTGTCAATAAAGTGTGAATCAAAAGTTCAAGTGTTTGTAGTTTATTATATATTCAATTATAATGATTTTACATCGAGTAAACACCAACACTATTAAATAAAAAAAATTGAATCATATTCAAATTTTGAATATAAAGAGCACATTGAATATAAAACATTGATGATTGATGAGGCCGATACAGGAGAAAATAAATATCTATATGGAACAATATTTAGAATGTTCTCGTAATTTTAATACAAATACGCATGACGAAGTTTCGAAGTAGTACTTCTTTATCAAAAAAATATATTTGCATTAAAATTCTGAGAAAATTCTAAATATTGTTTCATTATGAATATAAAATAATCGAAAGAGAATATGTATATCTTATCTCTCGATACTTTCAGAGAAGTTTGAGTCATTTCCAATATTCAAGAAAGTCTATAGCTTCGGTAGCCATATATTTATTATTTTTCAACTAATAAATAGTATAAATTTCTAAATTTTATGCGTCGAAGTGTTTGAGGAATTCAGTGATAAATTTCAGGCCATAAATATTTCTTAGAACATTATGTTAATATCATATTGATTTTCAGACACACCCATAGGTTGAATACTATAAGTCTGAAAATTGATATTTTACAGTACGAACGGGTAAAAATATCAGAAATTTTATGTCGATCAGAAGTTTATGCACGAGTGAATACCGCCATTAAATTCTGCAACATATGGTGGAATAATATTTTTGAACAGACAGAGTTGAAGCGATTTCTCATGTTTGCATTATACACACTCAGAGTTCGTGTCGTCTTAGATTTATCAAGCTAAAGTACCCAAAAGTTCTGGAAGGATATTTCAGATTCTCCCATAAGTTCTACCATTTAAATACTCATGTAATTTCATGAAGTTTCAGAGAGAAATTTGTAACGCTATAAGAGTTTTTTTTTCAAGTTGAAAATTTCAATCTATCGATATTTTTTCTTTACTTCAATTATATTCCTTCAAATAATTGATATGAGTTTTTGATTGGGTACTATAAAAATAATAAAAATAAGTTCTTTATTCTCAACAGGTATAATACCCACTTACAGAAAATAGTTACATAATATTGAATGATAACTAAATAACCAAATAAATAAAATGAAAAGAAATATAACAAAGCGCTCAATCTAATCTGGAAAAACTGAAAAAGGAACTGAAAACTGAATGATGAAATTAAATGGAATAATTCAAAAAACTTAATCGATCTCAATTCATTTTAGTCATTTTCCCTCGTACACATAATCTTACTTGGATTTGAGAACACAAAAAGTTAAGTTTAATGGCATGCTGTCGGATAGCACGAAAGTAGATGTAGGCGTACCTCAAGGAACTGTCTTAGGTCCGTTGCTGTTCTCCTTATATATAAACGATATTGTCTCTCTGTGACAAAATATTCTATACGTTTATTCGCCTATGATACTATGTTCAATATATGTGGTAAAGATATTAAGAATATGATAAAGGGGATCAATAGAGACTTTCTGTGTAAATAAATAATAAATGTGCAAAAATATGACTTTATAGATTTGAGTATAAGTAAAACCCTTTAAATTATTAAGAAAGAGGATATAACGACAAATATTGATGAACAAAAAATTAGAAGAGTAGAAACAGTAAAATATTCAGACATTATGTTAGACGAAAAATTGAGTTTCAATGATCATGTTGATTTCATATCATCTGAAATCTTTAAAGAAAATCAATTTTTTGAGAAGAATAAGAAAAAATCTGTCGACATATGTGAAATTATTGTTGTTCTGATCAATAATAATGCCACAATTTGAATATTGCTCCACTTTGTTATTTGGTTTGACCAAAGAAAAAATTCAACACTTACAAAAGTTACAGAATAGAGCCATGCGAACAATTTTAAAGTGCAATAGGTATACTACCCCTGTTAAAATTATGTTCAACTCTTTGGAACTAATGTCTGTTGAACAAAGAATACTCTTTGCTCCATATGTATTCATATTTGAAATGAAAATTCAGTTGCTTCCATGTAATGTAATAAAAAATGTTATATATGCCAGTGATGTGCATGGGTATAATACTAGAAATACTGATAGTCTTTATATCCAAAGTTGTTAGCTTTCTAAATCTAAAAATATCATATTCTATGACGTATTCAATGCTTTCAATAATTACCAAGTATATTGAAAATTATTACTAGTATTAAGATATTCAGGCCTGATCTGAGAAACTATATTTTAAATAATGACATAGCTATGTAATTTGAAATTGACAGTTCGAAATATGTGGTTTTTTTGTATAGCTTCTGCTGAATAAATATTATCATTATTATTATCACATAAGTCCTAATGATAACTGCTATGGAGCCAAAGTGAATGTCACATGTATTAGCAACTGTATTGAATGTAGACTCGATAAACCAAATGTTGAATTGTATTAATAAGGTGGTCCTTATTCATTAGGACTCTAGGTGGATGTCTGTAGGTGGAATAATTCTTGTACTACAAAAATTTTGCCTAGGAACACTAAATTTCAAAGTGGTTAAACTAAATAGGCTCAATAATCTGTCATAATTGACTCCTCTCTGTGAATAAACTTTTCCCAACATTCATCTTAATCAATTAATTTTCTTATAATTTATTATTGGATGAATAGCATTGAACGACTAAATATATAATCGTATAATTCATTCCAATTCAACCGAAACTTTGAAATTTAAAAAAGTCACCGCTAAACTTAGAACTACTGAAAAGAACAACTATCAAAAACATGGGACAAATAGATGTTCCTCAATCCTTTAAACAATTCTGAGCACATTAAGGACAACGAAAGATATATTCCTTCAACAAATGATGGCGGCACTAGAAGCTATGTATGTCACGTCTCCAACAAATTGCAAGTGATTTTCTTTCCAGAAATACACGAAGAAAAGAGTTATAGAAAAAGTGAACAAGACGGTACTTAAGCTCCATATAATTCTATATATCGAGCCAAATCCCGCTCATCGAATGCGGGAAATGTTGGATTAAACACATTTCATGTCGAGAATATTGGCCAAACTTAATGGTTCCCGCAGGGATCTCAATTTCCATAAAGTTCTTAATCCTTTATGAACACTCAATCAGCTACCAGTAATTGATTGTTTATATATCACATGCTTTGGGTCGATGAATATAGAACATCAACCATCTTTAAACTTTCTTATTTCATGTTAGCTCTTTGATATCATCTTTTATGAATTTCATGAATCTTTTCATCATTTTTTTGAATTGAAACACATGGCTTGAATTCCACTGAATATATTAACAACTCTACTTATATTTCGGGCAGTAAGCCCATTATCAAAAGTATTCAACAATTATACTGTTGTTGAATACATTAATATTTTTGAATACTCTTGACAATGGGCTAGCCACCCGAAACATATGTGTGGAGTATCAAGAGTTGTTGATATATTCAGTGAAACTTGACCCAGAAGTTTTGATTTCTATTAAAAATTATTCAACATAATATTTCAACAAGTGATGACCGAAACCTTCGTGTTTCAACTGGGGCATTACGTGTTGAAAAACTATTTTGCGTTATTCATTATTTTACTAGCGAAATATCGTATATAATCAAATGAATCGAATTTCCATCTGAGAAACAATTGATTACACCATTTTAAAATTTTCCGGGATTATTTATATCAATGATGAATAATATTGGCACCAAAATTGGGCCTTGGGGAACAGCGGAGACATTTGTACTTCAGACTGCGAAAAATCTCAGAACCAATTCCTTATAACATTCAATGAGTTCATTATGTGAGTTAATATTAATAATTGAGTTTCATGTGAGTTGATAAATATATTTCTAGGCATAAAACCGAAGATGAAATCAGTTAAAGATGGTGTATTTCTTGGCTGAATGCACCATGGCACAAAATCGATTGAGGTGGTACGTAAGAATTTTTCTAAGTGACACAGATGATATTTAATACAGACAATATTACGAAACATTTTAATGAAATAGTGTTAACAATATATAATACATATTTCGGTGAATTATGGGCATATAAACAGCATTTAAGTAGCAGCAACAACTTGAGTAAGAAATAGACATTGGTGGAGCATTTGATTGAGACAAAAGTGCCATGATTTTGTATCTTGTGTATGATTTGAATATTAATGATGAGGAAGAATTGCTTCATATTTCTCTGAACATATTCCAAATATTTGTTGATAGTGGTTTTTTATTTATTTATTCATTTATTTATTCACGGGTAATCCCTTTTATAACAAAAATAAAGAATAACTCAAGTTGAGAAGGTTACAGTTAATCCTTAACCTATAAAAACAAAAGCAACTTCCTTTTTTATACGAATAAGTGGAAAATGAAAAAGATCCACACCACCAGCCCAAACCACATTCACATTTCTTAGGATTCTGCGTAGAGGCGCATTTCTTATATTATTGTATCTAGTGAATGCAACATCAAAAAGGTTGGACTGCCTCATGGATCTTGCAGAAACACGTATATCAATCCTACCAAGCTAATCTGAACAATTGATGCAACCACTGATGATTCTGGACAAAAACACCACATTCATTCGACTTCTGCGAGCCCCAAGAGTGGGCAAATCAAGTTTGGATCGCATCGTAGTAGCTGAGAAACTTTCACGCTTATATCCAAGGCTGTAGGAGATATAGAAGAAATTTGTTTCGCACTGATTTCAATTTTTTGTAATCCTCAAATATATATTGGGACCAAACAATTGAGGCAAACTCTAGTACAGGTCTATCAAGAGTAGTAAAAAGATACTTCAGAGTTGAAATATCCGAGGAATCAGAGGAGTGCCTGAATATGAAGCCCAGAACTCTAAAAGCTCTGCCAGTAATCATGTCCAAGTGCAAACTGAAACTCAGGTGGTTACCATACATCACTCCGAGGTCCTCGACTAACGAAATATGATCGAGAAGAATGTTGTTTAGCAGGAAAACAGAATCAAAATTAGCATGACATCGAAATCGTGCACTGAATAATATCAGTTTGAAAGAAACAACAGACCATCTGTCAATAATGGTTGATTAGCCCGAAACATAACGGGAGTTTTTTTAGAGGTATAGAACTTCAAGTTGCCATTACTGTTGGAGATGGCGACCGATTTAACAGCTGAGAAGTGATTTATTCTCAGTTTGGTTTGGCAATTAATCTTGAATAGACTCACTCCTGAACAACGCTTGCAAATAGTGCAATTTCATTTCGAAAATAATGGCTCTGTGCGGAATACGATCACGCACTACGTCCATTCTACCAGAAGCGCACTTCTGGTTGAATGACTACGTCAACAAACAAAACTGCCGCAAAAGAAGAGAAGATAATCCTCAAGTGTATGTCAAAACACCGTTAAATCCAGAAAAACTGACTGTTCGGTGCGCTTTATGGGCTGGTGGAATCATTGGTCCGTACTTCTTCAAAAACGATGATGGCCAGAACGTTACAGTCAATGGTGATCGGTATAGAGCCATTATTACTAACTTTTCTATTCCTGAATTGAACAACCGTGATGTCCAGGAGCTGTGGTTTCAACAAGATGGCGCAACAAGTCAACCAGCTCGTGCCACAATCGATTCCTTGGAAGACACGTTTGGTGACCGCGTAATTTCCCGTTTGGGACCTGTGAATTGGTCTCCAAGATCTTGTGATTTAACACCGCTATACTACTTTCTGTGGGGCTAGGTAAAATGATTGGTCTATGTGGATAAGCCACAAACACTTGACCATTTGGAAGACATTATTCGCAGTGTTATTGCTGATATACGGCCATAAATGTTGGAAAAAGTCATCGAAAATTAGACGTCCAGATTGGACTACATCCGAGCCAGCCGTGGTGGTCATATGCCAGAAATCATATTTACAATATAATGACAAAAGATAATCTTCCTATAGTTCTATACCTCTAAAAAAACACCCTTAAACCGTCCAAAGAATTTCTGTGTAGTTTAGTCAAGAGTCTTAATTATATCACATATGATGATAAACTTCTTACAACTTTCCTTTTTTACTTGTTCGTGAATTGAGATTTCAATAGCATTTTTATCGAAAACAAATATTTGTACATAATCGGTTATAGAGATTCTATATTTACTAGGTTATTTCTTCACAGGTCTCATTTTCAGTTTAATTCGCGAAATTTTTCGTTATGAATAAATGAGTGATATTGAATCGCGAGAATCAAATTTCTAGTCATGAACTTTCGATTAAAAATATTAATGGAAGGGATATTGAAAAAGGAGCGATTCAGTTGATGAGTGAAACGACCCGCGCTTTTGTGGAGGGAAAATCGAAAAAGTTAATTTCGGAAATTTATGAAGGGCTTAGGTGCGACAGAAATACTAAATTAACAGCGTTGGGCTACAGTTTGCTGGAAACAGTTGTAATGCATTTTAGATAAGTTTATGGCAGTAGAGTCTAATTGAGATCATAAGTAATTACATACGGGCACCCTACCAGAGCTGTCACTTGTGATTAAATATCCTAATTGGAAAATATAGAATTATTTGAGTTCCGAATCGTCCTTTCTGGTAAAAAACAGCGCGACGCTTTATTTTCATTCTCAACTTGGCAGATATATAAATGGTATTGTCAACTGAATTGAGAAATTCTCGAAAACAACTTGAAATATTTTGCCACGAAAGGCTTACCTAATCGAAAGTAATGCTGAGATTTATGTGGTTTATTTTGGGGTGGACCAAACAAATCTCTCAGGCCGACAGCATTCGTTTCTCAGAGAATGGATGACTTCACTTCAGCGATTGAAAATGAGAGATGATAGAATAAAGTTTTTCAATTGAGATATTGTTGAGGGAAACCGACCGTATATACCTATTCTTAACATCTTTTAGATTAAATAAGCTTCTTTATAGCTGCGTGCTATATAGAGACTATAACAACTGAGTGCTATATACATAAATATATATATATATATATATATATATATATATATATATATATATATATATATATATATATATATATATATATATATATATATATATATATATATATATATATATATATATATATATATATATATATATATATATATATATATATATATATATATATATATATATATATATATATATATAATATATATACTATAACTTTCTTTCGATAATGTTTCGACAAATTACTCAAAAGAACATTATGGTATGACACAAGACACAAAGAAACACTAATTATTCCAAAACATCGAACTTCTAAATTCGAGCGGTCATCTCTGTACAATGGTTTCAAAATTTTTAATTATCTACCCGATAGACTGAAGGTTTTGGAATACAGTAAATTTATGAGTGAAATTAAAATGCTGCTCAAGGAGAAGTGTTTTTACAATAAGGAATAATATTTTGATTTCAATATGAATTAGCATATATTCAGTTATTTGATGTTCGTTTGCTTCTCTTTGTCTCTTATTTGGTGTATTCATTTCATGTTTCATATATTTACTATTGTCATTGCTATAACTTAGATTACTTGTTTTTGTGTATTTGGAAACGTGTCCTATACAAGTGTTTTTTGTCTGAAAGGATGAATAAAAGTTATTATTATTATTTTTATTATTATTATAGCAGAGCTGGTTATGTGAAATATGGTCCCTGACATGTCTCCATTATCCTTCTAGTGTTAAATGTATTCGTGGGAAATATTGAAATCGATGCCTACATTCATTGAAAACTCAAGACAGTTACTGTTTCGTACTACATGGTACTCATCAGTTACGCCACGTCCAACAAATGAAAGGCAACGACTTCAATCCTCATATCCTCCTATCGATTGAAAGACAGAAATGTACTGTAAGTCATATGCATATATAATGCCATAGATTATTGCACATCTCAAATCTTAGGAATCAATGAAAAGCACATGAATACATCTAACAATGAAAGTTTCACATTTCCTCATCAATTAAGATACTACATTTCACAACTCCAGTTTTTGATCAGTTTCATCTGATTTGATGTAGGAATGCTATCAAGTTTGCTGTTGTAGAAACGTTCCCTGTCATTTCTCAAAACATGAAAAAATCTACTACAAGAAGAACAATTCTGTAGTTCTCGTGATATATTATTGCTCTTGTAAATTTTCGATATTGAAAATATACTATAACCTTCTTTCGATAATTTAAAAAATTATCTAAAATAAGTTAAAAGTAGTATACTCTCAATATCGAATATTTACAAGTACGACAATATAGCATGAGAATTCTTTTTCTTGTAGTAGATTATACGCCTATAGATATACATTTTCAGTGTTCAACTAGAATTGCAGTCCAGGACCGGAATATTTTGTTGTTTGAATTTTAAAATTGAGTATTCTCAAATGCATTGGTTTTAAGTATTCTCTCAGTGTTTTTTCCTTCAGAGAATTTCAGTCAGTGTTGTTGCTTCAACCACTATAAACGTAAAATTCAATAATATTTGAACACAATGCATTTGAGAATACTCAGTTTCAAAATTCAAACAATAAATGTACTCTTGGACTAACCTTACAGTAATTGAAAAAGTAATTTCCAATAATGCATTGTAAGATGCACTTCAATATTTTACAATTTCATTCCTGAAGAAAGAAATTAACATTTTCGAAAGCTTGGAAAGTACTAAAGAGTAAACTCATTTTCTTCTCCTGGACTGCAATCCCAGTTAAACCCCTAATATATATATATATATATATATATATATATATATATATATATATATATATATATATATATACAACAAAATATCATTCTTGGTATAGCCCGCAACTCAATTGGAAACAGCCGTTGACACTTATATAAACCTCAGAACGGTGTACTCAAGTTCAAGGTGTACTAACCTGGAGATGGAATCAACAACAGAAGAACACACCTGTCAAGAAACACGTGAACTCTCCGGGTTTGGGGATATGATCAACGTATCGCCATTTCGGCGACTATTTATTTTTTACGGGGTGTACAAATAACAAAATGTAATTCTATAGGCTAAAGCAAGAATTATATTTTGTTGCTTGTACCTACTTTTCCAAGCAAGAAAATTATATATATATATATATATATATATATATATATATATATATATATATATATATATATATATATATATATATATATATATATATATATATATATATATATCCAATGTTTTCTGCAATAACAGGCTTATTTTTATGTGAAAACTTTATTTTCGTTGACTTTTCGTTGTATATCACAAGTATATCACTAAAAATGTTTTAATTAACTAATAGTTTCGACAAAGTTGTGATATACGAAGAAATGTCAACGAAAATGAAGTTTTTAACATTAAAATAAGCCTGTTATTGCTAGAAATATTGAAAATAAACTATCTTAAACAGGCAATAAAATAATTTGAAATATATATATATATATATATATATATATATATATATATATATATATATATATATATATATATATATATATGTATGTCTGACATGTGAATTTGAGAAGACTGCAGTAAGAATAAAGAGAACGATTCTGTAGCATATTTGTGATTCGTGCGACTTATGTTTTATGTTTAATTTGTGATTTCTCTTTTATCTTAGGACGAGCTATAATTGTACTAGTCCATTATCATTCAATAACATACATGAAATTGACATGTCCTCATAGTTGACCAATGTGGTCTACTCCCTCTGAAGCCTGAAGATGCGAATAATACTTCGCGAAACCGGTAGCTAATTAAACCAAAAATTGGAGTTGTGAGAATTGTGTTTCATTTAATCATTATAAATATGAGGATATATAATTTATATATATATACATATATATATATATATATATATATATATATATATATATATATATATATATATATATATATATATATATATATATATATATATATATATATATATATATATATATATATATATATATATATATATATATATATATATATATATATATATATATATATATATAATATATATATATATATATATATATATATATATATATATATATATATATATATATATATATATATATATATATATATATATATATATATATATATATATATATATATATATATATATATATATATATATATATATATATATATATATATATATATATATATATTCATTTATTTATATAAGCCGCATCACAGAATTTCGTTCTTACGAATGTATTTCTGATTATCTCTGATTGAATTTTGTTATGAGATGCATATTCGATGGATAAGTATCACAATTTTTTATGTGTATCAATTGATTCAATATCGTTACAAGTTTCAAATTCATTAGCCCTCATAGATGCAACAAACTACTGACGAATTATCACGGCATTTCTCCTATATGTTCATATACTCGTAGACATCATCTGAAATGCAGATTTGCAGGTAACTGTTTGTCACTAAAATATCAAGGTAAAGTTGAACCACTATTGGTGCATGCAAATCCTGCAATAATATGGCTTGAATGACCTCGTTTGCATTATCTTCATAAAGTTGAAAATGTTTACAGAACCTTCACCAAGTTTATCATGGTAATATAGTGGAGTCTACATATATTAATTCAGATGTAGATATTTCTCTATTTCCTAGAAAGCTATCTTCCACGCTTGTGACTGTTTCCGTCATTAAAAGAAAACATTACGAAATAAACACTACTGTTAGATAGTAATTTTAATAAGGATTACTGATAGTAATTTTTATAGTTAGATAGTAGTTTTGATAAGGTGTATTTTCACTTTCCATTGAAATAGTATTGCGAAATCTCAGGATAATTTTTAATTGTTCATGTAAAAATTCGGGAAGCGAATCCACAAATTGCCATTCAATTTCCGTAAACAATATTATCTAGTTCACATTCTCCAGAAACGTCATTCTGTGATTTCAGAAAAATTATTCATACAAATTAGGGTGCTGAGAAATCTAATGGCAACTAATTGATGTAGGAGGGTTGAACTCAGCTGAATAAATATTATAAAATTAAGTAAAAGAAACTTACGTTGAAAACCTACACATTTTTTTTATAACAGCCGTTTACATATGTTTCAAGGTTATTGCCTATCGTCAGAACGGCGTAGTTCAAGTTAAAGATGATAGTACTTGAAGAGATATATAAAAAATTAATATATAAAACACGAAACACTGTTTCGTACACGTTTTATACACCCAAAACATATTGGGAAGAGTCAACACAACGTTGCAGACGACAATGAAATACCGTCCGGCTTTTGTGAGACTTTAATAGCTTCTGGAAATCCCAGACAATCTTAACGATAAAAGAATTATTCTAAGAATTCTAATAAATGTGTAGGTTTTCAACGTAAGTTTCTTTTACTTAATTTTAGTTTACCTGCATTAAATATAATTCTTAGAATAATTCTTTTATCGTTAAGATTGTCTGGGATTTCCAGAAGCTATAAAAGTCTCACAAAAGCCGGACGGTATTTCATTGTCGTCTGCAACGTTGTGTTGACTCTTCCCAATATGTTTTGGGTGTATAAAACGTGTACGAAACAGTGTTTCGTGTTTTATATATTAATTTTTTATATATCTCTTCAAGTACTATCATCTTTAACTTGAACTACGCCGTTCTGACGATAGGCAATAACCTTGAAACATATGTAAACGGCTGTTATATAGAAAAATGTGTAGGTTTTCAACGTAAGTTTCTTTTACTTAATTTTAGTTTACCTGCATTAAATATAATTCTTAGAATAATTCTTTTATCGTTAAAAATATTATAAACCCAAGACAAAATCAACTGCACAGTGAATGCACAAATTAATTTGCATTTCGTAACCATAAGCCTATTAGTTTTTATCATTCAAAATATTCTGGATTAATGAGTTCAGTATTGAAATAAAAATGAACAAGACTCGTGGAACCACTGTTTTGAAATAATAACTGGAATTTAACGAGTGTTTGTATTCTTCTGTTCATCGAATATGAAAAACATTACATTCGACGCCCTTGAGTGAATGAAACACACACATTGTTTTGAACAATATATTCAAAACTTAGACATTCACATCAAAAATATTAGCAAATTATCAATGTCGAATGTTTTATGTTTTGATGATGACACAGTTTTTTTTTAAAATAGGAAAAATACGCATATAAGAGAAAATAGTTAAGTTTGAAAAATATTTTGAAGCGAGTCGAAGGTTTGTTTTATTGAACAACCGAAAATAATGAAAACACTTGTGAGGTGGATGGAACATTACAATTAATTATCGGATTGTACAGAAGTATTGGTCTTCTACAACTAGACTTGATGACGATTAAATTACCAATAAACAAATGGGGAAAAAATAAAATGAAGACACATGAAGATGGGGTACTTAGTGAACAAACCAGGAGGATGTTGGAAAAAATTGAGCAGAAAAAAAACACTTCTGTGAGGTGGGTAGAACATTGAAATTCATTATCGGATTGTACAGAAGTATTAGTCTTCTACAACTAGTCTTGATGACGATTAAATCACCAATAAACAAATGGGGAAAAAATAAAATGAAGACACAAGAAGAGGATCTTGGTGAATAAACCAGGAGGATGTTGGGAAAAATTAAGCAAAAAATAAAACACTTCTGTGAGGTGGGTAGAACATTGAAATTCATTATCGGATTGTACAGAAGTATTAGTCTTCCACAACTAGTCTTGATGACGATTAAATCACCAATAAACAAATGGGGAAAAAATAAAATGAAGACACAAGAAGAGAAACTTAGTGAACAAACCAGGAGGTTGTTGGGAAAAATTGAGCAGAAAAAAAACACTTCTGTGAGGTGGGTAGAACATTGAAATTCATTATCGGATTGTACAGGAGTATTAGTATTCTACAACTAGTCTTGATGACGATTGAATCACCAATAAACAAATGGGGGAAAAATAAAATGAAGACACAAGAAGAGGAACTTAGTGAATAAACCAGGAGGATGTTGGGAAAAATTAAGCAAAAATAAACACTTCTGTGAGGTGGGTAGAACATTGAAATTCATTATCGGATTGTACAGAAGTATTAGTCTTCTACATCTAGTCTTGATGACAAGTAAATCACCAATGAACAAATGGGGAAAAAATAAAATGAAGACACAAGAAGAGGAACTTAGTGAATAAACCAGGAGGATGTTGGGAAAAATTAAGCAGAAAAGAAACACTTCTGTGAGGTGGGTAGAACATTGAAATTCATTATCGGATTGTACAGAAGTATTAGTCTTCTACAACTTGTCTTGATGACGATTAAATCACCAATAAACAAATGGGGAAAAAATAAAATGAAGACACAAGAAGAGGAACTTAGTGAATAAACCAGGAGGATGTTGGGAAAAATTAAGCAGAAAAGAAACACTTCTGTGAGGTGGGTAGAACATTGAAATTCATTATCGGATTGTACAGAAGTATTAGTCTTCTACAACTAGTCTTGATGACGATTAAACCACCAATAAACAAATGGGGAAAAAATAAAATGAAGACACAAGATGAGGTACTTAGTGAATAAACCAGGAGGATGTTGGGAAAAATTAAGCAGAAAATAAACACTTCTGTGAGGTGGGTAGAACATTGAAATTTATTATCGGATTGTACAGAAGTATCAGTCTTCTACAACTAGTCTTGATGACGAGTTAATCACCAATGAACAAATGAGGAAAAATTAAAATGAACACAAAAGAACATAAACTTAGTGAACAATCCAGGAAGATGTTGGAAAAAATGAAGCAGTAAAAAAAACTTCTGTGAGGTGGATAGAACATAATAATTCATTATCGGATTGTACAGAAGTATCAGTCTTCTACAACTAGTCTTGATGACGAGTAAACCACCAGTAAACAAATGGGGAAAAATAAAATGAAGACAAGAGAAGAGAAACTTATTGAACAAACCAGGAAGATGTTGAAAAAATGGAGCAGTATGACAATGAAAAAGTGAGACAGTTTACAGGAGTTAGGATCGGAAAAACAGACAAGACACAACGACGCAATAGAAAAAAGTGACACAGACAATAGTAACGAATTTAAGGATGGGAAATTTAGGATCTCTAACTGATAACTGGATCCTCTTGCAGGAATCTGACAGACAGGAGCTGACTTCCGGTGGAATTCATAAGGACAATGCAGAAGAAAAAATGCAGTGAAGAGATAGAAAAAGGGAGCTTTGAATCTAATCAGAATTGTGAGTACCTCACCAGTCTTGATGAGTTCATGATTTGAAACATGTCGACTGTTCATTTCTGTTGTAGGGCCGTATATATATTCAAATAGAGTGAAACTTAAAGCAAATAGCGTATTTATTTTCTTATCATATTTTGTTATCTATGCTCTGTCACCACGTCCTGTGGAAGAATGCAAACTCAGTCATTCGGAAATATTTTCTAGATAGACTTCTTTTCTCGGAATATTTGTATTGACAGGTGAAAAAATGGGAAAGCTTCATTTTATTCACACTTGAAAATATCAACAATATTCCTATATCAACTTCAAGTCATAGAGGGAACGACATTTCCAAATTTGCGAAACGCGCGGCAAGGGAAGCATTGAACATGTCGGGCAAAAACGGCTCTAAAACTGGAGTTTAAAGCGGGATCAGGCACGATAGCGGCTAGAACCTATATAAAAGTGTTTATACTCCATCACTTCTGCGAATTTATAGACAGGTATACCGAAATATCCCACGCTTTATCCGATATTTACTCTCACAGTTCGAACATTTTATATCCACGTGGAAACGGAAAATATCTTCCTTCACTTTTATGAGTTTTGCTTTAAAATATAGGTTTCGGATTTTTTCCCAGCACAAGCTGAGTTTCTCGCGAGTTTCTGATTTATTAAGTGTGTTCATCCATTCTTCTGCGAGCTGACAATGAAAAACAAACAACTGATAAAAAAGTTCCCAGTTGAGACTATGTCAGCCGGCTGAATGTTATTCGGCTGGAATTACAATATTCACTTTCTTCGTCATATAATTTTATGTGTCTGAAATTTGAAAGGTCAGAAGTTCGTTAGTAAATAAGAGTTACCCGAAATAACCAACAGTATATCTTTATCAGCATCAGAAAATCCATCAATAAATCTTGTAGCAGTGGAAGTGCCGTTTATACAGACCGCATATATTTTCCGTATATGCTCAAGTAACTATAATTGTTGAAACTTGTGTTGCCTATTATGACATTACTATGGAAATTTCTCTTCAACTCACATCTGTTTTAAAACGGTCGCGTAAACATCACTTTGACTTATTTTTTATTTCTCTCCTATGTTAATATAGATATATAATCTAGTTACATATCATAGATCTACTTTTGATTTAGAAGTCGATTTACCTTCTTGAGCAAAGAGTAATTGAACAAAATCATTCATTGTAGATAAAAATACACTGCATTTGCAATATAATAAATATAGCGATTGAAAAAGAAGTGTATTTTTCTCTATAAATCTGAAATAAAATCTAAAATAAAAAAAATAAATATAAAATCTGAAATAACTTTGTTTGCTGATGATACGATCATGTATATAGTGGGGGAAGATTTACACCAAATGGTATCGGATATGAACATTGAAATGAAAAAGTTATTCGCGTGGCTGTGTGATAATAGACTAAGTTTGAATGCAGAAAAATCAATGTTTAGTATATTCGCCAAGAAATCACGAATGATAAATGTGCAGGTTGATAATAATATATGTATTTCTGTAAACAGAGAAGCCATTGTTCACGATGAACATATCAAATAGTTGGGTACAATTTTGGATTCGAATTCAAACTTTCACGCACACGCAGATTATATAACGAGAAAATTTTCGAAAAAAGTAGGATTCTTATCACGAATCGGCAAATCTTTGTCTATGAGTACAAAGTTGTCACTCTATAAAGCCATTGCACTTCCTCATTTACAATTCTGTTGTTCCTTATTGTTTAATCGTCCTCAATATCAGATAAGTGGATTAGAAAAAATACAAAATACGGCTATGAGATCTATATTAAAATGTAATAGATATACACCTGTCAAATCCATGCTTAATGTATTAAATATGTTATCTGTTAGCCAAAGAGTTGTGTTTAATGTACAAGTGTTCATTTTTAAACTGAAAAGAAATATGTTACCAACCTACATTAGTGATAGAGTTCGATTATTTAAAGATGTACATACTTATAATACGAGATGCAAAACAGACTTTATCCTTGGAAAATGTAACACCACACAAAAGCTCAAATCTATTTTGTATAAAGGTTTAATTGAATTTAATGGACTTCCTGCACATAAAAAAACTGTGAAAGTTTGAAAGTATTTAAAAGACTTTTGAGAACGTTCATCTCAACCGAATGCAATACAGTTTAAAGTTACTTTAACTCAATTGAGCTTTGTTTCTGCTAGTACTCTAATTGATGTTTATCATGTAATATTAGTTAGGTGCTAAGGTGTAAGGTTTTTGTTTCTACTATATTATGTTTTTCACATATATTGGTACTTTACTTAATTCACAGTATTTTACTTTTCATTATTTTAATTTTTATTTAACTTGTTATTACTATACTTATTTTGTAATATGATGTAGTAATTCTGCTAAATAAATACATTATTATTATTATTATTATTATTATACTAAGTACTACAAATAATTCATACAAATAACTGATATATTATAGAAAAGTATTTATTCATTATTTGAAATAATTCATTCTCTGTAAAATTTAAAACACGAAATCATACAACGTAATTGGGCCATGAAATTTCCGACAGATCTTCATATCCCGATCTGTCTCCTGAAAACGCTTAACGAATGTAATTATACCTGATACATCTGAACCAAGAGTTACCCGGACCACAGGAAGGACGTCCGTCGGCGAATTGCAGCAGCAATATGCAGAGACAACTAGATGTCTACAGTACGTGGGCGAGCAACTGGAGAATTACACCCAACCCCAGTAAAACCCAGTCTATACCTCACTATAATTATTCGCACTCACCCAAATTCAAAAGTAATGATGTTCACCTGACGCTATGGGGCGAAAACCTCAGACTTCAGGACGATATCACTTACTTGGGTGTAACATTCTCTAAACACAATTCCTGGAAAATCGACTTGGAGAAAAGTCTGAAAAAATTCGCAATAGAGCAAACCTTCTATACGCACTTGAAGGCAGAATACGGGGATGCAATCCTCATACTCTACTGAACATTTACAAGACACTCCTTCGTCCTGAAATGTTCTCAATGCAATTCCTGTTTGCTCAATGCGACTCTCCAAAAGAGATTTGTCAAACAAAACGAAAGCTGCGAGGGAGCAATCTGTCGCAGCATCTTCCCACTCCCCTATCGATACCCTTCTCGCCTCATACATGAGCATACAAATATGCCACCAATTTTCGATCATATGAGGAAATTTCAAGCACAATATGCCCTACCTACTCTACAAGGACCAAATCTGGTTGACCAAACGACGCGCATGGTCTCGTGGTACTCACATCGAGGTGCACTCTGCAGAAAACCCAGAAATACATTTCCATTCCCGCCAACACGAATTCTACAGACTTTACAGGAGCCTACAAACGAAGTTCTCGACCATCTTGAGAACATACCTCTTCGTATCCGCTAGCGTGCGTGATTAGTGGCGCAGTGGGCGATAATGTGCGGTGTGCTAAAAGTCAAATGTGCGCGAATAGATAAGCGTGAAATATAGACTATTATTTCATTTCTATCATCCTTTGTCATAAACCTCAATAATAATATTTCATGTCATTTCATACAATATTCAATTAATTCTGTAATTTTATACCAACTTACATGGGTAAAGTTTTCTGTGGTTTCCTTTACCATCAAATGTCTGATGAATTGAAAATCGGACATTTGACCAAATGACACATGATGAATATGTCGGCCACAGATGCAAAACAATTGTGTTCAATACAAATATCTCTTTTTTTTCTTTTCTTACATATTATGTTGAATATCTAGAGTTGAAGAAGGTCGCGAGATCTTATAACTTACCGCTGTAATTATGTATTAGTAAAATTTCATGAAATGTAAATAACTAAAGTTTCAATAAACGTATTTGATTTGATTTGATTTGATGAACATAGATTTATTCAACGAATACTGCAAACAAGAAATTGAATAGTGCTCAGAAACGAATGAAGCGAATACATCTGCCGCATTAAATGTACCCCAAATAATATCATGTGACACACGAAAAACATTTATTCTCTGAAACACGCAGTTTGCCTAAACATTTGAATTAATTCTATTTCCTAGCGCATTGGCCATTTTGCATATAATTGAAGTTTGAGAATTCAAACGTGTAGCTTAAACGTAAATTCGCCGCGTGAAACCAATATCAGTTCATGATTCGGTACAATAGCTTGAATAAAAACAGAGTAAGAATTCTGTACACATCATTCAGAATTTAAATTAACTATACATTGTGTTGAACACCAGGATTTTTTCTGCTTAATATATCTCATTGAGAAACAAGCGACGACTGTGGAGAATAATCAAAAATGCAATCAATCAGAAGTATAAGAAACCAAATCCTCAAAATAAACAGAGAAAAATACGTCGAAAGGAAGTCTTGTTACTTCCGAAGCTTCAATCCAATCGGTAATTTTAGTCCTACAAACAGAAACACGTGAGAATCATTCTTCAAGACGAAGAATAAACTAGAAACTTAGTTCATTCTACCACTTCCAGTTCCATCTTTCAGTGGGTGTTGAATAATATCAAAGCTATATGGCAACTAATTACACTTTATCTAAACCAGTTTCACGAATATTTCAAACAGGATGTTCTCGGATTTCCCTTTCTTCTCCATCCAGTTTTTTTCTCTTCAAAGGGATTTGTACCTCGAGATATACATGTCCTTCCATTCCATGACCGAAATCATCAAATTCCATTCACTTATTACCTTCTTCCAATCTCCTATTATGTTCGGAAGTTTCACATTCGAATCTCTGTCTCACTATGTTCACGCAACATACTTCGACAACGCCTTCTTAATACCCAAATTCATTCTGGTTTTTCTCATTCTCTGAGCCTCAAAACTGTATGAGAGTACTGAAAGCATGTTTTTAGTGCAACGAAGCAATCGAATTTCAATACCAAATACATAATTTCTGTAGCAAATAGAGTTTTTGAGGTTCAAATTCCAGCCATTTTAGGTTTTTGTTTCTATGATCTCTTATGAATTCATGCTTTCAATTATTATATTTCTTGATACTATTTTTCTTCATTTCATTATTCATTCGTGATAACTATAAAGTTATTTTCCTTCAAATTCTTTCGTAGTCCGTATTCACAACATGAGCTGTTCACTTTCAGAAGTAAACTCAGAGGTTCATTTATGGTTCCGTTGTTACCATCAGGAAATCAGCAAATCGAAGGTTGATATTTTGGTTGCTTATTGCTATACTCCCTAAATATTGTTCTGACGCTTCTGGGAAGGTTGCCTCACTATATATTGAATTAGAGGGAGAATGTATATACCTTGTCGAACTCCCCTATAATAGAATATTGTTAATCGATTTTGGCATCTCAATTCAAATGAAGATGGATTGGGTTGAATGAATTGAAATGTATATCCAGAATTTGAGGACCTGAAGAATTCAGTGAAACAGGGAAAATAATGGAAAATGAGAAAAAAACTATCTGTTCATGTGAAAGCGACAGATATTGTAACCTACATAGGACACATATAGTCCCGGAAGTCTAGCTCAAATAAAAAAAAGGTGTGAGTTATTTGTTATGCAGAAAATATTGTTGATAGAGCGCCACGATATTTTTATTATAAAATATATCGAAAAAAATATATATACACTAGATTTTAATTAGTATAGTTTTGAAATTTTCAATCTATAGAAAATAAATGGATTTGCTGTAAATTACAATTATATCATATGTTTGCCAAATCTATAAATTAATAAAATTACTTTCGTTCACAAATCTTTTATAACAAATCGATGAAGATTTATAAAATTGAGAATTTTGATTATATGAATATTTTGAACTTGTAAAGGAAACTTATAATATGTTCATATATATCTATTTTCAAACAATGAGAGGTTCACATATTCCGAAACATTTTTGTTATCATAAGTTTGAAGTCCAAAGGACAATATTTCTCAAAAATTCTACTAGAGACCAAAGTAACGGGTGATTTTTCAAGAGTTATGTTTTTCAGGTTGGCGGCACTGGTAGGTAATGGCATCCAAACGTCATCTGTCAAAGTGAAAAGTTTTCAGTTTACTCTGCCATTTCATCATGGAGAGACTTACAAAAAAATTCGAAATTCAAAATTCGTGCTCTGTGAAAAATGTGTATCGTTTGTTAGGGCCATATTATGGTCGTCATAATCGACCTCGTGAATTAACATTTCGCGGTGTTATCAACAAATTTCGCAACAAGTTTACTTTGTTGGACATAAAACCATTGTCTCGCATTCGCAGAGTGCGTACTGAAGAGAATATTGCAGCCGTAGCGTACAGTATTAATGAGGATCGTGAAATGTCATTCGTCACCGTTCTCAACAATTGGGCATGTGTTACTCGACCACATGGAAAATTTTACGTGTTGATTTGGGTTTGAAAGCCTATAAAATTCAACTTCTGCAAGAATTGAAAACAACGTCTACTTTTTATTGAATTGGCCTTAGAACAGCTTAATAAAAATTCACTGTTTTATCGAAAAATTGTGTTCAGCGATGAGGCTCATTTCTGGCTTAACGCATATGTAAATAAACAAAACTTTCGCATCTGGAGTGATGAACAGCCTCACGCCATACAAGAATTACCGATGCATCCCGAAAAAACGACAGTTTGGTGTGGTTAATGGGCTGGTGGCATCATCGGTCCATTTTTCTTCAAAGACGACCGTGTAAGCAACGTTACCGTCAGCGGCGAACGATATCGAGCGATGATACGCAACTTTCTTTTGCCCCAGTTGGCCGAGTTCAACATGGTTGACAGGTGGTTTCATCAAGACGGTGCCATATGAGCTCGTGAAACAATGAACATGTTGAAGGATGAATTTAGTGAGCAGCTTATCTCCCGAAATGGTCCTGTGAATTGGCCGCCAAGATCATGCGATTTGACGCCTCTGGATTATTTCTTGTAGGGTTAGCTAAAGTCGTTAGTATACGTTAACAAGCCGAACACGATTGAAGCCTTACAGGGTAACATAACACGCGTAATTCGTGGGATACAGGCCGAAATGCTCGAAAAAGTGACGCAAAATTGGACCTTCCGAATGGACCATTTGATACGGAGCCGCGGACAACATTTACATGGAGTTATCTTTACATTGTGAATGGCAAAGGCTAGGTTATCGATTTCAATGAAAATTTTGAATATATGCAAATTGAGTGTTTTATTCGATTTAAAAACAACTGCGTTTAGAAATTACCCATTATAAACTGTTTGCAGAACACCAACGATTAAATTTTTCTATGCTCATAAAAGTCGATATTTAATTTGAAGTTATTGCAATTCCGGTCGGAGACCATCGTAAAACAATTAAAAAAAAATGTTTCCACTTTTATTGCTCAAGAAATTCAACCATTGACAGTTCATGACAGTTCAGAATGAAAGTTCATCCATTGACTTCTCACTTGTCAGGAGATTGTCGATAAGTAATCAAAAACTTTCACGAAAATTTTATGTTCTCTTATACTGTGTGTTTCCCAGGAAAGAAAAATCGTTAGTCTTTTTCAAACAGTGAATATTGCTTGAACAATTAAAGTATAATAAATTGCAGATAACACAGAATACTCTTCTCGAAGAGGGCTTGACGACTGATGATATATTTATCTGAAACTTAATATACATCTTCCTTCATCCCAAATCTGAAAAAATGCGTTCTTTCTCCGATGATTTATATTGATGTCGACATGTCATAAATCTTCAGAATGTCAATTTTAAACCATCATCAATTGCTTCCAATACGTTTAAACAAGATTGAAATGATAGAGTCGCAACTGATAAGCAATGGAAAGTCATTCGTTTCATGTTTTGAGATCAATTATACTTAGGAGCGCAAGATTGAGCCTCCAAATGGAAAAAAGACGAAATATGAATTTAAATTGGAATTTTTCACTAGATGAAGATATTGGGAGCGGGGCTAATAAGCAGCCTCTGCATTTACGTGACTATATCAACTTTTTATTTCATTTTATCCACTTCAATTATTTTAGGGGAAACGAGACGTTGAAAAATTATATTATTAAATAATTGATTGCCAGAAATTCATTTTATTCAACAAAAGTAAAACTACAGCATCAGAAGATATGGCTGTTTGTGTTGAACAAGTTTCAACACAGGTTTCTTGCGATGGCCACCACAAATTCTTAGAAATTTACCTGAAGCAAATCAGACAAAAGTAATTACTTTTATAAATACATAATTTTGTGCCTGATCGAAGTTTTTTCCGTTTCTCTCCAAATTAACAGAATGATGGTTTCAGTAATTTTTGTCTGATTTCCGGAAGAAACCAACTGTTAATTGTTTATAAAAAACCTTCAAGAACAACTAAAGGTCCTTCGATCAGGCACTAGACGTTTATGTTCTCTAAGAGCTGTATGAATTTGATTGAAATCGGGCAAGCGATTCTCGAGTTACAGTGGTCACCAGTTCAGAAAACATAGTTTTGAGAATTTGAGAAAACGCATTTGAGTTTTTAAAATCGATTTCAGTAGAATTATACGAATAATTCAATTAGTTACACTGGGTCAAAAAGTATTTGTCGGTAATTTAAATAAAACTTAGTAGTTCTCTGCTTTTCACTATAATTAATTAACATGACAATATTGTTTCGCTAACACAGTGGCTTCATCAGATGTTGATGATAAACGGAGCTATTACATTGAAGCCACTGTGTTGGTAAAACAATATTGACATGCTTGCAATTAATTATAGTGAAAATCAGAAAACTACTTAGTTTTATTTAAATTATGTATTCAGATTTTCATCAAGAATCGGCCCAATCGATTAATTAGTATTTGACGATTTCACTACTAATTTTCAGCGAATATCTTCGAGATATTATACTTAAGAAAACGTTGAAATGGAAAAAATCGATTTTTCGAAAATTCTGACTACTCCTAACCACTTAACATTATTTCTTGCTCTCAGAAGGCTTTTTTCGATCTTGAGAAGTAAAAAGATTTTTCAGGATGGTTTACGAAAAATCTCAGAGAAGACAAACAATGCATTACGCATAGTCAATCTAGAATTAAGCATTTAACTTAATATTTGTGGAAAAACTTTTGGTTTTCAGTTTGAAAAAATATATTCGTGTTATATCTGGATAATTGACTTGCATCGGCAGTTGTGAATTTATTTTTCAGGATAGGTGAAATTCTGATCTAAAAAACAATTTTCACGAGAAAGGGATTTTACACTGAAGTAAAATTGAGTTGGGAGTAGTCAGTTCAATAATTCGTTTTTAAAAGGAAAGATCCAAGTTCCCTCAAAGTTTTCATAAAAACAAAGTCTGTAATCTGACTGGATTTCCTGGACTTCTACAATGCTGGATGAGACATCGAATTTTGAAATCTGATTAAGGTTTCTGTTTCCAACATTTTCGTGGATTTGTTTCAATGAAAAGTTGAATGTGAAATAGGATAACTTCGGTTTTAACTTGATTACTTAAATTAAGTATTCAGGAAAAAGCGAATACAACAACGAAATATACAAAGAACAAAGTGAAAGAAGTTAAAACTGCTATATATCTGTCAACTAAACGAATCACCTCGAAAATTTTCATTTCAATGTTGTTCACGTATTGATTCAATCATTTCGAAATATGGAAATGACAAAGATGCAATGTCATTACATATAATAACTTGATAGATTATAGATTTTGTGTTTTTCGAAACACTGTGTTGCATTTATATTTATAGACATATTCAATACTGAAACCAAACAAAAGAAATTGAAAATGAAATAACCACACGAAAAACTGAAACCTTCTCTTCATATTAGGAACTTCTCAGAAAATTTCAGATACGAGTTATTCGATCGGAATTTTATTTCACAAAATTTTTATAACTCACAATGTCCTGATCATTTTAATTTAACTTCCAATTAACTGACAAAGTTGATAGAATTTCTGATCGTAAATTAATATATGAGTTTGGGTTGACGCAAACATCTGGTGTTGTATTCTCACTTTATAGTACCCTCGGCCCTATGAACTTCACATTTTGACTTTTCTTCATTTAAACTTAATTTAATTCGAACAAATCCAAGGAAACGAATTGGAAGTAGTTCAAAATTTGTTCAGTATAGCAATATTGAATATTTGAACATAGTGTCAATTTTTTTCGTAGTGAAACCCATTTCCTGTGGAACTATCCTTCAATACGTTTCATCTTTACATGTCAGAAGTGATTCACAGCGATATCGATGTGTCTTCTAGAAGCTCCAGTTATGCCTTTTCTTGTTGCAAGTTCTCCAAAAACTTTCGATTAAATAAGTCGAAAGGTCAATTACGAAAATGATCATACATCGAATGATTTCCCATCATACACTGAGGAGGTGTGCCGCAGTTAGAGGCAAAACGTCTGGAGGAAGAGTTTTAACTGAAGCCCAGAGGAGGTTCACATTAGATGGCCTTCGATCAACGGCCAGTGTTTCATTCATGGCTGAAACTTTCAGTTAATACCTGTATCCGACATTAAAATACTGTTTTCATACTTGGATCTCTACAGTTTACAGACGCTATAACCTCAGGTGGTTCTGGAATTTGAGTTCTGCATTCCACAAGAAGTTCACTATAAGCATTTAGTATGAATCAAAAGAAAATAAACATTACGGCTTTCAGCATTTCAACTGTCGTATAATTTATCATAGGCAATGAAATCTAGACACTCGGGTAAATCGACTCTTATCCAAACCTACAGCATAACCATAGGTGAATATATACCTAATCCCTCGAAGAATATTCGAATATTCCATCATGTTCAAATATTCCAATAAACTGAACTGATGGCAAGAAAACAACCGACAAACAAACCAAATGAAACATGCAAATTCCTGTCAGCATTAAAGAAACGAATGATCACTCTTCAACAGTTCTGTCCGTTGGAGTTTTAACGAACTGTTCAAACAAATTGCTTACGTTGAAATGCCACTGACAATTCGAGTGGCTGCATTAAAGGAACGGATGGGACAGAATTGCATTCTGCTAAATGTAACTTATTTTCATGTATTTATACAAGACTTCCGAACTAATGCACAATTCATCTTTCAAGGATTTGTTCTTCGTGATTTGAATTCTAGATGAGTTTTCCCTAAGTCCCTTATTTGCGCTCACGAAGCCGATTGGTGCGTTCTCTGAGAATCAATCGTATGTATAAAATAAGTAGAATTCAGAAAGGGTTTTACATAATTTGATGTGGAGTGAGATGACTTAACAACAAATTAAATAAAACTATTCGAACACAGTTTTGATAACTCTAGTTTCTGACAGGATTTAGTCTATGAGAAATTTGAAAAGGAAATTCTAATGCAGCATCGAAAAAAATAGAGAAATGCGTTTATTCCAATACAGTTCAGAAATATCAGTCAACAATTAAACGTTGTAAAATTATTTTGTTTCAAGATGAAAAGTTGTGAACACACAGTTCTGGCGTGTTATATGTCATTCCTATTGCTGTGATTAATAATCAATTGCCACGTATTACTTATAAGCGAAGCTTTACTAACGATTTATTTCACTGAAAGTAACAGATTTGTTTGTAGTGACTCATTATTACTCCAACAAAAGTTTCAAAATTTGTAATGTCTAACAAATGTTCAACTTTCTTCGACTACGTCACGCTGTTCTAGTGTTGAAATTAATACAAGTTATGGGAAATATACTGTTCATTTTCGGGAGGCCACACTCCATAATGAACTTTTATGGATTAAAAATACAACCTATAGCTTTCTATTTGTCACATATGGAGATGCCTTGTTGATGCATTCTCACAGGTGCCTTTTTTATTTTCGGCATGTTTTATTTTACTGCTGTTTCTATCAGAACTATTGTATTTTGTGTTTTACTCAACTCATTGTTCCCATTTCAGTAGGTAAAAGTTGAGTGATATATGTTTTTTTGTTTCCCATATCATAATAATATTGTTTTTTCAGTATTACAAATAGGTCGAACGCATAGCAGGACTTTTTACAATTCATGTCAACGGTGCCAAGAGTTGTTTATTTCAATGGATACTCAAAAATGAACAGTATGTAAAAATATATATGCTCAAGATTCACTTACCTGTTTTACTGGATCAGATTTTCGAAACATCTATCAATTTGCCAGTTCAATCTATTACTTGCAGGCAAGCAATCAAATAATGTATCAACCAGTATATTTATTGTTCACAATCTCAAAAATGCTTGATTTCGATAATAAATTAAGCCTCTCATCAACAATCGCATCAGTTAGCATATATTTCAATCTTTTTCTCTTTCGAATCATAAGATTCATTATGAAACTGTGGTTTATTGAGAATTATCTGTCAGAAAAAGACTATCTTCTTAGAAAATGAAAACAATTTCAGAAATCAAATATAAGATAAAATTCAAACACTTGAACTTTTGATTTACACTTTCATTGAAAACATGACGCATTTCGTCGTTATAAACGAATTCTATTAGCATCTGAAGAAGTCGTTTATAACGACGAAACGCGTCATGCTATCTTTAAATAAAAGTGTGAACCAAAAGTTCAAGTGCTGTTTCATAAGAATTTTATCTTATATTTAATTGTAATGGATTTACATCAGTAAACACCAATACATTAAATATATCAATTAATATCATGAATAATGATGAAACAGCTGAGCAGCTCTTTGGGACGTTTTCATCAAAAGCGGTCCTCACAAAATTGACTAAAATTGAATCATCGTGTAAATTGAGTACACATCGATCTCGTTGTTTACAGCAATGTGAAAAAAAGTTGGAAAATTCATCGAAAATGAATTATTGAATCAATTTATTGAAACTTGTGCTATTCCTTAATATTGGAGTATTTTGTTTTCAATCTCAGCTGGCTGAAATAACTTGCAGGGAACTTGAAGGTATTTCAAGATATTTTCCCAAGAATATTCAATCGATTCTCTAATACATTAAACTGTTTCTATCACCATTCTAATAGCAAGAAAGTACATAACAGATTAGGCGTTTGTTAAGTTAATAATTATGAGTATTTGAATCACGTTTGAGAAAGTTGGTCTATAAAACTTAATACAAAGTGACAAGAGATAATCCAATCAATAATCAAAAAGAAAAGTGAGCTAGTACATCAAACAAAGAAGAGTTTTATTATAATATTTCACTGTAGAAACTCAGTAGAACAAAATGATGGTACATGAGTGACGGTAGTTAGTTCTACAATCATGTTCGATATTTGCCGAAATGTTTTGAACGTATAATTTCCGTGGAGCAGTGCTCGAAGAATGCAACTTACAAATTAAAGATCTGGGTTCGAATCATGAGTGATATATGAAGTATTTCTATGAAATTTGAGTTCATCTAGTTGCCTAGTGTATTTGGAATGGGACACGCACCTTATGAAGCCCCAACAAAGTGAAATCACGAGTGAAATTGAATAAGATAGATTGCTATATTCACCCCAACAAAAAATATTGATGAAATAAATAGCTTCAAAGTTTATAGCCTTCTATATGAATTATAGCTAACTCTTATGTGAGGTTGAAAAATATTCTGGTTCAGTTGATGTAGCTGATATATATGTAAATCTATTATGATAATGATAACTTTGTAGATCCTTCCAGTCGCTATCCAGAACTTCATGAATAATGTGATGAAGTTTCTCAGAAAGAATGATTCGAATATTTTATTGCTTCAATATAAGACATCAATTATTTATTTCCCGCTTTAATCTGTTTCATCCAGAATAACATTTTTTATAGTGAATAATGATCAAAAAGATTCGAACTTCCAAAAATGTCCCAGAGAAATAGATACAGACTGAAAGCTTTTTGATGTAACTTTTTCATCATAACTGACGTAATTTTCAAGTTTGGTATTTGCTATCTTGAAGAAGATCTGTCTTCAGTCCACTAGACGAGGAAGTTTGAGGCATAAACTAGAGTTTGAAGCTCACTATCTCACATAAATTGAGTTGGATGTGTGTTAAATTCAAATGCAGACCGAGAGTGAGGTCGCAATGGTTTTCATTCATGCCATATCATTATTTCGTCAGAATATAAATCGAGGCATTGGTGATATATAAAATTGAAATGAGTCAAGTGTTTCCAGAATAGTTGCTCATATTTTGAAGTAATTTCATGTGAAAATATTGAAAACAATCTGAGGAAGCAGAAAGAACACAATGTGTTATTTTCAAGACATTTTATAATTGAGGCTCAGCCAGTATGGAAATTTTGCGAACACCTTTTATAGAAATTTGTACGAGAATTTCCTAAATGTACATTTTGTACAGTGTATATGAGGTAGACCATTATCAAACTTTGAATTTTAACACAATTGATTTTCAACATTCACTGGAGTTTTGTTGAAAATTTGAAAGGCCTTCAGGCAATTTAGTAGACAAAGTTTCGTTCTGCTTATGTATAAGCTGAGAGGATGCCTTAGTAAAATATATTTGTCTTTATTCTCGAAAGAAATTTCGTGAATCTAGCTGCGATATATGATATTTTAGCGGCTGAATGTTTAGAGTATTTATTGTTCCATTCAGTTCATGCTTAATCATATCTGATATCCTTGGAGTCATAAAAGGAAAATTTAAAATTGGTTTCTACAGAAATATTCTTCTTAATTACCAAGGAATGATTCAACTTTAAAGCTTATTGAATTCATATTTTAATTTATATATATTTATATTATTATTATTATATCATATATTATCATATTATTATTTACATTTTAATGTAGGTATTGACACGATGAGCGAAGTTGCCACTTTTTTTCTCAAATTAACCCCTTCAACAATTTTCATTTTACTTTTGTATGATTGTCATAATCTGAGAGGATGGTTCATATATATATTTTACGTTTAAAAAAGAAGAAATAAGAACGTTTTTTTGAAAGAGATCCCGTGAATTTTGCTGCAGTATTTGATATTTTAGCGGTTGCATGTCGTGATGGTACCATACATGATTTGATATTTATTGTTCCATTCAATTCAGGCTTAAGCACTTCTACACCATTACCCAGGAATGATTTATCTTTTGAGCGTATTTTATCTGATAACTTCATCAATACCCTACATGCTATATTTATAGCTATTTCTATATCGTCGGCTTTTTGCACACGATTTCAAAAAATTTGCTGTTATTAACGATCGTCATGATTGTGTCAGATTACAGTCTTCCATTGACGCTGTTAGTAGTTGGTGTAACAGCAATGGGCTGAAACTGAATATCAGTAAATGTAAAGTTTTATCATTTTCTCGAAAATTTACTATAATCCATCATAGTTGAACATTGGAAGGTCAAATTTTAGATAGATGTGTTGAGTTTAAGGATCTCGGGGTACTTTTCGACTATAAGCTGTCCTTCTCTGAACATATAACTCGTATTACGGCTTCTGCTTCTAGGATGCTGTGTTATTTGGTCAGAAATTGGGGCAGCTTTGTCAGTCTTGGCACAATGAAAACGCTATACTACTCCTTTATTCGCAGTAAACTGGAATGTGCGTCTATAGTTTGGTCTCCTGTGTACATTAATTCTATTGTCGACTTGGAGGCAGTTCATAGGAAATGCTTGAAGTATATGTACTTCAGATGTTATGGGCAATATCTTTCTGGAGGCTTCGACCATTCCATCCTAACCGATAGTCTGGGAATTGAATTATTGAAGTTGAGGCGTGAACGGTTCGGCCTAACGTTTCTCTTCAAAATTTTGCACAATTCGATTGTCTCGCCATTTCTTCTCAGTAAAATAAATATTCGCGTACCAAGGCCTGGTCTGAGGCGGAATAATACATTTTATGTCACTTATAGCAAATAAAATGTTATGTCACGTTCTCCTATCAAATGTATATGTAATCTTTATGATGGGTGTTGCGGTCGATGTGATATCTATTTCGATCGGCTATCAGTTATCTCGTCATGCCAATCAAAACAGAACAATTGGCTGTCGTGATATTTTCATCAATTTCTGTTGTCTACATATGACTTAGTTAAAAGTTATACTTTAATTTTAGTTGTTTCATTTGTTTACTATATAGGACTATTGCAATCGGTTTCAATTTCATTTTTATTCGTCCAATATATTTCCTTACTACATGGTCAACTTCTGCTGACCATATGTAACTTTGTAATAGACAATATTGTATTTTTAGTTTGTTCCATCTAGTTATTGTTCAATACCATTTCAATTTATATTTATTCAATTTTTTCGTTGTATATATTCGCTTAGGTATACTTTTTTTCTGTTTTTTTTCTCGTTAATTTTTTCTTATTTGTTATTTTCTTCTCTGTAATTGGATGTATATCTCTTGGGAATAAATGTATTGTTATTATTATTATTATTATATCTTGATGTCTTCTCAATAAGGAAAAAACAAAAACTATACTATTTCGGACAAAACAACAAAAAATTGATACATCGAGTTCTATCAGTTTATTAGATAGTGAAAATAAGTTAGAAAATTCCATAAAACTTTTAGGAATATGCATCGATGAACATCTGAACTGCGATAACCATATAATTGAACTTGGAGAAAAACTGAACTGAACTCTTTACTATGCAAACTTTGAGGGTTTGATGAAATTTGGGCTGATTTTCATTGGCAGCAGTTCACTAATAAAGGATATTTTTTGCGTTCAGAAGCGAGTCATCAGAACAGTTTTAGGACTCAAATGGAGAGAATCTTGCAGGGGACATTTCCGGAAAAATAACTTTCTGACGGTATATGCTCATTACATCCTGGAAAATCTCATTTTTTTACACAAACATAGGGAGAAATTTGATATGTGCAACGAAATGCACAATTACAGCACAAGCAGCTCGAATTACCGCTTTCCTAAGCATAGACTGACTGCTTCTGAGAAATATCCGTATTACACTTCTGTGAGATTCTTCAATAAGCAAATAGTGTTAAAAACTCTTTGAAAAATTGAATTGGAACCATACTCCTCGGATGATTAATGGAATATGTGTTGAAATGCTAATTTTGTTTGTTTTTTCTGACGTTGTTTCATTTGCTGCATTATGTTTGTTAACTAGAGCATCCTTTGAAATAAATATCATTATTATTATTATTATTGAATAGTTGAGCGAAGCTTACGTTTTTTCTGAAATCAACCCTTTCAGTAATGGGATATTTCAGAGAAATATCACCTTCATTTCTATCGAATGTAACCCCTTATTCATAAAGGTTCTTGATTTGATGTAATACGAGCAGATAAGGAAGAATATTCTAACTGAAAATTAATTTACTTTTTTCAGAGGCTATACTGAGAAGTTGTCTCAGAGTCTCATTGAAAGTGAGAGAAGAATTTCCCTCCCGGAAATCGTTTGAATTCACAAAGGCGATTGAGTAATGTTCCTTAATTGTCACGGAACCATTACGCTTCAAGATATCCGATGAGAATTTTCATTGGAATTCGGACTTCATAATCAATCACACTTTGTAGATAGATATTGAAGACGCTGATAATTATCGTGGAAGGTTCAAATAATAATACTTTGAACTTCTATGTTGAGAACAATTGAATCTGTATTAAATTGAATTTCATTGTTATTAATTTTTCTATTTATTTCATTCTCATTTTTGACATTTCGTAATGAAAGGAAGCAGTCAAACACAAATTTTCTGATTCCAAAAAGTATCCAAAATTCTGGTTCCAAAGAAGATAAATACATAATCATTCACAACACGTTGATCATAGAAAGTATTCAAATAGTTTTAAAATTGTAGGGAATTTTAATTGATCAAACCAGAATATTTAACCAAAACTCTCCTCGACTAGAAATCACTCAAAATATATCAAGTTACAAAATTATTATTCTAATCGAAGATGATGTGGAGTAAAGGTACGTTGTAATTGTTCAGTACGATTAGTGCAAGATTGTTAGACCCTTATTACCTTCGAATTGGAAAAATTTGGGCAGAAGAAATATAGACCGTCTCAATTGAGCGAACAAACCGATAGAATTGATTAGATTAAGAACCTAAATTAATGACAGAAGCTAAGCAAACACAAATCGATTTGAAAGATGTTATGTTAGTTATTAGCTAAAAGAAATGTGAAGCGAATTTTTATTAATTGAATACCATATGGGTTTACCCAGATAACCCAGAGTTTACTAAGGATAGAATGAAGATGGCTGATATCCATAGTAACACACTGAAAATAATATTTTCGAAACTTATGAGGAAAGAGAGCATCAAACGTAATTCTAATCAGTTCTCCTAGGGGGTGTGATTTTGGTGTATTTTTAGGAATACCTAATGATATTCCCATAATTTGGGATTTCACTATTTCTTCTATCTTCTTTTTGTGCCGCATTCTCTATGGACGTCAGCGGTTACTATGGCCCATCTGATTTTATTTTCTGCAGCCCGAAATAGATCTATAGATGTCATTCTGATGCTTCTATTAACTTCCTCAAATCTACAACGTAACTGTAATTGTAATTTCAAAGTGGAAATCGAATTCCTTGAAATGCAGATTAAACCTTTAGTTGGACTCTTGGGTCTGAATAATAATAATAATAATACAACTTTATTGCATGGCAACTCAATACAGTGTTTCCTCAAATATTAACAAACAAGTAGAAGCACATAAGTAACATAAAACCATTTCGAAACGTGGTTAATATTGGCTTTCGCCATACTCCAACTTGATACGGATTAGGGTATTAAATAGTCCTATGAATGTTGAGGAATTATTGAAATATTTGCCATTACATATAACGAATCCATATATTTTCGAGGTGGATGAAATGAGTTGGGTGATGTGTGGAACAAAGGAAAACTTCTCATCGAAGGCTACACCAGAATCTCTGACCTTATCAGAACTAGAAAGAACCTGACCACTGACGCTATAAGCACACTCAATTCGGTCTCTTTTCCTTGTGAGAGAGACTACATCAGACTGTCACACATTTAAACTCAAATAATTGTCCTCACACCAAACCGCAACATTGTCCAGCGCGAGCTGAAGTTGAACACAGTTGTCCTGTGATCTGATTTGATGATATAGTTTCAAATCATCTGCTAACATCAAATGTAGAGAGTGAATATTTTCCAGTAGATCATTCGAACAGAATAAATAACAGTGCTCCAAGATTAGACCCTTGAGGTATTCCTGAAGTAGGTATGAACTCAGACGACTGTATGCCCTTCAGCTGTACGAATTGACGTCGGTCAACCAGGTAAGAATGAAGAAGGTTGGTGAGGTTATCAAAGAATCTGTACAAGGAGCGCATGAGCAACTTTATCAAATGCTTTCTGAACATCTATGCAAATCACATCAACTTGACCGGTGGAGTGGAGTACTTCAGAAACGTACTGAGAAAACAGCATTACATTGCTTGAACAAGATTTCATTGACATGACTCTATTTTGCTCAATATTGATGCTGTTTCTGACGGCTGGATATATAGCATTATAAACTACAATTTCAGAAAGTTTGGAAAAGTTTGATAAGATGGATATTGGCCTGTAGTTCTTTACAACAGAAGGGCAACCTTTTTTCAAAACAGGTACTATCTTGGCCGAATTCCATATTTTAGGAAAAGTGGCGTTGCTTATTATGAGATAAATATATGTGTTAATGGATCCGAAAGTGCATAAATACAATCTTTCACAATAAAACCTGGTATTTCATCAGGACCAGACGTCCGTTTATTACAGAGTTTCTTGGCGGCAATGATGATTTGATTTCGAGTTCTTGAACTGACACATATCGCATTATGACCATCAGAATGGTTGACATTACATGAATTTTGTTGTTCAAAGATTTATCATATACCTATATATAATATACCGATAATATCATATAAAGCTTTAGCCATGGATGTTGGTTTATGATAAGAAAGAAAGGGGGTAATGCACAAAATTATATTCGGCTGTTTGAATAAAAATTTTATACGCCAAGTCAATATCATTCTCAATGGTTTTTCTCAAACTCCTGTACCTTGCCAGATAAAGGTTATTAGATTACCGTACCTCCTGAAGTTATTCAGGTTTCTTCTTTTCTCAATATGTTGTCTATTATATTCAATCTACACCAAGAAGGAAAACGTCTTTTTCTCTTGATTTTATAAGGTAAGTTTGTGAGAATATATCATTCAATATTGTATAAAACTTGTCGCATGTATCATCGATACTTTGAGTTGACTCGAAGATACTGTTCCACGAGATATTCAATATCATTTGGTACATTAGCGGAAAATTAGCCTTACGAAAAATTTGAAGACATTGAATTGTAATTGAAACCTGAAGTCCGTTTTTAGAATTTCATTAGAATTATATATATATATATATATATATATATATATATATATATATATATATATATATATAATTATATATATTATATATATATATATATATATATATATATATATATATATATATATATATATATATATATATATATATATATATATATATATATATATATATATATATATATATATACAAATTATATGAATACAGCCTTTTGCAGTTCCTATCATTCATTGAATATTGGTCTAACTAAATAAATCTTTTAGCTCATAAAGTCAACTTGTGTATACGACATCTTCATGTTCCAAATTCCAGTCCACATATCAAGAACGTGACGTGCAAACGTGTTCTCCCAACTAACGTAATCATTAAAATTTCATCTCTTGTCATTTGGATATTCAAGCAAGATGCCCTTTATTGAACCATTTATGTCCCAGTAGCTTCAGGCAATATTGAAGCCCTTTGCTTTTCTGAGTGGAATAATTGATCAGTCAGATAAGTTACGTTTTCTTGAAGTCCGTCGAATATTCACCAAACTTATAATTAGGAAATTTGAGGAGTTTGAAGGCCTGGAGAAATACTTCCTCTGAAAATGAATATAGAAGTTCGACGGCAAAAAGGTGCTTCAGATCATTTATGTGATACTGCTTTACATTAAAATATTTCAAGGTGTTACAAAAACTTAAATACACACAGAGAAAATGCGAAATGCTCTTAGTGAGTCATTTTATCTTGAGTAACTTATCCAGAAATTGTAGGTAATTTATTCTGGTTACAATGATTATATTGAATATAACTACTGAATATATTATAGAGAAAAACTTACTGCGTTTTTCATCACTATATTTATCGGGTTTTCCATTGCGGACACTAACTTTCTGTGATCTTGTATCTTCTGTACTTTTGTACAGAACTTCTGTACTTAAAATATCACATAACCTTAACATTTATAATCTATTACGTTTGAAGTTTTATAAAATTGAAAGTTATATTGTTGAACAAAGCGTCCAAATAATTCAGCTTTATTATGGAATTGAACGTTCAAATAAAAATGTTTTTCGTAATATACGAGATTGTTATGGTCTATACAATGAACCAAATGAATCAGCAATATTAAGAATACTTCAAAAGTTTGAGCAAAGTGGTCCAGTTTTGAACGTAAGAGCACCAATGCGTCATCATCCAGGTCGTTCACAAGAGAATATGGATGCACTTTGTAAGAGTGTTTAAGATGATCCAAGAATATGAATTACACGACGTTCACAACAATTGAAATTCCAGAACAACTTTATGGTGAATTTTGCATGAGGATTCGTTGTTGAAAACCTAAAAAGTTCAGATAACAGATCAATTGAATTCAACAACCTATGTAGAACGTGGTCAGTTTATCAATTTTATCTGGGTAAAGATGTTGAGTTTCCGAAAAAAATCACCTTCAGCGACGAAGCACATTTTTGTCGAGTGGCTTTGTAAATTAGCGGAATTGTCGTATTTTGGGGAGAGGAAATTCTGAAAGAATTTCATGAACTTTAAATGCATCCACAAAAAGTATCGGCTTGGTTTGCAATACGGTGTGGAGTTGTGATTGAGCCTTATTTTTTAAAAATGATGCTAGTGCTGCTCCCACTGTTAATGGTGCACGATCTCGAGACATGAGAATAATTTTTCATTGTCGAAGATTGATATCACAGACAATTGGTGTCAACAAGATGGCCCAACATGTCCTACAGCTGCTGAAAAAATCAATATATAGCATAATACTTTATAATGGTCAAACGTTAAACTTTAATTATCAAAAAAAATTTTAATCTCAGCAGCCAAAAATATGTGTCTACAACCCCAACCTAGATGGCATTACTTCATCAAATTGGATGAAATTGTTTAAAAAGTAAAATGTATATTAATTGATAAGGACGATTGAAATTTTCAATGTTAGATGTATTCATGTTTAGATATACATTAATATACGCACTATTATGCATACGAGTTTCATATAAGAAAGGTATTTTTCTGTCTTATGATCGATAAGAGGGTATGAAATAAATGTTTTATCATATTGTGGCTGCAGTTCCGTAGTTCAGACACTACATGTTCAAAAACAATAATTGAGGTTGTAGTAATACTATGAAACTGCAGACGCAATACAATAAATATAGTGAAAAAACAAAGTGATTTTTCTCTAAAAAACTATGCATCATCAAAAATTAACTCACTAATCTATCCAATATTTATTGAATATAACGGGTGTTTTTTTTAGAGGTATAGAACTTTAAAGTTAGCATTACTGTTGAAGATGGCGACCGATTTAACAGCTGAGAAGTGATATATTCTCAGTTTGGTTTGGCAATTCATCATGAATAGACTCACGCCTGAACAACGCTTGCAAATAGTGCAATTTCATTTCGAAGATACTGGTTCTGTGCGGAATACGTATCGCGCACTACGTCCATTTTACCAGAAGCGCACTTCTGGTTGAATGACTACGTCAACAGACAAAACTGCCGCATTTGGAGTGAAGATAATCCTCAAGTGTATGTCAAAACACCGTTACATCCAAAAAAAATGACTGTTTGGTGCGCTTTAGGGGCTGGTGGAATCATTGGTTCGTACTTCTCCTAGAACGATGATGGCCAGAACGTTACAGTCAATGGTGATCGGTATAGAGCCATGAATACTAACTTTCTCTTTCCTGAATTGAACAACCATGATGTCCAGGAGCTGTGGTTTCAACAAGACGGCGCAACATGTGCCACAATCGATTTATTGAAAGACACGTTTGGTGACCGCCCAATTTCACGTTTTGGACTTGTGAATTGGCCTCCAAGACCTTGTGATTTAACACCGCTAGGCTTCTTTCTGTGGGGCTATGTGAAGTCATTGGTCTATGAGGATAAGCCACAAACGCTTGACCATTTGGAAGACAATATTTGCCGTGTTCTTGCCGATATGCACCCACAAATGTTGGAAAAAGTCATCGAAAATTGGACGTCCAGATTGGACTACATCCGAGCCAGCCGTAGCGGTCGTATGCCAAAACTCATGTTTGAAATGTAATGCCACAAGCTTACCTTTGGATTAAAAAAAATTCTTCTCAATCGAATGATCCATCGTTGTTTTACTGCAATTCAAAGTTCTATGCCTCTAAAAAAAACACCCTTTATATCTGCATTGTCGTATTTTGCAATCATTTCATTGGTATCTCTTTTTCAATGTCGAGGGACATTTTTCGATTCGCTGAAATCAGATGATCCAAAATGCAATAAGTACTAAGTTATTAAATTAACAATGGATTTCAGCCGACAAAAGAATTAGAATGAAGAACTTGACGTTTATCTGGCTCTGTCATCTCCGCCGGGGTATTCCGATATGATACTCCAATCAAAAATAAAAGGTTACGCCTGTTGGATATTGTTTGTGTTCCTATTTTTCCTGTCATTTCAGCGGCTTAGATCATTTATTATTTGTGGAAATTCTTCCTTATATCATCTTATGTGAAATAGTACGAGCCATAAAGTGCTTGGCGTATGAAACACAAGCGTAAGGTATATTTCATTTATGAATGATGCATTGGGATATTTGTTTTGAAGTTTTCTCGGAATTTTTGGGTATCGCACCTCTCGGAGGTATGAGTATCTTGCATCACTACGACTCAATTGCATCTATAATCGCTATATCATATATAGCATAATACAATTCAATGTAAAACAAGTCACTGAGACTTAGGATTCGTCGTAACATGATATTTACCAGTATCCTGGATGATTATATATTATATTTAAATGTAAATTGCTAATTTCTAGACCGTGCTATACTTAGAATATATATGATATATTGAATTTATGTAACTTTAAAAAGCGGTCTGGTGAAGTGTTTATTGAATAGAATAAATAGAAAATATATAACAATATTTCAAAATAGAATAAATCAAATCATTTTCCTACGCCAATGGTTTGACAAATTTGACGAGCAAATCATTGTACATCTAACACGCAAGTGCCAAAATTGAATTTGATCAATGTAGTCATATCTTTGCAGTTTGTTTCTCTCGAAGAAGAAGACACAAACTGTGTGGAAATATCGAAAATTCTAATGAATGAATGAGTTTTCAAACACTTCATCAGACTGATTATTCCCGTTACCTATATTTTATTATATATATATATATATATATATATATATATATATATATATATATATATATATATGCCCTTTACTACTATGAATGATGCGTGAATCTTGAAACTAGCTATCCTTTTGCCCGCCGGGGCGTGATCTGGAGTGATTAGGCATGGGACCATTTTTACACATTGCAGACAAATTCCTGTGGTGTTCGAATGAATGTCCACGAAGCCCCACGTACTCGCACTAATGTTGATGTGAGTAGAAATCTAGAACGCTAGGAAGAGTTTATACGTCTTTTCTTCGATAGAGGGAGCGCTCGTGAATTTTTACAAAGTGTTGTTGTTCCCCTCATTCGGACATAGGACCTGTGGGCGTTTTGAAAGTCATCGATTCTTGATTGATTGATTGAATAAGCACTGATGATTCAAAATAATGATGAAACAATTGTATCCTATAATCATTCAACAAGATCGATGAATTTTTCGAAACGCTCTTAATATTCACTCTCGAAAGTGATAAGTTCGTTCTCGTTGACAACATTTGTGTAGTCAGCTCCCTTGAGAGTTTTATTTGAAATATTTCGATTCAGAGTCTCATACTTTACTATATGAATATATACATATATTTATATATATATATATATATATATATATATATATATATATATATATATATATATAAATATATGTATATAAATATATATATTCCAATACGTATACACTTATAATAGTTGGACATTTATTTGAAAAATTGAATTGAAATATTCGAAATAATGTCATAGTTGAGTTGATGATATGAATATTTGAGCATTGACGCCTAGACTATCATCCAAGGGATAATGTTAAAGAATATTAAAATGGATGCCACACCTGATTCAATAATGAAATAACTCTACATAACAATCTAACAATAATTTCTTTCTGTACTTTCGCACTTTGCTGCAACTTTCTTCTAATACCAATTTTGATTCAAATGTATTTTCAAAATCATGTTTTCATCTCTTTTTTCCCAAGGATTCTATTCTGCTTTTTTGAAGTCATATTTTCTTCATCTTCAAAATTTTTACATTAAAAGAAATGAAAATGATTTGATTTCATTTCATTTCGAATAGTCCACTGAAATTGATTCACGCCAAACAATTTGTAAGGTTGATGTAGTTTTGAGATGAATTTTTGCATGTTGTTCAACACCGGAACACTGTTGCCACGCTGTGTATCACGAGTGAGGCATTCTCGTCAATAAATAAACATATCATCTGAATTCCTGAGTCAATTTAGATGAAATTGTGACGCAGATATGGAGAGCAGAATGTGTGATTTTAGTAAATTACGAAAATAGGAGGAATTAAATTGGAGCTGCTTTCACACTGCTTTTTCCTAATTCCGAAATTTTTCTCTCTCCAACTACTCTGCTGTACACAGAAAATATACGATACTAGATATTTCCATGGTTTTTCACGTAATAGTTAATTTTTACTGTTCATTTTATCACAATATCATACAATCTAACAGCAAACCAATCTTGAGTTAAAAACTTGATATATATAAATCATTTCAACCTGAGGTGAACGCCTTTCCCTCTTTTCAAAAAATATGTAGTTTTCTTATTTCATGAAATCCAGAAAAATTGCTGAAGGTGAAAAAGCTTTTCCTGTTTGAGGTAATGGTTTGAAAGAAAAATGTAATCGAATGCAACATTTTCAATTTCTTTCAGGATTTTGAGGGTCTGTGATTATTCCGCCGAAAGTGACTGTAAGAGTTGAGTGGGCTATTAATACAACTGTTCTATAAGCTATATAATATTTAAATAGTACAACTTAAGGTTGATAGCGTTTACAGTGTATACAATACAGAATTTGAAAACCAACATTATTATATTGACGTGTACTTCACTACTTTTTGACATCTGTCTCGAGCGTTGCCAACCTAAACTAAGTGGGCACCAAATATCTCTAACAGTGACTTTGTATACAGGATTTTTCAATTTTCACATTGGTTTGAAAGCAAGGTCAGTTTTGTTCTGGCTGCTCACGATTATATGTATAATTCAGGATTTTTCAATTTTCACATTGGTTTGAAAGCGAGGTCAGTTTTGTTCTGGCTGCTCATAATTTTAACGATGTATATGTATAATTCTTTGCATTTTATTTGATACAATTATATTTTTCATTATCAACTGCTACTAAACGTTGAGTTTATAAATCGATAAAATACTCAATTCAGTAATAGCCGAGTGGCTTTTTGAATTCGCTGTAAGGTTTGTAAGGCCTTAATGACAAAGTATAAGGCAGTATACTTCGTTTAACTATTGTTAACTCGATACACGGCTGTGTCTCTTAAATTAATATGAGACTATGTCACTTATTTGGGTTGAAGGTAATCATTGAGATAGTAAGCTGCACGTATTTAAAGTAACCTTTCTTAGTTTTAGTAGATGTTGAGGCTTTGGTGGTTTTAATTCGACTCTTTCTTAGCGAGTTAAAGTTTTGAAGACTCTTTCTTTCGACTCCAGTTAGCAGTGGTGTCTGGTCCAATCTGTTCTTTATCATTCCGCACAATGTATTCGTTTCACTCGTTTGTCCATTTCTAGGAAGGTACTTCCCCTCCGCATGTGAAGGTTCTTTTTGCCCTTCAGTATTTGGAAACACTCGAATTCTTAACATGGCTAATATCATAAATGTACAGTTTTCTTCTGAATATCGAATTTCCTCTGTATATTTTCACGCACCTGTGCCTTGCATTTCAGTTGGGTAGTACCAACCAACATTCTCTCAACTTCGCGCTTTGCCTGAAGATCCCCGTTTGCTTTAAGTTCAAATATATAATTTCTTTCAAATACTTTTCAGATTACCAAAAACCTCCTTTAGTAACTCTCATATGTGTTTCATCATATTTTTCTATGAAGTGATTCTCATGAAACTATCAATATCTTTCATGTGAAGATTCAAACGGATACATTCTCAATAAATCACAGTTTTCTACTTCTTGTAAATTTACCCGATACATTCTTTGGTAATAATTATATAATTCTGAGTATGAAAGGTATGTCCGTATCATATATATATATATATATATATATATATATATATATATATATATATATATATATATATATATATATATATATATATATATATATATATATATATATATATATATATATATATATTGATTCATTCATTTATCATAGTATATTTCTGTATTTTTGAATTCTTCTTTTTTCTTGAAACAATACCAAGAAATGCAGTTAAAAAACTTCAGAACTTTTTTAGAATTAAAATACTTTTTTTACTGCAATTAAGAGAGAAGTTTAGCACATCAGTAATATTTTCTTGAAGATATGGAATGCGCTTTAACAAATCTTTCCAATTATTCCATGAAGTGCTCTACGATATAAAAACGAAATCGAACCCAAAAATACGAAGAAATACCAAATGTAGGGCCAAATTTAATATATATATATATATATATATATATATATATATATATATATATATATATATATATATATATATATATATATATATATATATATATATATATATATATATATATATATATATATATATATATTTTTTTTCAATGTTTTTAGCGATAACGGGATTATTTTGATGATAAAAACTTTATTTTTGTAGACATTTCGTTGTATATCACAACTTTGTCAAAACTAATGAATAATAATTTTATGAATTATTATAGATATCAAAACGTCAAACCTAATTTTTTGAAATCAAATTGGTTTTCTTGTATTCTCCAAAAAATACAAGAAAAAATTTTGTTCAGTACACAAAAAACCAATTTGATTTTTTTGAAAAAATGAGTTTGATGTTTCGATATCTATAGTGATTCATAAAATTCAATTATTCATCAATTTTGACAATGTTGTGATATACAACGAAACGTCAACGAAAATAAAGTTTTTAACATTAAAATAGGCGTCTTATTGCTGAAAACATTGAAAATAAACTATATAAAACAGGCAATAAATCAATTCAATATATATATATATATATATATATATATATATATATATATATATATATATATATATATATATATATATATATATATATATATATATATATATATATATATATATATATATATATATGAAAGTTTTTAGCAATAACAGGCTTCTTTGATATGAAAAAGTTTATTTTTGTTGACATTTCGTTGTTAGTGAATATAACTTAAATTCAAACACTTGAACTTATGATTTACACTTTATTGACTACATAGCATGACGCGTTTCGTCGTTACAAACGACTTCTTCAGATGCTTACAGAATAATAACGACGAAACGCGTCATGCTATGTAGTCAATAAAGTATAAATCATAAGTTCAAGTGTTTGAATTTGAGTTTATATTCAATTATAATGGATTTACATCAAGTAAACGCCAACACTATTAAAAATTTCGTTGTTATATTACAACTTTGTCAAAACTAATTATTTAATTATTAGTTTTGACAAAGTTGTAATATAACAACGAAACGTCAACAAAAATAAACTTTTTCATATCAAAAAAAGCCTGTTATTGCTAAAAACTTTCCAAATAAAATTATATATATATATATATATATATATATATATATATATATATATATATATATATATATATATATTTGTATATTGAGTTCTTGTATAAATGTTGATAAATAAAGTTGATTGAATTTGTAAATAAAACATACAACTTCTAACCACCCTGTCAGTAACCTCTGAAATATTTTCTACTGCAGGAGGTGGCGACAAAAGAGAAGTTCAACTTATCAAAAATGTGATTGTAACAAAAGATATATGCACATACCTCCATTGATGCAGAAACATGTTACGCTAAAACGTTACATTATATTTCAGTTATCCGATAAATATGGAAACGCGCTTAAATAAGGCAAACTCCAAATATTAATCATCGTTCAATTAACTCCTCAGCACGGAAACTGAAGTTCAATTACCCGAACGAAACGTGAATTGATTATGTCAGATCTCGTTGATATATTTCATTTATATCTAGGAGTCAAGAATTCATTTCTTTCAAAATTTCAAGTCCGTCGCTACAATAAACGCCAAAAACAAAAGTGTTTCGAAACCTTTCAACCTTACAAAACTGAAGTTGAAGAATAAAAGTTATTTGTTTTGATTGATGTTCACAACAATATTCAAACTATTCATCGAATCATTAAATTCAAGATTGAAACAATTTCTTGCCCAAAATTATCGAAACAAATTTCCGAAAAAGTTTTATGATATTCATATAAGTGAAACTTTTCCATGATTTATCGCATCTCGATTTTATAATTTGAATTAATATGAAATGTGACTGAGGGTTGAAAAAAAATTTGGAGCGAAAGAGAGACAATTGTTGCTCCGGAGTCTCTCCAAGCGTCACGCTCTTACCGGAAAATTACATTTGCAAAAGTTTGAAAAAGTTTTGAAGAGAGCAAAGTTTGTTTTGAACCGGAGCGGGGCGCTGCTAATCAAGTGGAGGTCCATGCATGTACTTTGGGCTCACCTGGAGGCATGATACAGATGAGGAAGGCTGTGGCCAGCAATGCAACCGCTCGTTCGTTTCGGACCATTTCTAACTGGATACAGAACAACTCATTTCAATCCTCCAGATTTCGCCGTCATGCCCCAAAACCTCAATCAAAGTTTATTTGTGGCCAACAATTCAAGCAAGTGCAGAGCCTGCCACTAGCTGAGCTTGGCGGGCCACGCGCGCGTATTCTCACTGTCCATACCACGAGTAAGACGAAGTTGGTGCACCTCACAGCACCGAAGCTCGCTTTCGTCTGCGAACTCAACGCTTTCCGTCTAGTACTCTGGTGGATGCTGATTGCGGGAACGCGAGGGATCGATATGGACCATGCCAAGCGCGCACCTCGCCAGGGGTCGATGCCGCCTCCAGGTCGCGCATGCGTGCGCCCTAACTTGTTTACTTTGCTTCCGTTACGGGATATGTACGTGTTTGACTTGGATATTCCTTCGACAACTTGGAGTAACTCTATTGAGAAATCATACTTTTATGTGACAAAGTCAGAGTCTTGTTTATCCGCACGTTTAGTTCCAGCCGCACAAATTCGTCCACTTTGAAACTTGGAGGATATTTGCTGCGCACTTTTGAAAATTCAACTTCTTGGCGCGCTTATTCTCGCTCCATTCATGAACTCTATCATTCGAGCTGTGTTTGTGGAATAATTGGTTTTCGGTATTTTACACTTTCTATCGTCTAGATAATTCTGTCAACATTATTAGTGAGATCTAGTTAACTTCCATCGTTTCTCTTCGAAGTTGTTAGAAATTGGCATCAATTCATCCAAGAAATGAAATTTTGTATATTAACTGATGCAGTTTCTCAATTTCGGGCGAGAAATTCACTTCGTACGAAAGTTGCAAGGGTTTGCTCCCCTCGCAGTTCGTACAGAAACTTGGGGTTCCGAAATAACAAAGGGGACGTCCTTCTATTCGATGAGTCATCAAACATTGATCGTCGCTCTTCTTAACTGATTTTATTGATCACGATTCAAAAAGCCTTGATTAAATTTTTTTTGAAGACATTGGTTGTACATTTAAAAGTGAAATATCTCTTTTTTTCGGAGAAAAATCAAAATGTTGGTTTGATCCAAGTAACAAATTGGACCAATAATTTTTCTTTGCTACCTTCGATAAATCCTGAAGAGATAGAAGTATTGAAAACATTCGGCCAATATAATATAAAGGTTTAATAGAATTGTAATCATGAGTATTCAACAAGGAACAGTTCATGTGCTACTTATTCCTAAGCATAAAACAGCTAAATTAGAGCATTCTCTCTATTATCAGAGTATTAAAATCTTCAACAATTCACCGTCAAATTTGAAATAACTGAATGCTCATTTGTTTAGGAAGATAGTTAGTCATTGATGTTAACAAAGGAATACTATAATGTGGCAGAGTAGGGGAGATTGGGTAACAGTGAATCATTTTTTTTAATGAAGTGTTACTCCAAAGTTTATGACGAAATGATACATATTTTACATTAAATGGTAATGTGAATATCTATTGTCTAAATTAAAAGTCATTTCATGGCGTGTGTGATACAAATTTACAAGGTATAGGCACTTCTTAAAAAAATGAGAAATGATCCATTGTGACCCGTTAACGGGTCACTTTGGATCACTGCACGGGTGACAGTGAATCGACTGGGGCACAGAGGATCAATTGCAAAAAAGATTTAAAAACATCAATGTTCATATAATAATATTTTTATTTGTACTACTAGAGAGTCTATTATGTCAAAATAATCTTACTAGAAATTAACAATCGCTTTTTAATGAACATAAAAATAGGTTTTCCTAGTCCTAAAATTAACAAATACAAAATGGTTCTTTTAACAGTAATACGTGATTAAACTTTCAAAAACATAAACTCAACATAAATTCGCTTCACAAAAAATAATTGAAAACAAAACATATAAGAACTTTTTTTTTTGTACTACTAGATAGTATTTCATGTCAAAATATTCCTGAGAAATATAAATCACATTTTGATGAACATAAAAATAGCTTTTCTTAGATCTAGCAATTAAAAATAAAATCGTTTTTTAAACTGTAATAACCGGAGAACAAACATACAATTAACGTTAATCAATTTTGGAAAAATCTAGGTCAAAGTAATACATCCACTGTTTTCTCTTTGTGTTACCTACCAGAACATTTCGGTTTTGGTAAAATCATCTTGATGTCATGTAAGCCAACGGTGGCAATATCTGGCACGATTGACAGTGAAAAATTATTTGTTATTGTGTTAGATCTTCTAAGAAAACTCACTTCATTCTCATTTTCAATTTCTCCTATAATTTTGTCTATGTAATAAATTCCTTTCCCTTTAACTTGGAATTTAACAATAATAAAATCACCTTCTTTGGGCAAACTTTGAAGTGCAGGCATGCAGTCAGGATCCACCACTGCATAATCATCTGCTTCATCTTCCAATATTGATTCCTCTTCAGAATAAACACTTATATCATCTTCATTTCCACTGGAACTGTCTTGTAAAACTCTTCTTTTCTTTGTCTTTGCAAGAGTCTTTCTCTGTTTCGCTTCTTTTCTTTTCTCATTTTTATTTCATTTTTATTCGGTGTGTCAGTTGCAATCATTGATTTCCCTCTTCGTCTTGGAGCTCTTCCACTTTAACGCGGACTAGCTTTAGGTAGCCCTCGAAATTAGAAGGGACTTAAGAATGCTTTTTTGAAATTTAATGAGGAGCTACCAGATGCAGTTGCAGTCGGATCCAAAATTGTAGGGGGTTTGATTGAGCGAGAAAATGGAATACCAGTCGACCTAGCAAAGGCTCTTATTTTTTGACCATCTGAAATAAGTTTCAGATCTTTACTCATCTGTTCTGCAGTATGAAGTCCGATACTAGTCTTTCTTACTCGATTGCGAGGCATTTTTGCCTAAAACATAAAGTACAAATAAATCTTAGGGGTTCTCGATCTTGATTGGTTACAATGGATCAACAGTTCACTGTGACCCAATACAAAACGATTCACTGTGACCCATTGACCGTTAACGAAAAAGAATATAAACCAAAAAAAAAACTATCTATCTTGAGGTCAAATCAATATGTATTACAACGGATCTAAGATATGACAAGTGTACGACAAAGCAAAAACATCTACATTTCTTATTCAATTAGAAATTAAACAAATTTAAAAATCTCGTAAAAAAATAGGTTAGGTACTTACCTAGGGTCCGATGTGGGGCAGCGCGTGTTCCCGCTTCGATACCGCATCGACGACTAGTGCGACGCAAACAGGTATAGACGAGAGGCAAATACATGTTTCTACGTGTGCGTGAGTGCAACACATACTGTGTTATTGTTCATTATCCACAGTGACCCGCGATTCACTGTGACCCAGTCTCCCCTAGTTTGATGATTCTGATATAGGCACTAATGTATGAATCAATTTTTTGCATCATATGTTTGTTTTATATTTTTCTACCACGAATGTCCCTCACCATTGGAAATTGTGTCAAATGTTTAATCTTTCAAAGGTAATTTTATTTTTCAAATATAGTTCTATGTTATTTTGAATATAAGCTCAAATTTGAACCAACATGTTTGTTCGAGGGCTGAATGGACGATTAAACTCAAACCTGAATTCAGTCCTTTTGTGAGCATTCTTCTCAGGTGTAATTATTGTATCAATTGAATGAATGTAATTTTACAATGTCAGGAATGTTTCTCAATAAATGTTAATATATTTCAGTATACTCGTCTGTTCTTCTCGAACCAGCATTCTGAAAAAGATTTAAAGATAATAGAGCATCATCCGTCGCTTTCAAACACCTATTTATTAAAGTATTGGGTAAAATCAGCTTTTTAATTAAAAATGCCTTTTACTATCTTCATCAGTTTTCAAATTTCTAATTTCAACATTTCTATTTTCAAATTTTTCATTTCGAAAACCTCATTTTCACTATATTCCTGTGCCGTTTGTGACAATATTTTATGTGTTTATCATGAAATAAAGTACTGTGAACTGTAGAACTCATTGAAAAAAAGCATAATCTTACTTTTAATGATGTCAAAAAGACAAGCATGTGATTCTTTTCATTCCTACTTTCCAATTCTTATCGAAATTATTCTGCAATTATAAACAAAAGTTAACTGATCTTTTATTGAGAAGTTCGAATATTTTTTTAGTTTGAGTAGTTTATGTAGAACGCAACTCACGTAATGGTTCCGATCTGAACTAGTGATGCCTTAGCATACACAGAAGTGAAAGTTCCCCTCATCTTCCGCTTTAATACCCTGATTATATGCACGGTGGTCCATATTCTAGCAAATCATCCCTCACCTCGAATCCTAAACAATTGAACAAGGCCCAAGGACCTTGCTATCTGAAACTTTAACTTTTCGTTACATGAACTATGCTACGATTTGATATTATGAATGAAATAATGATAAGTTCTCTATTTTCAACAGGAATAATACCCAATCACAGAAAATAACAACATAATGTTGAAAAATAACTAAATCAATAAAATGAAAGCAATATAACAATGCGCTCAATCTAATTTGAGAAAAACTGAAGGTAACTAATAACTAAATAATAGAATTAAATGAAATATTACAAAGAACTCAATCTAAATCAATTCATATTAGTGAATTTCCCTTGTTCACAAACTCCTAATAATAACTTCTATGGAGTCAAAGTGAAAGTAACATTTATTAACAACTCTATTGAAGGAAGACTCGATAGACACAATAGGAGCTAAATCATTAGCGAGCTGGTCCTTGGAGTCTCTAGGTGGAATAACTCTGTAGTACGAGAATTTTGCCTAGGAACACGAAGTTTCAAAGCGGACAAGAGAAGAGGACATACATTACTGTTATGCAGTAATTTGAACAAAAATTTAGTGATGAAGTTTCTGTCTTGCGCTGCAATGAGAAGACACAATAATTCGCTATGGTTGACTCCTCTCTGTGGATAAACTTTATCCTTCCTCCAAACTAAGAATATCAAGAACATTCTCTGAATGTCCTCAAGATAACGTTGATGGCAAGTGTGAATAGGATGCCAGATCATGCTGCCTACTCCAACTTGCTACGGATTAGGGCATTAAATAGTCCTATGTTGAGGAACTACTGAAATATTTGCCATTGCCTATAATGAATCCATATATTTCCAAGGATGATGAAATAGGTTGGGTGATGTGTGGAATGAAGGAAAGTTTCTGATCGAAAACTATACCAAATCTCTCACCTCATGAGAGTGAGATTGAACCTAAATTTACAGTTTTGGGCACAAGTAAAATTATGAAGTTGAAGCGAAAATATAACTAACGGGTGTTTTTTTTTAGAAGTAAAGAACTTTAAGTTGGCATTACTGTTGAAGATGGCGACCGATTTAACAGCTGAGAAGTGATTTATTCTCAGTTTGGTTTGGCAATTCATCATGAATAGACTCACGCCTGAACAACGCTTGCAAATAGTGCAACTTTATTTCGAAAATAATGATTGTGTGTGGAATACGTATCGATGGTGAAGCGATGGAGGATGAAGCGCACTTCTGGTTGAATAGCTACGTCAACAAACAAAACTGCCGCATTTGGAGTGAAGATAATCCTCAAGTGTATGTTAAAACACCGTTACATCCAGAAAAACTGACTGTTTGGTGCGCTTTATGGGCTGGTGGAATCATTGGTCTGTACTTCTTCAAAAACGATGATGGAACGTTACAGTCAATGGTGATCGGTAAAGAGCCATGAATACCATTCATTCCAGGAGAGCCATTCCAGGAGCTGTGGTTTCAACAAGACGGCGCAGCATGTCACACAGCTCGTGCCACAATCGATTTATCGAAAGACACGTTTGGTGACCGCCTAATTTCACGTTTTGGACCTGTGAATTGGCCTCCAAGATCTTGTGATATAACACCGCTACACTAATTTCTGTGGGGCTATGTGGAGTCATTGGTCTATGCGGATAAGCCACAGACGCGTGACCATTTGGAAGACAATATTCGCCATGTAATTGCCGATATACGACCACAAATGTTGGAAAAAGTCATCGAAAATTGGACGTCCAGATTGGACTACATCTGAGCCAGCCGTGGCGGTCATATGCAAGAAATCATATTTAAAATATAATGCCACAAGATTATCTTTCGAATAAGAAAAAACTCTTGCCAATCGAATGATCCATCGTTGTTTTATTGCAATTCAAAGTTCTATACCTTTGAAAAACGCCCTTTATTGAAACTGAAAACAAGAACATTGAAGGGGCAAAAATTGTTAAATATTTAGGCATTCTTTTAGATAAAATTTGATCACGTCGACTTCAAATCGTCTAAAATCTTCAAGGAATTCAACTTTCTGAGAATAACTGGAAAAAATTTGACAACTCATATGAAGTTATGGCTCTTTGAGTCAATATTAATGCCACACTTAGAATATCGTTCCACTTTGTTATTTGGATTGAACAAAGAAAAACCTTACCAGCTATAAACATTGCAGAATAGAGCTATGCTAACAATTTTGAAATATAATAGACATACTCCTGTCGAAAGCTCGTTTAATTGCTCAGAACTAATTACAAATGAAAGAAAATGCTGTACGCTACATATATATTTATATTTAAAATCAAAAACAAATCGTTCCTATAAAGAGTAATAAAAAAATATAACATGTGTCAGTGATGTGCACGCTTATAATACAAAAAGTGTCGATAGTTCCTACATACGAGTTTGTAAGCTCTGTAAACCTAGAAATAGTATATTATGAAGGACTCAATGCATTCAATGAACTACCAAGGTCCATAAAAACAATAAGTGACCTCAAGGTATCTAATCTTAATAATTTTCAATAATAAAATTTGAACGTGAATGTAGACGTGAATTTTGTACTAGCTTTTGCTAAATGAATGAATATATTATTATTATTATTTGGCACGAATTCTGAATGGCAACAAATTTCTCATTCATTTTGCTTTTATTTATAACGGGTGTTTTTTTAAAGGTATAGAACTTTGAGTTGGCATTTCTGTTGAATATGGTGACCGATTTGACAGCTGAGAAGTGATTTATTCTCAGTTTGGTTTGGCAATTCATCATGAATAGACTCACGCCTGAACAACGCCCAATGAATAGGCCCAAAACGAGATTGCCGTTGTTCCAGATTTTCATAAGCAAATTTTTTTTAGCGATGAAGCGCGCTTCTGGTTGGATGGCTACGTCAACAAACAAAACTGCCGCATGTGGAGTGGAGATAATCCTTATGTGTATCTTCACTTACATCCAGAGAAACTGACTGTTTGGTGCGCTTTATGGGCTGGTGGAATCATTGGTCCGTACTTCTTCAAAAAGGATGATGGCCAGAACGTTACAGTCAATAGTGATCGGTATAGAGCCATGATTACTAACTTTTTCATTCCTGAATTGAACAACCATGATGTCCAGGAGGTGTGGTTTCGATTTATTGAAAGACACGTTTGGTGACCGCCTAATTTCACGTTTTGGACCTGTGAATTGACCTCCAAGATCTTGTGATTTAACACCTTTAGACTACTTTCTGTGGGGCTATGTGAAGTCATTGGTCTATGCTGATAAGCCACAAACGCTTGACCATTTGGAAGACAATATTCGCCGTGTTATTGCCGATATACGGCCACAAATGTTTGAGAAAGTCATCGAAAATTGGACGTCCAGATTGGACTACATCCGAGCCAGCCGTGGCGGTCATTTGCCAGAAATCATATTTAAAATGTAATGCCACAAGATTATCTTCCGAATAAAAAAAAATTCTTGTCAATCAAATGATCCATATTGCAATTTAAAGTTCAATACCTCTAAAAAAACATCCTTTATTCGTTATCGATAAAAATGCTATTATAATCTGAATTTATTTCTCGAACAATAGAAAAAGGATCTATACCTCTAAAAAAACACCCTTTATATATTCCAGGAATATTTAGTGCCGTAGTTTAACTAAAATAATAGTTCTCAAAAATTTTAAAGGGCTACAGTGTATAATGTAGAAACGTTCATTGTCGGAAATATGCTCTCCAAATATCAACACCCTGGCGAACTAAAATTAAGATTTCGATAGAAGGACAATATCGCGAAATTTACCTCGCCATACCTTGTAACATTCTAAAATGTGGTAGCGTTGCGTCACATTGGCACTGATGTCGTTTATGGCACTTAGCAGGCGTCGCTATATGTTAAAGGAGGTCCTTTGGCAATCCATCAAGTTCCGTAAAATTATATTTAGTTACTCTTGAGTAATCTCCTGTCATCCCTTTTTTATTGGTTCTCGCATAAGAAAATGCCTCACCGTTCTAGGGGGAATTCATCTACTTCCTTTTTGTATCGATGTACCCTGCAAGTGTGCACGAAAATATATGAAAATGTCAACTAGGAGAACAAAATGATAATTGATGATTTCCTTATAGGTACATGGAAATGGTATGAGAGGGTAAAATTAATTATGTTATATAGAAAATATTACGAAAATAGTTCATTGACAGAAGATGTTGATCAACTTGCTTATCTGCTTCAATACAATTACTAATTCATTCTATTTTCAGAAAAATTAAATTAAATTTTAGTAAAACAAAATTTATGGTTTTTGGTAGTCGCCATAACATTAAAATATTTATTGAAAACATATTTTCATTAGATGTAGAAACAGGAAATTGTACTGTGAGGATGGTGTGTTATCAGATACCTAGGGATTACTTTGGACCAATACTTGAATCTCAGTCAGCATGTGGACTCAATTTGAAGAAAACTGGGTAAAAAGATTGGTTTTTTGAGTTGACTATTTTACAAGTTAACAAGGTTGACCATACGTTTGATCAGTATGCATTAATTTTTCCTCAATTCATTTATTATATGCCTCTGTTATATTATTGTTATAAGGAAGATATATGTAAATTACAGGTCTTGTAGAATAAATTGGAGGGAAAATCATAAAATTATAATAGATATACTTCAGTACAAGATATGTTAAAAAGACTAAACTTCCTTAGTGTTTGAACGTTTGAATTATGAGTCCAACTTAATATTCATATTTAAAATTGTAAATAACTTAGCACCAAAATGTTTGTTGGCACCATTCGTTAAAAGATTCACTATGATTAACAACAGTATTGTCTTCATAAACTCCATAAACCAAATGGGGGATTGTATTATCAAGATGATACTTGCAGTTTCTTTCAGGAATTTGTACAAAAATTTTAGTGACGTCGTTTCTCTCCTGTCCTGCAATGAGATTTTACTGAATCGGCTCAATAATTCGTTATGATTGACTCCTCTCTGTGGATAAACTCCGAACTAAGAATCTCGAGAACCTTCTCTGAATGTCCTCAAGATAGCGTTGATGGCAAGATTAAATAGGATGCCAGATCATTCTGCCATACTCGAACTTGCTACGGATTGGGGCATTCAATACTTGAATCTAAGTCATCATATAGATTTAATTTGTAGAAAACTGGGTAAAAAGATTGGTTTTTTGAGCAGACTATCTTATAAGTTAACAGGATGGACCATACGGTTGATCAGTAATGTATTAATCTTCACCCAATTCACATATTGTATGTATCTCTTATATTATTGTAATAAGGAAGATATATGTAAATTTCAGGTCCTGCAGAATAAATTAATGAGAATATTATTAAATTGTAATAGATACACTGCTGAGCAAGATATGTTAAAAAGTCTAAATTTCCTCAGTGTTAGAAACGTTAGAATTATGAGTCGAACCTAATATTCATATATGAAATTGTAATAATTTAGCACCAAATGCTTGTTGGCACTATTGGTTAAAAGGTCCACTATGATATACGAATTGAGGAAAATGGAAGAATATCACATAGAAAAGTATAGAACAGGCACACTATAAAAATCTCTTTTTGTCAGCGGTCTCATGTTATGAAACACAGGCCAACAAAATGAAAAAAAACATTTGGTGCCAGAAATCTAACATCTGATTTTAGATGTTTTTAATGTGCCGATTCCAAAAATGCCACCAGATTTTTTCTATCAGCTCTAGTTTTTGAGGTACACGTTACAGGTTAAATGATATATTTTTTTCTGATAAAGGACAACAAATAAAGAGATAAATATGTACTTAATCGTCAAAATAGAAATTTCCCAGAATGTAATTAGCCAAATGGATACCTGGAATTGTCCCTGACCCAATTTTCCTATACTAGGAACTACTCAATACAATGCTCCTAATTACTTTTTTACCTGTAATTGCCTATGACCCGATCCTTCTATACCTGCTTGGCTGTACTTGATTTAGTATATTACTGAGTTTTCCCAAGTAAAGTTGTGCTATCATTTTGTGTAAATTTTGGTCGTTTTGTAGTGTCAAGACACTAAACTGAAACAATGGCATCCACAAGCAGACGTACCTGTGTAAATCATCCCGATGTTTTTTGTTATGTGTGTGGTGAATACACTTTGAAAGAGATCAGAAAAACGATTTCTGACTTTGTGAAAAGAGCTTATCTTGCCTATTTTGGCGTTCATTTAGGAGATCAAGATAAATCTTGGGCCCCACATTTCATATGTAAAACATGTGTTGAACATTTGCGACAGTGGACAACTGGAAAGAGGAAGTACCTAAAGTTTGGTGTACCAATGGTTTGGAGAGAACCGCGGAACCATCATGACGACTGCTATTTTTGTCTCGTTAATATTAAAGGCATAAATAGAAACAATAGACACAAATGGACATATCCTGATCTAGATTCTGCAAGAAGGCCTGTAGTGCATTCGGAAGAAATACCCGTTCCATCATTCAGCAGTCTACCTGAACTGACAGAAGATGATACAGAAACATCAACGTCTGACGAAGTTGACAGAATTAAATCAGAAAACGACAGCGATTTTGAAGCAGATTTAGCAACTCCGCAGTGTTTCAATCAAGAAGAACTAAACGATCTTATAAGAGACCTGAATCTCTCAAAGGAATCGAGATACTAAGGTGTCGAGGTACTAATATTACATTTTACAAAAGAGATCTGCTGCCTTTTTTCACTCAGGAAAATGACTTGGTATTCTGTAACAATATAAAAGGGCTCTTAGAAAAAATGGGTTTGCCTGAATACACTCCAGATGATTGGCGCCTTTTTATTGACAGTTCAAAACGTAGTTTAAAATGTGTTCTTTCACATAACGGTAACAAATATGGCTCAATTCCTATTGGTCATTCTACTACCATGAAGGAAGAATATGAAACAATAGCATTAGTTTTGAGAAAAATTAAATACGAAGAACATCAGTGGTCAATTTGTGTTGATTTAAAAATGATTAACTTCCTCCTTGGACAGCTGAGTGGTTATACAAAATATCCTTGTTTTTTGTGCCTTTGGGACAGCAGAGCTAAAAATGAGCACTGGGTTAACAAAAATTGGCCTTCAAGAGATGTCATGATTCAAGGAATACAAAACGTGATCAACGAACCTTTGGTTTCAAGAGAAAAAATCTTACTTCCGCCCTTGCATATCAAGCTAGGCCTAATCAAGCAATTTGTGAAGGCCTTAAATCGAGATGGAAATTGTTTTGGGTATTTGTCACGTAAATTTCCTGGCATTAGCACGTAAAAACTAAAAGCTGGTATATTTGATGGTCCTCAAATAAGGCAACTTGTTAAAGATCCACAATTCACCACATCAATGAACGAGACTGAATCTAACGCTTGGAGTTCATTTGTTAAAGTAGTACAAAATTTTCTTGGCAATCATGAAGCAGAGAATTACGTAGAATTAGTGGAAACTATGCTTTCAAATTTTAATATTCTCGGCTGTAACATGAGTATAAAAGTTCACTACCTCCACAGCCACCTAGATCGTTTTCCAGAAAACTTAGGTGATTGTAGTGAAGAACAGGGGGAAAGATTCCACCAGGATATTAAAACTATGGAAGATCGTTATCAAGGACGATGGGATAGCCACATGATGGCGGACTACTGCTGGAGCCTTCAGCGAGACTGCCCTAGTAAACTCCATTCTTGAAAATCGTATAAAAGAAAATTTTCATGTGATTAGTGACTAATGTAATTATGTAAATTAAGTTTTTGCAATAAATACTTAAATCCATGTGTCTTTGTTTTTTTTAACTGTCAATAGTAATATTATATATTATAACAGTTATAACGTAAATTATATACACAATTCTTTAAAAAATCTCAAAAACTAGATCTGATAGACAAAATCTGAGAACTTTTTTACATTCTGCATCCAAAAATTACTCAGTTACAGTTAAAAAATCGCAGGCACCAAAATGTGTGTTGGCCTGTGTTATCAATTGCCAAAGTATGTTAAGTTATCACAAAATGTATTTATGTTCAAAAAACGATTGAGACATAATCTTTCATTGAGTAAATAGCTGTAAGTACACATAAGAACGCAATATGTCCAATTTTGTAAAAACTAGCCAAACGCTAACAAAGATGCTATTATTATTATTTTACAGTGCCAGGTGTAGTGATTTGAATATCTATAATTGCAACAAAAGAGAGGGAGATATCTTCTCCTTAGCTCATATTTCAGCATCACTCTGATTAGTGTTTTAGAAAAATGAGAAATCTTCATTCATTATTTCAGCAAATCACATTTTTTACGAAATAAACTTTCATTTTCATTTCCATATAACTTCCATATTCAAAAACTAATTATATTGACGTAAATGGATCGAACCTTTCTGGAACCTTTAAATTCATTCATTCCAATGTAAATATCAATCAAAATTCCACTTTGATTTTCTCACGAATTTCAATTTGATATCTAATTTTGCTTCAATTAATAAAGATTTAACTTCGAATGTAATTCAATCTTGGAAGTGAAAACTTTCCAAAGAATTTATTTACTGAAACGTTCTCGTTTAACCTTTTGGAATTTCAATAAACTATATCAAAGAGATGGGGTCGGAGAATTTTTTCAATAATGTTGAAAAATCATGCTTTAGGTGAAAATCGCATAAATTGTTCAGCGAAAAATTTATTGGAAGAATGAGAGGTAATAATAAAAACTTGTCTAAAAATCACTGACTGAACAACTCTTTATTCGACTAGTTTCGCCTTTTACAGCATTATCAAGAATGCTGTAAAATATTCTTGCATTCTTGATAATGCTGTAAAAGGCGAAACTAGTCGAATAAAGAGTTGTTCAGTCAGTGATTTTTAGACAAGTTTTTATTATTACCTCTCATTTAAATATGAACTATCACAGAGTAGATTCATCGTCCATTGAATTTATTTATTGGAAGACTCATTCGATTCGAAAGATTGATATAATGTATGATTCTCACGGAAATATACTATATGCAATATCAAATGAAAATTAGAAATTCCAATAATCAATGAATTTGGTGATTTTAGTTATATGAAAGTGGTGACAGGTTTTCAGGTTATAGGTCACTGTGACCTGGATGTATGAATTTGTAGGAATACTGTCATTGTCATTCGATGGAAGAAAACATATAACAGAATAGTATCACTTTCTGTGATCACATTGGGACGCCCCACCTTCAACTGTCAACATATAAATGGGCTACCAACATACAATCTCTCTCTTCTTTTAGAGTTCTTCTCTGACTGTCATTTCTATGTTCAAAAATCACTTCCATCAAGTAACAACAATAACGTATTGTTGTAACGTAACGACGTGTTCAGTAAATCGTTTCTTGTAAATAATCATAAATACATAATTCTCAATACAAGTGTCGTTTAATATTTTCACGCATAGAATAATATAGCATAGCCACTATAAATTGTTGACCACGACGTGATCACAAAATAGTGATACTATTCTGTGACATGTTTTCTTCCATCGAATGACAATGACAGTATCTCTACAAACTCATCACTATTTGATGGAATATAACCTCAATTTTGGAAGATGGAAATGGAAAAAGAGTTACAAACCATGGTGAATGAGAAAATGTTAGAGTTATGTGATACTGAAAATATTTCAATGAAAAATTAATAGGATCACTGAATCATAGGTTTCTATGAATATAAAACAGTTAATTTATGTGATATCTTCAACAGTGACATTTATCATTTTGCGACGTATATTTTTTGAAGAGTCGATAGTAATATCTTGGTTGGTAAAGTGGGTATTACAGCTTATAGTAAGCAGTAGAAGTTGTATAAAGTGTTATTCAAACGAAAGAAGCCATGAACTGAAACTCTGTGTGTGATGAGAGTGTTTTTGTGCTGGAGTTCCACAGGGAATCTTCTGGTCGTCACTTTTTGAATTTGTATACAAATTATACTGCTCATCAGGATATCAAATGTGAATATGTAAATATTATTATTAATTTTATATAATTATGACTTCTAATTATGAATATTATATGTAAAGTGTTTGTATGAATATAATCAAATTTGAATTCATTGTGTTTGGGTTGAATTTAGTCCTAATGATTTCTATTGATTGTAAAAAAACATTCGAAGTATTATTGCAAAAATTAATATCGAAAGCATACAGTTTATGCGATGAATTAAAATGAAGAAAATTGTGAGAGGTAATAATAAATACTTGACTAAAAATCACTGACATTAGACAAGTATTTATTATTATCTCTCATTTAAATATGAACTATCACAGAGTTGATTCCTCGTCCATTCAATTTATAAGGAAATTATATTATATTTTGTGGGTATTTTCATTGTACAACATTGGCCTCATATAGATTATTACATGCAGAATGAATGAAAACTGGAATGAAAGCAATTATTATAGAAATTGCAAAACAAATTGATGAGTTCAATTTTAGAGTGGTACCAATATGTAATAATTAATTCAATTTGGGAGCATTTATAGGACAAAAGGTAGCTCAAATATCAAGTTAACGATTACTCTTCAGGAAACGAATAATTTTCGAATGAACAATCTACTATCAAAAAGAGTTTTCAGAAACATTTCCCATAGAACAATTTATTCTCAGAGACCTACTGAAAAACTTGTTATAACATGATAGTATATACAGTTTTGAACTAGACAACTAGAGGAATAATTGTACATCTTATTGAATATTCTAACAGCTACGATCTCCACCGAAAGAATTTCAAAGAATCTACTAGCTTATATCATCAAATTGAGATTTGCTGTACATCAATACGAGATACTATCATAATCACTCATGCTGCTCTCTAACATAGTATAAGATCAAAAACTGTGAAATGGGAAAAAGTGAAAATCGCTGCCATGGAGACCTCTGCCACAGCCCTCATAGCTTGCTCAGGGTCAACACAGATATTTGAGATGAAAATTTCCCCATAATTATGATAATAATAAAGAAGACACCGAAAACCAAACTTGACAGTAAGAATCTCTTCAAGGCAATCAACACCTATGCCTGTACATTTTTTGTTCACTCATTCTGAATAGTAAAGATGAATAGAAATGATGTCGACAACCTTCAACAGAAAACAAAAACACTGCTCACAAAATTTAATAACCACCACCGAAAAAGCGCAGTTGTCGGAACTATTCTACCAATTCAGGAGGGAGGTAGAGGATTGGCGGATATCAGTAACGTTGGGCCAACAAATAGGAAATCTGCGTGTCTATTTCCAGATAGAGTCTGCTGACTCACAGCCACAGAATGATTTGCCGAGTTGATGGCTCCATCACCCTGAAACTTAGTGAAACTCAGGTTACAGTCAGTTACAGATCAGCTAGCATCAATACAACAACGAAAAGCTGAGAGTTGGGGAGAAAAACCCTTGAACGGAAGGCACATCAATGAGACCCCGAGGAAAAAGTCGATAAGTTGTGTTGAAATACTAAACGATCTCAGGAAGAATGCTTCCCGAAACTACTACCTCTTTCAACTCCTACTCCTAGCTTTCCAACCCATGATTACCTGAAATGCTTCTAAAAAGCCCAACAGTGGGGGGCGACAGGTGCCGAACATATATAAAAAATAACATATAACTGCGGAATACAAGGAGGACATGATGCCTCAGCAAATATTGTGCATCAAGAACTGGCACTAAACGTACATCTTCTACAGAAAGAAAAGTTGCCTTACTACATCTACATTCCGGAGTGAATTTCGAAGAAATACTAGTATAGAATCTGCTGAGAGCGCGCTATCTTGACTGATCAAACAGTTCCCCACAATAGGCCTGGCCTGGTCCTGGTTGAAAAAGAGCCCGGAAAACTACTCCTATCGAAATGGCCATTGTGAATGTGAACAACCTAGTTGAGAAGAATGCCGATAAAATCTCTGAATATCAAGAATTTGAACTGCTAGTTCAAAGACAGTGAGGCATGTACGCAGTGAAGACTGTTCCAATAACCTTAGGATCCACTGGTATAAACCCGAAAGATCTCCTGTAAAACATCAGAAAACTCTCTCTATAACAAATATCTCTATAACGAATTGCAGAAATCGGTACAACTTGGTCCAACACGAAGCGCCGGCGCCGTGAAACCGTAGCCATGGAGATCACCGCCAGGGGACTGATGATTTGGAACGGTCCCCACTGAGTCCAATCCCTTTGATATATAATATCTGGTGAACGTAGTGAGGGAGTGAAAACCGTAAGACTTGCAATATGTTGTAGTATGAAGAGAGTGAAACTCATTGAGGTTGATGATAAAATCCCAATATATTTCATCATCAATCTTTCAATATTAAATAACATTCAAAAGCCATTTTTTGTTATTAAATGTTATTCAATATAAGGAAATATAATTTCGTGAATGTGCGAGTTGAGCTTATAAAAAACAAACGAAGAATGAAGAGATCTTGCAGGATGAATTGAATTAAAATGAGACAAACAGTTCATTAGTAATAAAAATGAGAATGAATGAGAAAATGCAGCGAAATGTAATACGGAAAAACTTGAAAATTGGATGGTAAACGAATTAGTCATCTAAACTTTGAACTTTGTGAAAAACTCAAACGAATAAAGAAGAAAGAAATCACTCCACGCTTTCTTTATAGGCGATCTACAGTTCATTTCAATTAGGTCAGACCAGCATCTCGTCCACCTCTTATTTCTACTGAATTATACAATAAGAAAAGAAAAATTTATGATTTGAAATAATTAATCGCTTTAATGGGCCTTCTTATATGCAGTACTCTTCGGGCAAGGTATTATATTTGAAATGGGGTAAAATTATGAAAGTTTTATAGTACAAAAACAACTCAAAATTTTGAGTTGGTTATTTTGGTTGTAACTATATACACTAGGCAACATGAACTTTGGATTTTAGTTTCAATACCTAAATTTGAATGTCTTTGGTATATCTGAACATAATGATTGAAATTCAAACTTTCGTAAGATCACACAAAAATGATTTGAAACAGCTGACATATGATTCTGGCAGCTAATACATTGTCAGGAGTTACTGCATGAAATACCATATAACGGGTGATTTTTTAAGCATTAAGTTTTTGAGGTTGGCGGCACTGGTAGGTAATGGCATCTAAACGTCATCTGTCGAAGTGAAAAGTTTTCAGTATACTCTGCCATTTCATCGTGAAAAGAAGTACAAACGAGCAACGATTGCAAATTGTTGAAATTTACTACAAATTCCGTGCTATGTGCAAAATGTGTTTCGTTTGTTACGACCATATGGTGTCGTAATCGACCTGGTGAATCAACAATTCGTGCTGTTACCAACAAATTGCGCATCAAGTTTACTTTGTTGGACATTAAACCATTGTCTCGCATGCGTACAGTGCGTACTGAAGAGAATAATGCAGCCGTAGCGTACAGTGTTAATGAGGATCGTGAAATGTCAATTCGTAGCCGTTCTCAAAAAATATTTATTTTCGTTCATGCAAAAATTTACGTGTTGATTGGGGTTAAAAGCCTATAAAATTCAACTTCTGCAAGAATTGAAGCCGAATGACCTGCCACAACGTCTGAATTTTCGTGAATGGGCCTTAGAACAGCTCAATAAAAATCCGCTGTTTTATCGAAAAATTTAGTTCAGCGAAGAGGCACATTTCTGGCTTAACGGATATGTATATAAACAAAACTGTCGCACCTGTAGTGATGAACAGCCACATGCCATACAAAGAATTACCGATGCATCCCGAAAAAACGACAGTTTGGTGTGGTTTCTTCAAAGTCGACTGTGGAAGAAACGTTACCGTTAACGGCGAACGATGTCGAGACATAATGCGCAACTTTTTTGCCCCAGTTCGCCGAGTTGATTTTGGTTGACATGTGGTTCCATCAAGACGGTGATACATGCCACACAGTTCGTGAAAAAATGGACATGTTGAAGAATGAATTTGGTGAGCAGCTTATCTCTCGAAATGGCCCTGTGACTTGGCCGCCAAGATCATGCGATTTGACGCCTCTGGATTATTTCTTGTAGGGTTAGGTAAAGTCGTTAGTATATGTGGACAAGCCGAACACGATTGAGGCCTTACAGGATAACATTACACGCGTAATTCGTGGGATACAGACCGAAATGCTCGAAAAAGTGACGAAAATTGGACCTTCCGAATAGACCATTTGATACTGAGCTGAGGACAACATTCACTAGAAGTAATCTCTAAAATGTAAATGGCAAAGGCCAAGTCATCAATTTCGATGAAAATTTGGAATATATTATGCAAATTGAGTGTTTTATTGGATCAAAATAAAACTACGCCTAAAAAATCACCCATTAGTTATCTATATAAGCTATCCTTTTTTCTGATATCTAGGGGAAATTATGATGGGAAATTAGAGAACAAAAAGTGTTAGTGGAGAATATTAGTTGACCGGCATTTTTTTGAGAAGCTTCTGCTTGAAAAATAATCGAACATAAAGATGTCTTGAGATATTGAGAACGAAAACAGATTTTAGAAACACAGTTACGGAAATAACTGTAGCAGTTATGGAATTTTCACTACTCATGAGATAATCAGGAAATACTTTCAAAAACTGAGGAATATATGAATTGAAATGATAGAAATATGAAGAAATTCATATACGAATAACTCAAAGAATTATCGGCATAAGAGTACAGAGCTGAAAAGCTCAATTGTAGAGAACCAAAAACACCACGAAATATCTGATAATAAAAATTCAAATAAGGAAAATTAGTACTTGTTTTTTTTTCTATCTTCATTTCAAATTATACTGGTTCAATTTAATCAATTATAACGAAATTTGGTAATTTCGTTATTTTGGTTCGTAATTTTTGGGGTTGGTATCTCTTGATTGAGTTTCAATCGAAAGTCCCCTCAATTTTAATATTTATAAATCAATGTTTACTGGGGTGGAGATAGCAGAAAAGTTGCAATTTGAAATTAAGTCGAATAAAACTAATTTGAGTTATTAGATGACTTTTATTTCTTCTGACAAAATTGGTTTCAATTCGAGAAAAGGGTACATAAAATCTTCTCTCAGTCTGATTAAAACTTTCAGTCAGTCCTCTATTATTAAAGCTGCCGCAAAGTTCTTAAATTCGGGATCCCTATGCGGCCTAACGGATGCCCCCAGGTTGTTTACTTTTTCAGAACAACCTTCTTCCCCTTCTAGCCTGACACGATACATCAGTTCTTGCGGTTGCCGCTTGATTAGGCTTATGCTTTTCCACGAATAATATACACAAAGATGGAAACGGAAAGGTTTTCCTTTTGTTTTTATAAAATTTCTATAAGTTTTCCAAAATTTCAACTCAAGTTTACTACGGGAGAGTTCCGTCAAATATCGATTCCATTCAACTCATATAAATATATATATATATATATATATATATATATATATATAAGAGTTTACGGTATTTACCTGAGATTTACGTTGTTTGTTTATTTGTAACAGCCGTTACAAATAAACAAACAACGTAAATCTCAGGTAAATACCGTAAACTCTTAACCTCACTTTCTGCCTGACAAACCTTGTTTTTAATATATATATATATATATATATATATATATATATATATATGTGTGTGTGTGTGTGTGTTTGTAAATATGTAAGCTTTATATTTTTCGTGTCAACGAAAATTGATGATTTTTTCTCAATTTTTTGCAACAACGAAACGTCAACAAAAATAAAGATATTTGTCTTCATTAAGTCTTCATCAGGATTCTTAAATAACAGATGTTATACAACACCATAGATAGGAGTGTGTGTACTTAAAATGTATATGATATTGTACAGAAACCTGGATAATAACGTTAAGATGTAAAATATAAAAATATAAAAATTATGAACAACTAGCCAAACAACGATAGAAAGAATAGAACCGAGCTGACAGGAGCACAGAAAAATGTCAACGAAAAAGCACAGAAGGCGAGAGAGTAAATCACTGTAGCAACAAATTTCATACTGAGCACGTAACACAAAAAGTCTATTAAAAAAGTTACGTGCTCGGTATTTGTTGCTAAAGTGATTTACCCTATCGCCTTCTGTGCTCCTGTCAGCTCTTTTCTATTGTCTCTATCGTTTTCGGTTAGTTGGTCATAATTTTCAAATTTTTATATTTCACATCATACAACATTAAATTCAGGTTCCTGGAATGTGTGTAGAATTTAGGTAACGCGAAAAATCGGTCTGGTGAAGTGTTTGAAAACTCATTTATTCATAACAATTCTCAATATTTGGACACTTTTTTTGTGCCTTCTTCAGGAGAAAAAACAAGCTGCAAAGTAATGACTACAATGATTAATTTCAATACGTAAAAAATATAAAAGTACTTACAATTAGAGTTTATGCCGTGAAAACTAACATTTTTTTAACGAACGTCTCTCATTTTGATGCCACTTATACCCTACATGTTGCTGGAAAATGAATGGTCAGAAATTTCAACACCCTAGAAGGCTGTGTGGAGTTGCTCCCCATGTTTAACACTAACAGCGCCAAGATTTTCTGGAAAGTTAGCAAGATGACTATGTAAGAAATGCAGTGTGATACTCATGTTACAGCCAAGCTTTTTAAGGTTTTCTAAGAGTTGTTGAACAATTTCGACGTAATTTTGGGCTCTTGTGTTTCCAAGAAAGTCCTTGACAATAATTTTGAAGGACAATCAAGCATTGTTTTCAAGTTCAGTCATTGTTTCAATGAAACGTTTATCTCAAATAAGTTGCCGAATCTGTGGCCCATCAAAGACACCAGCCTTTATCTTCTCATATGACAAGCTAGAAAATGTACAAATGATATACTTAAAACAGTTCCGTTCAGTTGATAAAGCTTCAACAAATTTGCTTCATGAGACCTAGTTTTTTATGCAAAGGCGGAAATATAATGTTTTTTATGTCGACAAGTGGCTGATTTAGAATGTTTGCATCACCAGGTTTCAAGTCAGATCCTGACGGCCACTTTGACTGCACCCAATGCTTCTGACGAGCTCTGCTGTCCTTCATACATAGAAAAAAAGGATACTTGGTATGTCCGCGTTACTGGTCAAGAAGGAAACAAACCATTTTAAGGTCAACACTGACGATCCATTGGTGTAAGTTATATTGCAACAGGTCAATGACCTAACTGCAGAAATGCACTTTCTCTCGATCGAAAAAAGGTGACTTTAGCTCATTTTTCTAACAAGCGTTCGCGTTCAGTTCCACGAAGCGTAATACTATGCGCAACAACTAGAGAAAAAAAACTTGACGTGATAGAAAAAACTGATTGATGTTTTGTAATCAGCATGTCAAATTACCTCTAAAACAGCCTAAAAATCGGAGTCAACAGAAATTATCCCATCAATTTAAATAAAACTAAGTATTTTTTCGATTTTCATTGTAATTATTAATTCCAAAACGTGACAATATCGTTTCGCCAACACAGTGGTTTTATCAGATGTTGATGATAAACTGAGCTATTACATTGCGGACTGCTTGTATCCTGAAGTGCGTGGGAATGACCATGGAGCACTGTTCTTCTTTTACAGGGGGATGACTATAGAACATATTTCTTCTGAATTGTGGGGGATGATCATAGAATACTTCTCTCCGATTGAATTTTT